>BJBW01001430.1:0-26168 GCA_004320125.1 Scolopax mira
ACCCGACTGGATGCAGTCCTGAGAGGCATGCTCTGACATGCTCTGGGTGGTCCTGCATTGGCAGGGGAGTTGGACTAGATGATCTCTATGGTCCCTTCCAACTCCAAAAATTTCAGTGATATTCAGTGATATTCAGTGATAGTGAAATTATAATACTCCAAGTTATGGGTTCAGCTCTTACTGTTAAATTTAGCTGATACACTCAGAGCTTAATCCATGTACTCAACAGTTGGACTAGATCTTGTCATTTTTATATTTTTCAAAACACGATATTTAAATTTTTATCTGTTACTCACATAAAACTTAGTGTCTGTTATTATCTGACTCTAGACATACTATTATTTGGCTTCCCATTTCTTACATTTGTTGAAGCTTACCCACTTGATCTTATCATGTTTATGGTATGGTCCCTACCTAAGAAAAAAATGCTTTTTCAATTCTTTTTTGACTGAACGTACAGAACACCCAGGTGTCTTTTATTAATGACAATTTTCCCTCTGCCACGAGATGAGGCAGGAAAGCCAAAGCTTCCTTTCTCCTCTTCAAAGAAGCTGCAACCTAGAATTCCTGGCAAGAGTGGATGAAAACCTGTCTTACCAGAATTGTTACGGTAAGAACAACTTCAATTTTTTAGACCTAAATTTATTCATGCAGGGGCCATCACATTGCTCAAAGAATATGTTGCAGATCAACCTTCCCACAAACATTATTCGTCTAAGTTGCTTGATTACTGCCAAACCCTAATCTCAGTCAAGAACCAATAATGAGCTCTTTGGCTTACAGAAATTCAAGGCTGCCTCTGCATCAAAGTCCTTAAGCTCTCCAGTCCAACTAAGTCATCCTTTTCAAGATCTTGAAGCTTAGTTTTATCCTTCTGCTAATGTTCAGAATTGGCTTACATAAATAGATCCATGGCTGCTTCATATGAACTCCAGTGACTACAGAGGTAACCTATATACTTAGACTAACACTCCTATAAGGAGGGTTAGCCCACACTAAATTTGTAAGGGCCTTGTGTATGAAAATGAGTTTTGCACACATGAATGAAGCTAATGGTGTATTAAAACTGAAATTAGCAGAGGTAAGGGATACCTTCTGACAAAAAAAATAGGTCAACAATATGTTATGTTAGCAAGCTTCCTATACTGGGGATTACTCAGATGCTATTCTAGACTGTTCTTCACACTTTCAGCATATAATTCCATTGATATTGCCTGGATTCATACTGACTATGTGTCCTCTGGCATGCCACTTTAAAGGCTGGTAGGCTGGTGTGGTTTAGTCCTTTTCCAGTTTTTGGTTCCTGGGGTTAAAAACATCATGTTGCAGTTTGCATTACAGCACTCAGGTGTGTAGACTGCCCTGTGCACCTGCCCAAGGCTGGGGAACCGGTCATTGCTGGGGTCTCCTGTGCTCTGAAGCCTTTGAACAGAATCACCACAACGAGGATGTATTTCAAGTCAGTGCTAAAAAGACGCAGTTACAGGTAAAGGTAAAGGAGTCTATACCGGCTTATAAGAAAACACGAGATGAGATGGCAATTTACCTTCTTTTATTACAGAGAATGGACTATGACTTTACTCAGAAGCAACATCAATTTGCATTTGATTGTGTATAACACCAGATGAATGGAGCCGCTAAGGATTGCAGTAGTATCCAGGTATTAGTGAAGAATAATAATCTTTTCAAGAAAAGAAACCCAAGAACTCTTGAAAGAAAACATCTACACCTAGTCCAAAACCTTTAGATATTCTAAATAAAATTTTATCACACAGAACTCATATCAAGTGTTTTCATAAGTATCTACTAAATATCACCACAGTGTCTGAACATTACCCAGTGGCTATTTTGCTGACTGCACCCATGGTCAAATGGCTCAGTAAGAGGAATCTTCACTCTTTCCCGCCTGACAACTGCCACAATTCCCTTTCATGCTTCACATGCTTCTAATCATGATGTTTTACTGCTATTCTTGAAATATTCACATATTTCTTCCTCCCTTCTTTTCACTTCCAGATGTTGTTTCTTTCATTTGTCCTATGCAGGAATTTTACCTTGTGTCTCACATCTGAGAGGCAGCCTTGTGCTACTTGTCATCTCTTTTGACATGTCAGATTAAAAAAATAAAACCACATATTAAATCCTGTGATGAGCAAGTAGGGCTTAAAACTAGTTTGTCCAATGCGCTTCTAGGCGATAGAGCTTTCACATTATCAGATACAGTTCAAAATACAGTCTGAAATGTATTTTGAAGGAATTTCATTATTCCTCGTGAAAAGAGAGATTTTACAGTGTTTTACCCAGACATTTCTTCCTGGCATCAAAAATAGCATTCAAACAGTAAACAAACTGATTACGATACATATGAAAATGCATTCAGGTAGTAAGGCAGCAGTAATGTGAACCAGAGGATGTTCAGAACCCCTAAGGCTACAAATAATTATTATAAAATTCCATTTATTTCACAGCAGACTTTCTGCAGGAGACACAATATAGATTTTAAGGTATTGTAAGTAAGTAGTTTCTTTTGGATAAATGTGACCAAAGAAAGCTGCTTTGTTATGTTTTTCCTTTAATCCTACAGCTGCTCATGGGGGTGGACCATTCTGGTGAATAATATTAATTCACCTCTTATTGAGCTTTCCTTTGGTTTCCTAAGTGGATACTTCCTCTGGTTTTTGGCCACAGGAATCAGTGACACAACATCTGAAGGAAAGACAGCTATTAAGTGCTTGTTAATTGTTAAATGCATGCATGTTGCATGCTATTAAATGCATGCAATTGTTAACATTTTTTTCTTTCAACTATCCTGTTTCTATCTATGCCTTTTCTTTTTTTTTTATTTCCTACAAATCACAAGACAAGATGCAAAGTAAAACCATATTGCTAACACCCTGGACAATTCACTTATTTTCCTTACTCAGCCACCCTCTTAGCTTCTTTAAGACATGGCACACCATGACTGTGAAGCACTCTGTGGAGAATAAAGCCTGACCTTACCATTCATGCAGATTATCAGTTCTGGGAGAAGACTTACATACGCCAACTCAGAATTCACCTGAATAATTGTTTTTCCCTAAAAATGGGCAAACCCCTGCTATTACTTGTTACTTTTTCTGACTTTATCTGAACCTCAAAGATAGAAATTTGATCAGCTCCCTGATGCCAGCAAAATCTAAGGGTAAACAAAAGGCAAAAGGTCTATATTTGGAGAACATTTATTCCTGTGGTCAAATGAGTGAAGACAGGTCAGCAACAGAGGATATTTCCCAAATCTGAAAAGGAATAAAGTCTGAGCAGAGACAATCTTACCTTTGCAAACCTCTGGAATGACAGGGCACCTGAGATATTCTCATGTTTCACTTCCCAAAAAATCTACAACAAAAGAGCAGTAGCTTATACCAAGAAGTCTTAGCCAAATTTCCTTTCCCCTGATGACTGAGGAGGATATCCTCAGGGGATTTAAAAGATGATATTTCATTAGCTGTGTCATAACATCTGCAAGACACCTTATGCCTAATCCTCAGCAGCTGAACCTATGATGTGGGGAAGGCATACCCTGCACCAGACCCCTTCTCCCATCAAGTCAAGTGAGAGACGTACAGAACCTTACCGTTGCTGTCATCCTGGCATGCATCTGTTTTTTTTTTTAAAAAAAAAAAAAAGAAGCCGGGAAGGTATGATGTGTAAACAGATCTAATCATGTTTTGCTATAATATGGCCAGTGTGAACTGCTAGAGACCAGAGGATGGAGGGCACCATGGATTATAACAGCCTTCATTGCGCTCACATTAGGTCACATTTTCTCAGTTCTCTTGATTTCATGCTGTGTTTAGCACAGCATCTGTCATAACATAAGGCAGAGATTGCTCTGAAGCCTCTAGTTCCAGATATGAATTGAACACAGAATAAATACATGCTCCTGAATACGTGCTCTGCCATGATGTTTAGGCAGTTCTTTAATACAATCCAGTTGGCTAGCAAATAGCCTCATCAGCCAGCAAAGAAAAGCTCTGGAAGGTTGCAGAATGTAGGCTCCATTAGAATTCACCATTGTAACAGAATTAACTCATCCTGGATATTATTTCTTCTGGTATGTAATAATTCACTCTGAGTTAATTTGTGTTCTCAGGCTCAATTAAAAAAAAAAAAAAAAAAAGAAGCCCCTTTTCCATTTTTGATATCCCAAACTGGCATGGGAAATATGGTTCTGTATATGGTTTGAGTCAGGTTAGTAACTACTTTTAGCTTATACCAAGTATACCTTTTCATGGCTTCATCAGGAATGTTGCATTTATCTCTCTGCCAAGAACAAACTTGTTATCTTTTTGCCAGCAGCAAAGGAGGTGTGTCCATTGACAACTAAAACCCATTTCATTTTCCCAGATGGTTAGGAAAGCTCTCGTACCAAGTACTGGTAACAGCAGATGGGTGATATCCATCCAGACTTAGACCTGCAGTCACGCTGAATTGTAGCTATCTCTCATGGTTAGCCAAGACTGCATAACTTTCTTCACTGGAGGCTTCTTTTATGTACCTAGAAAGGATGGATGTTATATCAAAAGCAGCGGAAGTTCCTCTGCAGATAGGTAGTACTTTTCCTCCTTTATTTTATGGTTACCCTCCTTCTGCTGCAGTGAACAAATGCTGCAAGGTCTGGACCTGGTCTGAGGTTAGACTTCCATGCTGAAAAGTGTTACATACTTATTCCCAAACCATCTCTTACTCACAGTTATCAGGAATACAGTGCATTTCAAACCTCTGCCAATCACTGTGGACTAAAAAGGTGTTTCAATAGGACTGCCTGCAAAACATTGGCAGTTTGACCACTGAGCCTACTGTTTTTGTTGCTTGTGAGAGGCTTCTGATCTAAAGTCTGTAGTATGAAAACATCCTGCAAAACGCCATTCCCAAGAGAACAGGACTGGGATACCCATTCACAGTGCTGATGGCTCACCATTATGAAAGCAAGGATTTGGACTGAAGTCTGGTCATTTAAGCAAGTTTGTTCCAGAACTTTAGATATGTTAGTCTTTGAATCAGAGGTTGTTGTGGGGCTGCCTGAGTTTAAGGCTTGTAGCTCAGCTGGATTGGGCATGAGTCTTGTTTTTTTTTCTACATCACGTTTCACCCCTCAACAGGTGATAGGAAGCACATAGAATAAACTGCATGCATGCATCCATGCATGTGTGTGAGTGCAAAAAAAGTCTTTTGAATTGTTTACCATATAAAGAAATCATAAAAAGAATAATGAGGATTTATTTATTAGAATATGAAAAGCCCTTTCTCCCACTAAACTGACTGATTTAGGAATAATAATGTTATTTTAGATAATTTTGTGTAGAATAAACAATTCATTCACTGTTTCAGCAGCTGTACATAGTGCTGCTGTCATTGATTTCCTTTGTCATAACACGTTAAGTAATATTTTACAGTAAGCAGATAACCCCATATCCAAAAAGCTTTTTTGCTTTCCAGAGTTACTGTGAAATGCTGAAATTCAGCTGCTTAGGAAGCATGTCTTAGAAACATCCACCAATTTCTGTACTTCTTGCGGTATGCTAAACTTTTGCTCTCCATTCCTTTTAATTTCCCTTTGTCATCTTCTTTGTGCTAACAGAGCACTGTTCTTTACGTTTCATTGCTACCTATTTTTATGCCTAGACAAAAGCACGAGATCACACTTAAAAAAAAAACCCAAAGAGCACTACAAATATGATAATGTGCACAAGAATAAAACCAAGGAGTCTTTGAGAAATCTAAAACTGCAGCAGCTTTAAAGAAAGACCATATCTCAGGGGAGTACAAAAAGATATCTGTTCTAGAGAGCCTGGACAATCCAGTGGCTCCAGCAAGTTGTTCTGAGTCAGTGCAAGGTATTAGTATTGACACTACTAAAAATAAATAAAGAATGAAAAGCATGACTGTGAATCACTGTTTTGAGTGAAGCAATCTAGGTTTAGCAAATCTCACTAACATGCCTGTAAACCCAGCTGATTTTGTAATGACTGGGATAACATTATCTACATTGTAATTTGACAAATTATATTCATATAATGCATAGCATTTTTGAGTCTGTGGAGTTTTTTTAATATGTTGGCTTAACACTTATTATTTAATTTAACCTTGCAAGTGACATGTTCCACCATCCAGATGTAGCTTACCTTGGAAGTGTTATCTGATATTTCATCTTTCCTAGGACTCTGACGTCTGTTAAAACTAAGTTGTGAGGACAAGTTGTCTGTGGGTTCAATGGAGAGAGCATGCTGAAAGGGTGGATTTCCTTTCCCCACAGCTAGGCTTCACTCAAACTAAAAAAACCCAACCCAAGTATAAAGCTGCCATTACCAATTTTAATGATGCAGATAAAAAGATGGTCTATTAAAGACATTGCATTCATTTGTTGATAGAAACCTTGTGCTGGAAAATGTGAAAAGGCCTGGAAATTAAAATCTAACAAAATAAAGACAAAGAACTCGTCTAACATTGTGACAGAGTAGGAAAGGTCAGGCTTAAATTCAAAGATAAGGAAAAGGACAAGCCTCAGAGGTAAAGGAGAGAGGGAAAAAAGACAAGCTTAAAGTCAGGGGAAAAAAACTACAAAGAGCAAGCAACTAGAAAGCTCAACAAACACTGGGCAGAATAATCCCCTAGTAGGCTTGTGAGACGTGGATAATTACTTCTTTCATCAAAGCAATAGCTTGTTTAGATGGTGTACGCTGTGATAAAAGCCACCAACCACCAGATTAACAGATTAATTATGATCTAAAATTCTTGAAATTGATGCTTGCCTGCATTTAAGGTTAGTGAGGAAGATGTGGCTGTGACTCTAAAGGGGTACCTCTTGGCCTGTAAGAGATGAGATCTCACTCTTTCAGGGCTAATAATTATTAATAGCTGCTGGACTGAATGCTTCTCAGGGGCTGTGTCAGCTTCTGTGCACCACATTCCTGCTTGTTCTGCAGTATGGCTTCCTCTGGTTAAAAATGGCTGATGTACCTATATAAGTGAACACAGAGATGTATGTAAATTGCTGTGATTACCTTCTGCTGCAACTTCTGCTGCTGTATTTACTTCTGTGTCAGCATTATCATAGTACTGCTGAGTGTAAATGTACAGTAATCCAAATCCCTGATGATAAATTTGGTATGGCTATTTGGAAATTGAGAAAGAAATAAGGACATCACGTCTTTGTAAGCAGCAAATATCCAGATCTCTATTTTTTCCTCAAAACCAGCAATAATCCCAAACGAGCCCCATATGTTGCAGTGGGGTTGGTTTTGTTTTTCTGATTGCATCCTTTTTTGTAATGCAGTTACTGATGCTATGCTGAGGCAAGATGTGTCTGTTTATCAGGACAAATGGTAGAGGTAATAGACCTCCCACATGGTGTGCACTGAGGGAAAGCCATGACTTCTGGTCTTCAGTTTGCGTCTAAGGAAATCAAATGGAGCCAGGCTTTAGAAACAAAACTTGTTGCACAATTATCATCCACATACGTAATTATAACACTTGCAGTTAGACTTGGTTTATGCTTGACCTGCATAAGTAATTACCCAAATCACTTGCTATAGGTTTTCCAATTCTCTAATAATTTTCTTTTCAGTAGCAATAGTTGGTGCAGGTCTGATGCATCTGTAAATCAGAGTTGCCTATTGACACAGCAGAGGGAAATGACCTGAGAGATTTTCATATCTCTTTTAGAGACATATGACTACAGAAAGGTATTTCAACATGTACCTCTGACCTGCTATACACAGCTTAATCTAACAGGTGGGATTAATTAACTTGCACAAGCAACAATGTCTTCCCACACACTACTTCAGGTAGAATGCTGTTTAAGTTGGAGAGTATTCTATAATTTACCTGAACACAAAGCTGGATATAGACATGTTTTTGAAACTCTTGCTCAGATAAGAGAGCAGTCTGGAAGCTGGCTAGACATTTTGCTTATCTTGTTCTTTGGTATATTTAATGAAAAATTCTAAGCAAATGGCAAGTATTTGCTTCTCCATTTAATAGGATTTTCTTTTCTTACTGTATCTGATGGGAGGGGCAGCAAAAGTGAGGGAGGGTTTTGTGTTTGTCTTTGGTTTTATTTAATATGACTTTTTGTGTCACTAGCATAAAAATGAAAACATCAAATCACCATGTGTTAAACCACAGTCCTTGGCAGCTGCACCCCACTGGCAAAGCTCCTGTTCAGCTTCGTGTGTGGCAGTGAAAGCCCTCACACTTGCCATCTGCCATAATCCTAAACTCTGAGCTGTGTGGCTGGGCACTTTACACGATGCCTGGGAAGAGGTGGCTCAATCTGAGGGAGAGCTGCCTAAACTTCTCAGGGAAGAAATACAAAAGAAAGGGGTTTAAAGAACCAAGAACTGACCATGTGCTTTGATATTCACATGCACCACAGAAAGGAAAGTAATAATGATGAGAATATGTTGCAGGAGCTTAATTCATGGAGACATCAGTGAGCAGCTGAGCTCAACATAGTCTCTGTCTGCTCCCAAGTGACAAGACTCTAGCTCACATTAGGAATCAGCTGTCCCGTAAGTGTGGTTCCATGCATGGTCCAGTTGTATGATTCAGATTGAAACATAAGGCATTTGAAAATTAAGTTAAAGCCCAAGAAATATATTATATGTTCACACATACAAAGTGCTCAGCTCATTCAGAGGAAGAGGTAAGTGTCTTAGGCAAATATCCGAAGCTCAGTCAATCATTTATTCTGAAATGCCTCTTCTTTTTTAGAGCTATCTTAATTTTGTGTTGTTTATAGGCAGTTTTACAGGTGGATCCAAGAGAGGTCTGCATGTACTCTAGATTAGCCAGACGTGAACTGGTTTTGAGTCAGAAACTCTGCAGCCATGCAGCTTGTCATGCTGTGTTTTGGTTAGCAATCTTGGCATTGAGTTCAAACAGACTGTGCTATCATTGCCTTCAAAACTCTGTGCAGATGTACTGAAAATATGAGAGAAACCTACAATAGGACTGCATATGTGTTTGTATCTTTGCAGTGAGGATTTAATTAAATTCTGCTTTTATTCAACATAGGAATCTTCAAGACAGGGTAAGGAATGTGTATGAGTATATGAGTGTCCTAATGACAAGAGTACTTTGTGAGTAGGGTTTTGAATCTAATTTCCCAATACTCCAGTGTGGTACTTTACTTAGGGCAATATACACGTGTTGCACTTTTCATTGTCTTTTATGCTGGACCTTAGGCAAACTCTGAAACTGTTCATGGGTCTGCAGTTTAAAAATAAGAAAGTAAGATTATTCTCTTACTTGGTTTCTGTTTAAATACATGAAGCTTATTCCTAATATGGGAGTAACATAAAATAAAGGACTTTATAATCAGAATTCAAAGACTGTTTTGGATTATTTAAGATTTTGTTGATCTTCCTTGTGTTAACTTAGGGCTCAGAATGACTCTTGAACCCAATTTCCATATCCTGATCATTTGTCTTGCCTTGGCTTTTGCACTTCTGCTCATATCTGCGTTAAGTCTGTTGGTGGCCCTTGCTGTCCCACAGACAAGGAGACTGGCTCCAATTCTGGTAATATTCAGAAGGCATTTGAGATGCACCTGGTGTTTTTGGAGGGAGAGAGGAGGAGGTAGGATTGGATTCACTATCATAAATAAATATCCCCTCTTGCCCTCTCCACTGTTCATTGCTGAGAAGGTTAAACTCTTATCTCTTTAACCTTGCATCTCATAACTCAATTATACTCTTATTGTATCGTCTAGAGGCCTCCAGAAAGCCCTTTGGTGGTCTGTGATCCATAATAATTACAAAGGCAGTGGTAAAGAAATAGACCGGCTGGATCAACAGGCCAAACTACTTTGCAGTGTTCCTTTCACATGCTATAGTTTTTATTTGTCAAATGTCTGTCTGTCAAATTCCTGCTGATGTGAAAGATCAAAAGGTGCAGGGCAGAAGTTGCAGGGAACTGGTTGTTTGTTTGACCAGAGAGTCTTGTAAGAGAGCAACTCATTAACAGGAAAAAAAAAAAGAAAAAAAAAAAGATAGGAAATTTGCCATCTTGTCAAAAAGAGACAAGCAATGAAAAGAACTGCTCACCACCAGAAGCAAAGGAGCAGAAGGACACTATAAAGAAAAAAATCATATTTGCTATTCTCATTTAAATATGAGAGAAGCATCAAAAGAGATGCTGAGTGGAAAGATAACCACAATCATCCTCTGCAAGCTTACCAGAGTACTTGAAAAAGAGGTATTTTAAATATTCCTGCTCCATCATCTCTTTCTCCATTTTTTATTAACTAAACAAGTGAACTGGAATTATCTTCAACCACTTTCATTATTTTGTTATGAGTTCTGTAAGTGTTTTAATACAGGAGAGATAAACAAATAATAGATTTTATGTAAATACTGGCTGCTAATGATGCTATCGAGAGACTGGAAAGCAGGAAATGGGAGGAGTTGATAAACAGGAGAGGTTAATTGAAAGTGTTGTGGAAAACTGGTTTCAGACATGGCTTCTGGATGAGAAGACTGTTATGTTCCTGCAGTTCCTCCAGGCAATGAATACATCTGATTATCTGATTAAAGGCTAGTGTACTGCAATAAGAGATGAGGAATACTGCACTTAAAAGATGGTGAGGAAATATACCAAAGACTTCAACCAACTGGGCTTAATGAAATTCATGGCCAAAGCAAATATACCCAAAGACCTAAGGAGCTCTCTTTATGTCAACCAGGCGATGTCAAGACTTTCTTCTCTGTCAGATACAGGAGGACTATGGTGTATCTTGTCTTGTTCTTCCTCCACAGGAGCTCCTTTAAGCCTTTCCTTCTTACCACATTTTATAATTTTCTGCATATTTCTTTTTCCTTGGATGAATGTAGCTCATCAACGGATCTGATATTCTCTGAGGCCCCAAATTAGAATAAGCCTGGAGCAGAGCACCATCTGACTAGACCATAAGATACTGGGAAATCTTACCAATGCATGCTTATTTAGACACACAAACTGTGTCTAAAAAGATGTCGTGGTTTAACCCCAACCAGCTGCTAAGCACCACACAGCTGCTTGCTTATTCTCCTACAGGATAGAGGAAAGAAGAGAATTGGAAGGTTAAAAGTGAGTAAACCCATGGATTGAGGTAAGAAGAGTTTAATAATGAAAATAAATTATGATAATAATACTAATAACAACAACAAATTAAAATGAAATGAAAGATAACAAAGAAAGATAAACACATCTTCTCTGCCATTATTATTGACCATATGGACACCTGTGCTGTGTTTCTAAGTAAGGAAAGATGAATAGAGTGATTTTGTGGTAGAAAAGTTTGTGGTATCTGGTTTTGGTGCATTGTAAATGTGATTGGTGTTCACACATACACCAGTTCTGAAATGAGATAGTCAGACAACATTACTGTCATTTTTGCTAGTTTATATCTGGTTTCTAAGAATTATTTAAACTCCCAGAACATGATCTGCTAATGCACATGAACCTTGTTCCCAAGAAAGGCTTAATCTATTTGCCTCAACAGGCTTCTGGGGTTTTTTTTATCCAAATCAGTGTACAGTGCTCCAAAGATGATTATTGTTTTCAGCTCACCTGTTTGACTTCCCGCTGAAAGAGGCTAGAAATGTTCTTGCAGCTGGTTAAAAAAAGTGATGTGGTGTGAGGCACTGTTTGTTACTGAACTTCAATTATCTCACCTCAAGGTTCTTGTGCTGCATGTTAGTGTTCTTGATCACCACTAGGTAGCCAGTGGTTGTACTTCCCTGCAATAACTATGATCCTTTCTCACTATTGTGTCCCAGCAGATCCTACTCTGTGACCTGGGATGAGAAGCAGCCCAGGCTCAGAGCATTGGCAGTAGCTGACTATGATGACATGAGACTGTCACCCAAGGGCCTTCTACACCTAAAGCCACCCATCCACAGAGAGTCCATCCGTCCCCCCCCCCCCCGATCCCAGCTTTTATTTGGATGTTAGCATGGCTTTTGAGGCTATGTGAACAGTGACACTTAGTGGCAACTGCCAGAACTCTAAATTCAGGAATGGAGTCTCTGAAACAAGAAATAAATTTTGAAGTTGTAACATATCTAATTGGATAACATATCTAATTAATCAGAAAGTTCAACAATAGCCATTCAGCTTGGAATCCCATTGGATTAATTTATGTGCCAGTTAAACTCTGTCACAAATAGGGAAAAATGAAGAAAAAGAGAACTCTGACTTCTGAATCTGATTTAATTAATTAATTAATTAATTAAATTAATGTAGGTGATGGTGTTTATATATGTAAATGCTGTTCTGTCTATATTGTACGTTAAAATTATTTGAAAATATCATGAAGTCTTAGTACAGATACCAGCTTCAATTACTTCTAAATCCTTTTCAGTTATGTCTGCCTTTTTCAGTTCATCTTCCCTTTTTCACCATTTATAGGTAGTGCTTTTTTATATTTTTTTTAATTGGCTAATTTATCTGTAGATAAGATAATAGTTGGACAAGCACTTTGACTAACTTAAACTTATGGAAATGGAAGGATGGACTTTCTACATGCCATCCTCCATTATTCCTCAGAAGACTTGCATTATTGTTTTCCCCCTTTCTTCTTTATTTTCTTGTCCTTGATTCTTGCTTAGTGTTGCTTTTCTGCACATCTCAAAGCAGTGCAGGAAAGCAACACTAACTGCTTAACATTTGCTTTCCTTTTTTAAGAAAACTCTGAACTTAAATTGATGTCAGTGATGTAACTCAAAAGTTAGGTACAGCCAACTACATGTGGTTGCAATTTCTCCTTGCCTAAGTGGGAATATCCTCATTGTTGAGTGCAGATTAGCTAGAGAAAGTGGTGGATTGCCTTGGACATTGCATTGCGCACAAGGTAACATGATCTGTGCTGTCATGTGCACTATATTGTGTCTCACTACATTGCTGCGTAGCTACATAGTCTGAGGGATTTCATGATGTGAAGAACAAGATGACTGAGGGTAAGATAGAGACCTGCCATTTGGCAGGCAGCATTGCTAGCTGCCTGTATCGGTTACTATTTTTGGTCTCTGACATGGGTGAGACAGAGTGAAAAACAACCCATAGAGGATCTGGTTACTGGGGATTATTTGAAAAACAGCAAGATTGTATTTGATTGTTTCATGCAATCACTTGCAGCCCCCTTGGCACTGTATTCAAGAAGTCTCTGCTTTCTCCCCCCCAGCTGGGATATGGCTGCTGGTCTGGGAAGGTGGGACAAAATGTTGTGCCAGTGTGTGCTCAGCTGTTAGTGGCCAGGCCCCTGGGGGTCCCTGGCATTTGTTTCCACAAAACTCCCTTATAGAATCATAGAATCATCTGGGCCGGAAGGGACCTTCAAAAGTCATCTAGTCTGACCCCCCTGCAGTCACAGGGACACCTCCAACTAGACCAGGTTGCCCAGGGCCTTGTCGAGCCTCCAGGATTTTCCACCACCTTCAGGATCCTTCCTCCACAGAGGACAGACACCTTTCAGCCCTTCTTTTAGCTGCTTGCCTCCCATTTTCCCAGAATCACCAGGCATGATCAGCCTCCTAATTGGCGATCCTGTCTCATGTCTCTTTATTAATTGTAAGACACAGGATACAGCACTTCTCTTTCAACCTGGTGTTATCAAAATTTACAGCCATCTCATACAGGTTGCACATAGCAAGTTTCACACCTGTACTTGAGAGTTCAGAAGTTCAATTTTGAACATTTACCTACCCTCCATACATCCAATTATCTATTGTCTATAAGCATTCACAAATTTTGTTTTTTTTTTTTTTTTTTTTGCCTACAACAGCCTCAAAGCACATTTTTAATGTTATTTAGAGATACACTGTCCATTTGCCTTTTAGCTGCAGGAAATTTGGTTCTTGACAGGTCTTTTTGATTTCTCAGCTCTGGAGTTTGTTAGGTTCACAAGAACTTTTAATTTGTACATAAGAATTTTCAATTTGTAACTTTCTGGAGATTATGGAATTGCTCTGTGAGCATTCTGGTTTGGCTGAGGTGAGAACAGTCTGATTCAAAGTCATACAAGTTTCCTTCCGGGACAGGTGAATGTCCCCATAATATGTAATACAGACACTTCTCTACAGAAGTGACATGAATGTACATTTTGGGTACACTTTTAGGGAAAAGTGAGAAGAAACCATGTGGAAAGCAGATGTCTAACTTTCAGCAAGAGATTTTTAATTTGTTACAAACAAAACATATATTTCACTCTTGGGATTTTACTGAAGATGGAAGTAAGAGGATCTGAGTACCAAAATAATGATGACTCATTCACATTACATTATCCTGAATGTTCAGACAGGTTTGGAGAAAATGCTTATCTAAGGCCTGAAGAAGGCCAGTCAAATCTTATATTTGCCACTTGAATGTTATGTCTTGTAGTGATCCATGCAAGAAATAATGAATATATGCAAATCATTCATTAGCAGAGCAGATATTTCTCCCACTAGAACTCCAAATAATGCATTTAAAAGCAGAGGCAAGGAATACTGCAAGGTAGGATGAAGGATAATCATGATGTTTCATAGTCTGCTCAGCCAGGATTATTAAAAAAAAAAAAAGACTTCCGAGTCCCAAACAGAAGCAACTATAAATACAGGTAATCTTCTAGTGATTTTCTTCATCTTTTTTGAAAGTCAAAGCGTTTTAGGGTAACTCTCATCAGAACCACAACATGGAGGTGTCCATGTTACTTGTTACATGAACTTGTTACTTTGGAAAAATTGGAGCTTTTAAACAAATTAATTAATTAATTAATTATAGTTAATAGAATTTTATTATTATTTTATTATTTATTATTTTAAATAAAATTAATTATTGTTTCAAAATAATAGCACTCAAAACAGCCAACCTAGATAAAGAATTTTGAAGGAATAGCGTTCTGTGGAATTACATGTTTTTGTTGTAATCACAAATGGTAAAGTTATTCAGAATTTGGTATCAAAGGAAAGTAGAAAACCATTTCCAAGCTACGGAGGAATGTCATTTCTTTTCCTGTTGTTTGCTTTAAAGAAAACATTTTTAATTCCTTTGTTCTGAAGCCAGCTTCAGTTGTTTCTTCCTTGTACCCAATAATATTATCTTATAGAATTATTTTGTGGACTGGAAGGGGCTTCTGGAGGTCTTCTGGTGCAATAACCATTCAAAGCAGGGAAAACTTACATCAAGTTGCTCAAACTGCTGTCTGCTCAAATTTTTAATATCTCAAATAAGCTCTTTTTGCAGACTTCAGTGTTATTCCAGTGCTTGAACCTCTCATGGCTGTTCTAACATCTAACTGGAAACTTCCTTGCTACAACTTGTACCTGTTTCTTCTTATCCTGACACTGTACTCTGAGGAAAATGTGACTCCATTTTCTCCATTTCTTCATCTATTGTTGAAGACATTGAAACACTTCACTTTGCCTGAAGAAAACTCTTGGCTTTCCATGAAACTCTTTTCCTTTTGGCATGACTCTGTATAGAAAGAAGCATTCCTGATGTTTTCTGTGTAACTCCAAGGACTGAGGAACGAACAAAATTAACACAAATCCTGAAACAAAAATAATCTTCTGAACCTGTAGACTTTGTTAAAGGGTAGTACATTGGTAGTGCAAAGAACAATTTTACAAATAAACACTTGCATCTTGAACAGGCATTCTATACTTCAGAATATTTCTAAGAATACTCAGTCTTGGAAGGGGTAGAAGTGTAATAGCATGAAATTCTTTCATAGACTTTTTTTTCTCTTGATGTTGCATATATTTTACAGAAGAATGGATGCAGTTAAATGATTTATCATTGATTCTTTTGATGCTGAGCTCTTTCACAAGTGCAGGTTTTTAATAAATTTTACAAGGCAAAACCTGACACCCAGAATATATTTTTAGTTCCTGACCCCAGAAGGATCTGGAAGCATTAGAATCTTGTTGCTCAACAATATAGCACTGCTTTTCAGCTCCAAATTCAATACCTTTGTTTTCTCTGTGCAGTCTTTCGCTGAACACCACATTGCTTTCACTTCCAGGTATTCCAGTAATCGTGCCTTCCAAGAGTAGCACCACAGCTTGATGTGATTGCCTGTTACGATCTTTGATTATGATGGAAGTGTGTTTCCAGCTACATCACTCCATCACTCCTCAGTCAAATTCAATTTCAGCTGGAGAGAGCTCTGCCTGTTGTTTGCTATTGTCCTCTTTCATTGAGTTCAACCTGTTGATGCTCTGATTGCCAAAGGCGTATCATTTGATTTTGAAAAGCCTCCTCCTCAGTGAACGCCTCCGGGTATTTTCATCTCTATTTAGATGTGGGCATTACAGTTTTAAATTGCTACTTTGGGGTCCATTAAAACAATTTTCAAGAAGAAAATGTCAGTGTGCATAAACAGGTAAATGAAAATAACACTGCCTATGAACAAATACAGTTTTCCTGCAGATTTCCTTAGATTTTGCTTAAAAGTGCAGCATTAGTATTATGCTGCTGGTATTTTGGGGTTTTTTATTTAGTACAAGTGTTAATCATGATAAAATTTCATTGACTTGGGTAGCTGTATAATGCTTGTTAACATATCTATTTGTACAAGAACAAATGATCTGTAGGAGTTGTGGTGCACACAAATCAGAAATCCCAGGTCGTAGTCCATTAACCTCAGGAGTGTAGTTCCCATTAATTTATGAAATTTCATTATTATTTTACAGCATAAAAGACTTCATTCATTCCATACACATTCAGCTCATAGAAGTCTAGTGGTGTCTGTGAGTGGTAAGATATTCAATATTCAGGATCCTATAATCAAGATTTTTTATTTTTTTCTGGAGTCACAACAATAAATCTTCCAACTCTGGTAAATAGTATAGGCTGCATAGCTAGTACTTTGATGTCTTCTGCCTTCTAACGCCATTTATACTAGTGCAAACAATTATGCATCACTTTATCAACTTACTTTCACTTTGCCTCACTTTTCCACCTGTGTAAATTCTATACAAAGACCAAGATATTAATTTAGCTTCAGTGGGAACAGTATAGATGAACGTCATAGAGGGAGCTTGGAGAATTTTCTGTGATATTGTGGATTAAATTTTCTTTAATAAATTTTTTAGTGAAGTATCACTACTTTCAGCTTCAAAACGTTATTAAGGAAATTATTCCAAAACATTGTAAAAAAATTCCATTAGGACCAAATTGGTGTGTTCCATCACTAATTTACTCCTGGAGCTAAGAAGGCTCTGTAATTTTCAGGCTAGCATCTTCTTATTCCACATGTGTTATTGACAGGATATTAGTACTGACTAAAGAATAGATTTCTATTGCATTCGGGTAGGCCATTTAATTTCTTGTACGGATCAGTTCAGGTCTTCAGTAAAGCACTGCAGATGCTTAAAGCACTCTTCTATAAATTGATGGGTGCAACACAGTTCTCTGTATTACATAAAATGGCATAACTGCATAATTGCACAACCATATCTCTTTTTTCCTCCTGGTCAAGTCAATTCAGTGCACATGTATCTGGAAGTAACAACCTACTTTGGTAGCAAGTGGTCTGCACTATTTCCTTGTGTTGTTTCCGTCCTCTGTGAACATGAACATTTCTTGTAAAAGAAAGGGAACCTGTAAAATAACAGAAAGCAAAAAGAATAATTAAGTTGCCAAGGCTATAGGTGCTCCAGGAAGACTTAAGGAAGATTGAGGGACTTGTATTGACCTAAGAATTTTGGAAACCAAAGACAAACTGCTTACACCACTCTGTGGCATTAAACAAATCAACTCTGAACTATCTTGGTAATATCACCCAGGACTGGCTGTTGGAAAGAAGCAAGCACATTCTCTGTTGCTCTTCAGCTGCTTGTTGCCTTAGGCATCATTTGCTGTTTGTATAGTGCTAGAGTGACTCTACGTTTGTTGAAATTCTTGGTCTTAAAAGATTTATTGTCAGTATAAAAAATTGGGAGGTTGATCTTTGGAAGTCTGAGTTACTGAAATTGTGTTCACTTCCAGCCAGTCTTCATTCATTCACAGATGTCTCCCAAAGAAGGTAACTCTGCCTTTTCAATCAGTCTCTCTTTGAGAATTGCTTTTGTAATAAAATCCTTGCAGATCAGCATTGTCCACCTGTCCACATGGGATCCATGTGCTCTGTTATGAAGAGGGTTGGGAGGGCATCTGTGCATGGAGCAGCACCTACGTTTTGGGTGTGTTTGACCCAGGGATTTGCCCCCAGGTTGTTCCTGTGCCCAAGCTGATGCCTAGGTAAGGACTTTCATTCTCTCAGCTGGGCTGTGATCATGTGGTTTGTGACTCTTGGGTGCTGTGTGCAGAGCACCAGTGGGTTAAGGTCTGTTTGGCTTTGCTGGAGGGCAAGTCAGGAGCACTTGCTTGGTCAGGCAAAGCTTTGAGGCAATTGAAGAAGTAGCAGTGTGTTGCCTTTAGGCTGTGGTCAGCCTTCCCACAGGGCTGACCACCCAGGCCACCTGACAGCTATAGTGCAGGCTCTCCTGGCACTCCTGCCTGCTCTCACACCTTCCTCGTGACTGTCCTCCACATCAGGTCTGAGAGAGCTGCAGCATCAGGAGCACCCAACAAGGTGCTTGGATGTGCATGGAAATGGTTCAAAGCACCTTCTTCACAAAACAGGCAGGTTTTCCTCACAAGAGGAGCATAAAGGAGAAACAGTGGCTGTGCTCACATTTTAGCTATTACGAGGTACCCAAACTGCTGGATTGTACACTGCAGGATTGTACACTGAAATTAAAAAAAAGTAATATTAAAGCCATAAATATATTTACAATATAGGTATAGGTATAGACTATAGTACAAATAGGGGCACAACGTGGGTGGAAAGGGATTTGGGGCATCTAGGTATTGCTATACTATGCGTAGTGATACCATAATTTAAGATGTGATTTCCTTGGTTTTATTCTGTGGCTAAGCTATTACTCATCTTGACTGCATTGTGTATTATGCATGAAGACAAACTTAAGCTTCATGGAAAGAACATTATCTTGGGATTTCTCATGTCCAAAAGTACATGTTGTTTAACAATGTGTTTAGACAACACCAGCTTCAATCTAACGGGATTTTGTGTTGGGTTTTGCTTGTGATGTCTGTTGCTTGTGATACACACAAGCACAGTCACACACATGCATACAAGCAGAACAACCTGCAGGGGGAAAAGGGAAAACCCCAGTCTTAAATGAACATAATGAAAGCTTTTTCAAAGATGATATTGTCCAATACAAGAGTGGTTAAAGGGAAGCAAGAGGAAAATATTTAAATGTAACCACATCCGTTTCTACCAACTAATAGAGTATTTTCATTGCTGTCTCTAGTGGGAAAATAGAGCAAAAGAGCTTCCTTTACCACTAGTCTTCATAGTGACAGTATCCTCAAAATTATTTTTATGGAATCAAAAATAACTTGAGAGTACAGTATAGAAATGGAGCTTGACCAGAGTTTTCTATCCTGCAGAAAACCGTTAATGATCTTGAGGAGTGAGAATTTAAATTACACGGAACATTAAATTCTTCTAGTTTAGTAACTGAATGTTTGTTTGATCCTGATAATGAGGTGAGAGGTGGCAAAGGCCATTCTCCCCAGCCTCATAACCCCAGTCAAGGTCCACGATGCTTGCTACGCTTTTGCCTTTGAGTCCACAGGTGTTATATCTGCCCATTCCTTAATTTTACCTTGGTCTAGGTGCAACTGAGCTCTCTGGTTTCCTTGGGGTCATTTCTTCTCAGCACAGACACTAGGGAGGTGAACCTGACTCCAGTGTGGATGGGACACAGCTCCCTCCACATTGTGGATCACACATGAACCCACCTTCAAAACTGGAGGTACAAACCCACAGCCTTCTGCCCTCTTCTACCCTGGCAGCATCTCCTTCTGCAACCGGCACCTCCTGCCAGCCATCACCCCATTATTCCTCCTCTCTGCAGTTGGTTCCTCTTTCCTCAGCTGCTCCCATAGCCCAATCAGCAATGAAAGTATGTTCCTCCTCTTACTCTTTCACCCCTGAATTCCCTTTGGTTCTGTCAACCCCTGCTCTGTAATGTACACGCTTTTTTCCTCTTTGGGAATTTTTCAAGTGTCTCCCACTCCCACTCCTGTTTCTATATAGGAATCAAAGTGATCTTTATTTCTTTCTTTTGGTCTGACTGTAGACTTCATCTGAACCCTAAATATTTCAGCTAACTTCTCTCTTTCATTATCTATGGGCTCATCTTGCAGACAGAGTGGGCAGTAATTTACAAAGGACTTACTTAGTTCACGGCTGATTCATTACACGCTGAGGCATTAAATATTGAGCAATTTTACATAATTAACCAGAATTCCTAAATTGCATGCAGGCAGGTTCCTCAGCCAGTCACAGCTGATTATGCTTCAGTTACTGATGAATAGTAGCACTAGAAAAAATTATCATCTTCTTCCCAGGGTTGTTTTCACAGGCGAGCCTGTCTGCCATGATGCAGCCGTTCCAGCAGCGTGCTTATTTAGCTAGTTAACTGATTTTGCACTCAGAGCTGCAAGACACTGTTAGAGGAATGGTTCACAGATTTCCCACAAAGTTTAATTAAGAAGAATGGTGCTATTCTATTTTATATGTATTTATTATGTGTATCTGTTTTAATGTCCTCTTGCACATGAGGTTTCATTAATCTTAGGTTTCTGTTATTTGTCTTGCAAAGACACAAGTATTGTGGTTTCAGCTGGGAGAGAGTTAACTTTTTCACTAGCAGCTGGTACGGTACTCTGGTTTGGATTAGGGATGGGAATAGTATTGAGAGCTGCCTGGTGGTTTTGGTTGTTGCTAAGCGGTCAAGGCCTTTTCTGCTCCTCATACCTCCCTGCTGGAGGGCAGGCTGGGGGTGCACAAGAAGTTGTGAGGAGATACAGCTGGGACAACTGATCCCAACTGACCAAAGAGTTATTCCATGCCATATGTCATGCTCAGTATATAAAACTGGGAGAAGACGGAAGTGGGGGAGTGAAGGTGTCTTCCCAAGAAACTGTTATGTTTGATGGAGACCTGCTTTTCTGGGGATGGCTGAACACCTGCCTGCTGGTGGGAAGCAGTGAATGAATTCCTTGTTTTGCTTTGCTTACATGTGCAGCTTTTGCTCTACCTATTAAACTGTCGTTATTTCAACCCACAAGTTTTTCTCAGTTTTACTCTTCCAATTTTCTCCCTCTCGGGGAGTCCCAACTCGGGAGCGGGTGCCTGTGTAGTTCTAGCTGATGAATGGAGTTAAAATAGTGACAGCAAGTCAAGAAATAATTATGAATAACATAGGTCACCCATGAAAAATAAGGGGGGAAATGATCATCGAGTTGGTATGTTCCTGGAAAATCAGAGAGAAGTGTTTAAGTGGTGAAAACCTCCAAGGTAAAATATGCCCTCAAAAACTCAAAATTTCTGACCCATTACCAGCTGTTCAGGGCAAAGAGACCTTTGAGGTGTAACAGCTTCGGGGACATGTGTCATTCAGGTGTGCCATTGTCCTCTATGGTTGGAGCCTGCAGGCACTTCAGCAGCCCTGGTGAGGAGCCAGGAGGGATGCTTCCACCCTGTGCCCTCCCTGATGCGTGTTCAGAGCCTGCTCCCAGGGCCACCATCTCTTTTGAGGAGCAGCTGCTGGTGGCTGTGCCTGGGGAGGACCAGGTCCTTACTGAGTCTGTATGTCCCTCTTCCCTGACGGTGCTGCAGACAGTTTTGCAGGACTGCATTGGGGAATATAATTCCTGACTGAAAGCTTTAAAAAAGCAATCAGTCACTCTGAATAAATGTCTTGCTTGCTTACTGCTGTTTCGAAAGTGTTGTTTTACTTCCAGTGAAGCTGCTGCAGGTGGCTTCCCTGCAGGATGAGGCTTCCCTGCATTTTGTTAAAGGTGAGCAGAGTCTCGTACTCTGCCTTTCCAGCTGCTGGCCCCGTGCCAGTCCCCTGGGCTGTCCTTCCTGCCTGCTGTCACTCAGCAGTGCTGCCGGCTGGGTGCCATTCACAATAACTGAATATACTCCGTTGTCATTTGACAAGGGAGCCACTTGGAGATATGGAAACTAACCTAAGAAGTTCTGATATTGAAGAAAATAGCTGTAAAATCAATCCCTTTAATCCTGCAAATTAGCATGGAAGATAACCGCTTCCACTCAGACCTGTATCTGGGAGAAATATTTATTAATTAAATAATTAATATTTATTAATCCAAGATTTAGTCTGAAGACAGCTAAGGCAATTTGAGTTTGACTGCTCAGGCTGTTTCTTTCAAGATTTTCCAATCTACATATGCTTGTCTTTTCACATGTGTTGAATTTTAGGCACTCCATTGGTGCCTAGCATACTGGTGTATCTTCCAATTATAGATAAGTCAGTAGGATAAAAATAAACCAGACTGTTTTCTTGTCTTGAATATTGTAATCCATAGTATAATACTATTCCCTTTTCTCTGTTAGAGATCTGAATTATCAATGACCCAAAGGCTTTTTTATTCATTAAGATAATTGGTTTTACCTTTCTATTCTTCTAAGGCCAGTGAATTTAAAATTCTTATCATTTTGCCTAAATGAAAATATATATTATGCAGTAGGTAAAAAGATGCATATGCGATTAGTCTATGATTATCTTGCTGTTAAAATAAATCTAAACAAATGGAACTTTTATTGTTCCAGTGCAGACTATGTGGATGGTAAATTATTCTAAATTGGTCATAAGCCACAGCCCATTCAAGTTTGTTCAGAGAGCATAGGCAAATGTGTAGCGTTTATTGTTTTTAAATATAGTTAGTTTTATTCATTCTTGATGGCTTTTTCTGGTTATAGGTAATAAATGCAGCTATGTATTATTGCTTTGTGTACCTGATATGTCAGCATGGTATTCTTTAAAGCACCAATGATACAATTTGATTTGAATTTTTAATAACTGAACACCTTGCAGAAGCCCCTGTAAGTAAATTATGGTTAAAATTAGATAGACACATAAAATGAACTCAGTGTCAATTTGTCTTTGAACTCCAGATGCCTACTGTGAGAGGCAACAGTGCCTCACCATACAACAAATAAGCAGTGTGTGTTACTTTACCAATGGAGAAAGAGCACTGCATTTGAATATATACATACAGGGAGACTCACTACAATATTGAGAAGATGTGAGTACAGACCTTCCTGAGTTGACTTCAGGGCATCTTCCTTGGGGTGCAATGAAACAATGAAGACACAGAGGCACCAGCTTCAGCCACCTGAGGTGGATCTAGCAGTGCAGCTGAGCCTTCTCACTAGCTGCTGTGCTCAGATCTCACATGAGGTCAGACCTCACTCACACATCACCTCTGAGACCTAGTTAACGTCTGGTGGCCCAGAGAGGATGAGATCTGCATTGGTCCTTTTTGCAGTTACGTTACCTTGCAAAAGCAGCAACTGTTGCTCTGTTAAACAATCTGAACTGGATCCCCTGCATTCAGTTGCCAGTGTAACAGAAAATAATATTCTGCCTTATTAAAAAGTTGATTTGGCTTGCTCTGCAGTTGCACAAATATCTGAGTTGCTGCATGAGAAGCAGCAGATCTGAGGAGACAAGGTGAGGGAGTTGACTAAATGGGATAAGGAGTTTAATAACAGTATTGGTTAATCTAGTAGAAATAATATCTAACTACTCATTACTAATTGGTTACTAATATTTATATTCTATGGTATGTTAGGTTACTTCCATAACCTAAAAAACAATGTTATGTATTTAGTTCTCTTATTATGTAAATTAAATATTTTTTTTCAGGTCCATATGAAAACATAGCACATAACAGTCCTATAGTGTTCAACTGCAAGGAACAATCTTGTGCATGCTTACGAGCTGGTTTAGTGCCTCAAAATGCCCCTCTGCTGTTAGATGGATTAGAATAAAGGAAATTAAATTCCCCAGTGTGGGCCAGGCAACAAAATGTAATAACTCACCTTTTGCTATAGAAGTACAAAACCTAGTTATTCAACCCTAAAATATCAAGCTTTGGAATTACAGCTTTCTCTACCAAGCTGTAGCTGGATGGGGTGGAGGCGTTGTCTGCTATCAAGTACTGATGTCAACTGTAAGGTCTGGCACAGTGATTGCAGTAGGCCATGTGAATTAATTGGCGATATTTTGCTCTATTATATGGAAGATGTCAAGCTTATCCAGTTCCCAGTTTTGCTACAAGTGACCTTGTATAATTTTCTTTTTATTTACTGAACAAATAAGTTAATGAAGTTGCTTTCTAAAGCCAACTTCTCACAGAAATGGTTTCTACTGGAAAATGTGGATTCTGTTAAATCAAGGCCTTTTGAAGGAAACTTTTATTTAACAGGAATACTGGCAAAATATTATCAAGTTTTTCAATGTTCTTGACAGATTTTTAGTATATCAAAATTAGATGTTAATGCATAAACTATTTCTAGAAGGTTGAAAAGATTATTTTGGAATATTTCACTTTGTGAAAAATTCTGATACTTTGATTTTTCTTACTGATTCATAATGAACATAGTATTTAACACATTAGAGCTTTAAAAAACACAGACAGTATAATTTTTTGGCCAAAAAAAATGGCTAACTGTGCAATGATATTTGATAATGGAGGCACTGAAATACAAACATACTAAATATAACTGTGAATGAAAGCACTAAGGCCACTCCTGATCTAATTTCCTAATTCAATGCATTTCCATCATGGAAATAGACAGTTCCAAGATGGAAGTCTACATGAAACTATCCCATGGACATCAATCTTATTCTGTTAACAAGTTCCATGAAGTGATGACTTGTACATAAAAAAACATTGTTTCCATAATACCTCAGATAAATCCTTGCCTCCAGCTAATCAGAATTCAATAGGAGTTAAAATTTTAAAAATGGCTAGGAAAAAGAGATATACCAAAGGAAGTTTAGGGAGAGCACTTCTATTGCCAGGATACTGCTCTGAAGATGTGCTGGCATCTTCAAAGTGTGGAACAAAGCCCAAGCAGCTCAGACCTGTATTGCTGCATATTGCTGCAGCTCCAGCAAGTACAGTGAAACATGGTATTACATTCCAGGCAAAGATTTAATGTAAGATATTTCCTCCTTTGCCTTGGGAACCACTGTGTTGGTTTGGAAAATTGTTGGATTAAGCACTAATATACAATTGCTCTCTCTGGCTGATGCTTTTTTTTAGAAGGACTTACAGTTGGGATTTGTCACAGGTTTGAGGAACATATCTCTTCAAGTGGGCCATTCTGCTCTTTAGTAATTGACAGTTGAGGTAACAGAAGTATTATTGCTTTCCAATAGTTTTCTCCCTGCTGTTGTCCTGCAGCCAGGGAAACTTGCATAGGCTTCCTCCTGCAATAAATGCTCCTGCTGTAAATTCAGTTGTTCCCTGTCACGGGTGAGGGTCACGGACATCTATCCCAGTGAGCAGGACTTCTCCTGTCTCTGGGCTGTTGCAGAGCTCCGGGGATTCCTCTGCTTTCCCTGTAGTGCTGCCATTCCTTGGAGAGTAGGGGAGCTGCTGGTTTATGGCTTGGTTTTATTTCCCTCGGCAAGGTTCTCCCTAGCAATGTTCAGTTTTTTATTATCTGACCTATTTCATGTAATACACTTGTCACCTCTAAAATGTATAGAGTTCTGCACTATTTGTTTGTCCAGCTGAGAGTTATAACCCAAATAGTAAAATGCCTGGATGCTTTCTAGACTTTTCCTCATGACTACATTCCTAATGGAGCAAAGACACTCTGAAGAAACTCTGAAATATATGCTTCATATTTCACTGAATTTCACTGAATTTCACTGAATTATTTTAGAGTTGGAAGGGACAATAGAGATCATCAAATCCAACTCCCCTTCTGAAGCAGGATTGCCTAGAGCATGTTAGAGCATATCACTCAGGACTGCATTCAGGCGGGTCTTGAAAATCTCCAAAGAAGGGGACTCCACAACCTCCCTGGGCAACCCGTTCCAGGGCTCTGTCACCCTCACCATGAAGCAGTTTTTTCTCGTATTTGAGTGGAACCTCCTATGTTCCAACTTATACCCGTTACCCCTTGTCCTCTCACTGGCAACCACTGGAAAGAGTCTGGCTCCCTCCTGTTTCAACCCACCCTTTAGATACTTTTAAGTATTGATAAGGTCTCCCTTCAGCCTTCTCTTCTCCAGGCTAAAAAGTCCCAGCTCTCTCAG
>BJBW01001430.1:26174-143587 GCA_004320125.1 Scolopax mira
TGCCCTTTGCTGGACTCTTTCCAGTAGTTCCCTGTCCCTTTTGAACTGGCGGGCCCAGAACAGGATGTAGTATTCTAGTTGTGGCCTCACCAGTGCAGAGTAGAGGGGGAGAACAACTTCCCTCGACCTACTGGCCATGCTCTTCCGTATGTATCCCAGGATTCCGTTGGCCTTCCTGGCCACAAGAGCACACTGCTTGCTCATTGTCATTTTGCTGTCTACCAGGACCACCAGATCTTTCTCTTCGGAACTTGTCTTCAGCAGGTCCACGCCTAACCTGTATTGGTGCCTGACATTCTTCTTCCCCAGGTGCAGGACCCTGCACTTTTCCCTGTTGAACCATGAGGTTCTTGCTTGCCCAGCTCTCTAGCCTGTCCAGGTCTTGCTGGAGAGGCTGTGAAGTGAAATGACATAATATGTTGATTTAATGTTAAATAGACCAAAAGGTATAAAGTTGGGTGCCCAAATTTTGGCACATGGCATCATGTTTATGCAGCCAGATACATAGTACAGTATTCAACAGTCTGCACCACTTTTCTGTCAGTTACCAGCAATTGCTTCTCATGTGATGTGTTGAGCAGGCAGCAAAGCCCAAAAACACTGATCATGGATTTACACTTAAAAATTTTTTTGGAAATTATGGGGAAAATAATGTTTGCATCTAACAAGAGTGTCTTATCTATAAAATATATTAAAAGAATATAAACATGGATTTAGTTAAGCACATGTGTAAGGAAATGACAGAACTGGAATTGCAGCCTCAGTAATTACTCTCGACTATAGTTTCTTTGTGATACTACGTGATTTAGCTTCTCTTTCTGAAACTTTCATGCTATTTCCAGCCAATACAAAATCTCAATTAATTCTATGGTATGAATAGGTGTTGTAATATTTCTGTTCTTCTCATATCAGCAGAATTACTCCATCTTTATAGAGAGATCTATGTATAAATCTTCTGTGTTAATTTCAGCACTCTGGTCAGGAGATGGCTATTAAGAATTTACACCCAAACACTACAGCCTTAATAAGAAGTCTGGTTTGTTTCTTTGGGGGTTTGTTTTGTTTGTTTGTTTGATTGTTTGTTTGGTTTTTGAAAAAAAAAAAAACTGTAATATTTTTTACAATTTTAGAGAAGAGGCAAGTTTTTGTAACTTGATGGCACCCTAAGTATACAGTAAGTATATACTCAGGTAGCCAGCATACGTGGTAATTTTTAACTGATGACACTAGGATATTATTAATCTGTGTCATATCTAAATAAGAAGACTTCATGTCTTGCAGATGCAATGGGGGAAACAAGGAGACCTGTGTTCTTGAACAGATGAGAAGAGTTTGTAAACCTATAAACAAAGATATTGTTGTATTTGAAAACAGGACAAATATTGGGGTTTTGGTCACAAAAACGTTTTTGCACTAATGCCTCTGGATGGTATTTTTTTTTCATTTATTTGTTAGAGAAAAGATGTAATGCTATAATGCTGTTGGTCATCTTTTAACGTTCATCCCTGCTCTCAGCTTTCATCTGCCAGACAGAGTTGGCAGCTGGTGCTCAGGCACTCAGTGCAGTGAGGTGCTTTTCAGCCACAGACTTTACAAGCCTAGCACTGCTGTTGAAAAGGTAATCGTGTGCAGGGTAATATTTCAAGGGCTCCTAATTGAAAAACGAGAACTAATTTCCACTGGGTCACTCATATCCATTGTGCAAATTGTGGTTTGAAGGGAGTTTGTTATAATGTTTTCCCGAATCGTTCTAGAGAGGTCTGCTATAAAAACTCTGTCCTTTTTTAGAATTCCCAGAGGAACCATAGGTGATAGTTTGGAAGGAAATTATGGAGACTGCCTTTTGCAGGATAAGCAGGTCTTTTATATAACTAATTGATCAGTCTGACAACACAATTTTTGTCCAAGCTGATGCTTCTGCAACAGAACACTAATTTGTGGTGCTGAAGTGAATGCTTGGAGTAAACCTAACAAGCAACATCAAGAAAATCTATCAGACATTAATTGCTTCAGAATTAGCAATGTCTTTGCAAATGCAGACATAAGCAAGGCTTTAAAGATGTGGTAAATTTTTCACAGGATGGTTCAATTTGAAATTGAGTCTTTGGTAATGAAAAAAAAATATGTTTGATTCTGAGCTGTGTACCTTGTACTTTTATAGTTATTTAATGCCTACCATACTGATTCCTTCTTTTTCCAAATATACTGGTAAGATCTGATGACCTTAATGTTAGAAATCATTATGTAATATTTCAAAACTATTTTATTTGTTGCATCAAAAATACCTATGGTACATGTAGAAAACCAAGATAGGGTGTCTCTCTCATTTTCCACCAAGTTGCCATCTCAGCAGAACTGACATTTTAAATCATTTTTAGCAACATATAGATGATAAATAATAGTGTTCTGTTGCATGAATACTGCACTAAGTTGATATGGTTGAATCACCTATCT
The DNA here is from genome assembly GCA_004320125.1 of Scolopax mira. Taxonomy (NCBI): domain Eukaryota; kingdom Metazoa; phylum Chordata; class Aves; order Charadriiformes; family Scolopacidae; genus Scolopax; species Scolopax mira. Next base: position 28,629 of record BJBW01001430.1, read on the forward strand.
GTCCTAAATCAAAGGGTCACATTGAGCATATGCAGGATATTATTACATCTGAGATGTATTGTTTGGGTTGGTTTGGGTTTGGGTTGGTTTGGGTTTTTTTTCAGAGTCATACTACAAATAAGCTGTTTTAAATAGATATTACTGGTTAGGTATCTTAAGGAAATTAAATCATTTGAGACTGACAAGTCTATGATAATGTGTAAGAGTGAGGGAATCAATTAGCATGACACATGGGCAGTGTTGTTCAGAGTCTGGTGTCACTGTTTAAAAAATGAAATGCAATCCTGCCTTTGCTCCTTTGACATGGAGAAATACAACACTCTAGGATGCTCTTTAACCTTTAGGGATCTAAGACAATAACAAATGAAAGAAGTTTGATAGTGGAAGATACACTGTTGTTGCAAATACATAAAGATACAGATCTTACCGGACAATCAAGAAAGATAAAAAGGCAAAGGAAGGCTTAGATACATTATTGTAAATTCTTGGTTCTTGTTAAGAGGCAACTTCATACTGCTGATCACCACCCTCTGGGCCCATCCATTCAGCCAGTTTTCAACCCACCTCGCACTTTGCTCACCCAGTCCAAACATCAGCAGCTTGTCTATGAGGATCTTATGGTAGACAGTGTTAAAGGCCCCACTTTCCCCTCATCCACCAGAATGCAGAAGTTTATCACATTTGTCAAGCATGACTCCCCTCAACAAATCCATACTGACTGCTTCTGATGATTTTTCAGTTGTTCATATGCCTTGGTGGTTTCCAGGGCTAGCTGCTCTATCACCTTCCCAGGGTTCGAGGTGAGGCTGACCATCCTGTAGTTCTGCTTCCTCCTTCTTGCTTGTCTTGGAAATAGGAGTGACATTTACTTTCCTCTGGTCTTCAGGCCCTTGTCCCAATTGCTATGATTGACCAACGATTAACCAGAGTGGCCTTGCAGTCATATCTGCCAGCTCTCCCAGCACTAGTTGGTTCCGCTCTTCTGCCAGTGCCTTACTTTTGGCCCATCAATCTCTGCTATTTCACACTCTGTACAGAAGATATTGAACACCAGTCTGCACCGTTTCATAATCAATTCAAGGGCTGAGTTTCTGCAGATTTTGAGGGTATCTAAGAGTGCTGCACTCCCACAGAATTCAGTGGGGTTTGAAGGTGCACAGACCTTCTTCATGGACAGACCTCTAAAACAACACTCTTGTTTTTGCTTGAGACAGAACTTGATTCTAGCACAGAGGTACAACCAACAAACATACAAATTCAGATTCTATGCTAGTGTAAGATGACACCTTAACTGCTTTATCTTCAAAGATTAAAAGGGAAAATCTCTAGTGATAAGCAGCCCTGGAGTGCAGTCTTGAGATAAATTTTACTAGTTCCTATTTAGGTTACAGTGATCTACAAAATGTGTAGAGAAATAAAACAACTACTCGGTATATAAAAGACAAAAAAGAATACTGCCACTATTCTAAAACTATATAGTTTTAGAAACTATATAGCATATTTCTGCAGTAGTCCAGAGACAAAACACTGATCTATTCAGTGAATCTATAGAATGGACAAATACCCTCATAAAAATAGGAACCAAGCAGAATGGAGCTTGGATTTCTAAACTGAACATGTAATGAGAGTTCTAAATACATATCTTAAATTCTGTCCACTGTGCTTTATGAATATCAGTTAGAAAAAGAAAAAGAATGTTTAGCTTATGCTGGGAGGAAAAAAAAAGAGGAAAATCTGAGTGACTGTACAGGTTTTATGCATAATGGGAACATCAATTCAACTTTATCAAACATGAAGTCTCTATAGATTTTCTAGAAGCAAGAATGGTTTATAAATGTCCTCAGTTGTTATTGTTGTTTTGGTAAAGTCCAAAGTATGGTAAAGTCCATACTTGTATGTTTTCTGATAGAAATTTTGATTTCTCTAAATCCTAAATTGCTACAATTTTTCTTAGAAACCTCTTAATATCCTATATTTATTGTTCGTTTTCAAGCATTTTCAAAACTATGTGCTTATTGGTTAATACTTGACTGAGTGATTTTTCAGATTTATCATTTTATTGCTACAAAAGTCAGTATTTACCTGCAACAACTTCACAGTATACGTATATATATTGGAATACCTGTATGCACAAACATAGTGATTTCTCTGTGCTATATTCCACTGTAAATAGCAAGGAGTGAATATCCTCTGAAATACCTGTTGTAATGCAATGATCTCAGTGAAACTGTGTAACTCAAAAGTTAATGGAAATTCTCCATTTTCTCTTTCACCTGGTTGGGAGTGTTGCAATGAAGTTTTTCTGGGTTCTGTTAAGATGTAATCTCACACAACTATCCTGCACACGCAGTGCATGGAAATAAAAGAATGTGCAGGTCAGAAAAGGTAGGATATTTGCTTTTTGCTCTGTAAGGCCTCAGCACTTCAAAGCAACCATTAAAAAGTCCTGTTTACTGCCAGCAGAGAAAATTGTTGATTTTGGTCAGATTCTTTGGGAAATATAGCTGCAAGGATGTAGAAAATGTCTACCTAGAATATACAGACTGTGATTTGGGTTTGTTGGTTGGCTGGTTGGTTGGTTGGTTGGTTGGTTTGTTTTATTTTAGTCACAGTTTGGGCAGATTTTCAGCATAATAAAGGCATGTTTTCTAACAAAAAGCTATCCTTCTTGTAACCTTTACTTGAGCCAAGTTACAGGAACTTCTCTCAAAAGTTTGCAAGAATTTTTTTTTTTATAATGTTAAATAAGATGATGCTATTATACCTTAGTACGCTGTTATGGCCGTACTTTTTTTACTGAAATAAAAACAATAATTATGAAGTCAATCTGAGAAATTTACTTGACATTGATATTGTTTCTGGTATATGTACAAAAAATGGATTTCTATAATGGGATTCATATCCCGAACTGTCTGTTTACATTAAGAACCTCACCTGGAATGTACTAAAACAATTTTGATGTAGAAACTCCTAATCACATAACTGCATTTCCTAATGCATGTATCTAAACTGAATCTTATTTAGCTCCCAGATTGGGGACTTTTAGCATTGTAAGGCTGGGTGTATAATTTAGACCACCCTTACTCTGAGTTGTCCATGTGGTTTCTAATACTCATTTTAAACCTTCTTGTCCATTAATGTGTGGAGTACAAGTCACTTGGGTGCATATATGAAAATATATCTGGCAGGAGTGGGCGCTTGCTTGTGATTAAGAGATTTAATATTTGGTTCCCTGCTAGGAATGCCGATGATGCTTCAGGTTATTAATATACTTCTACCATAGATGTTGTCTATAGCAGCAGGTGTTACACTATGATCATTTACTTCCATTTTCTTGCTGTTCATCTTGATCAGTTTAGACCATTTGCCATTTGATTATGCTATTTTTTGATCTACTTCAGAATTCTCACCCACATAAATGTATTTTAATGTCAGATCAGCATTGTGCCCTTATTTATTATTTCTTTAGCTTTTCCCTCTAAAAATATGACAAAACTATATCAAATAACAAGTTTTACTTAACTGGCTTGAATGGCTTTTATATGTCAATCTTTGTTATGAGAAATAATTGATTCCTAAAATATTATGGAAAATTTCAAGGTGTGGTGTAAATGGATCCCTTTTCTGCTACATTTCCTGATCTATTGCAATACCTGTAAAATTGAAATGAGAGGTCTGAAGAGCTGTGGCATTCATCCCAGAATTAAGTGTTCATCAACTGTCTCTGGGAACATAATCCATATACTTGACTGCCTCCCAGCCCACCCAAACATTGGGAAAATTCTGAGATTCATTCCCACTTCAGTATTTATAATTGGCGTTATTCTGTGGTTTTGAGTTCTTAAATTAACAACAAGGACATTTGATGGAAGAGGGCATGCTTTCATGCACTGACTTCTGCATAACCCTAAATAGCTCTGTGAAACTGGAATTTAGGGCCAGAAAATTATTTCATCAACAGGGACTGAGAACTAAGATAGGACATTGCTTTAGCATGTAATTTTTCTTTTTTATCCAGCAATTGTGTAACGTGGAGTATATAAATTCTTGCTCATCTACTTTTCAGCTAACTTTGCAAGTAGTAGTAGATTGCAGTCAAAGTGATTTTCTTGTTTCCTGCCTCTGGAAACTTATTTTTCTGGTGACATAATGACACACCTTCAATGGAAAGTGTAAAATGTGCTGCCACCCAGAACATTCTTCTCCCTCAGTCTGCACCCAACAGTATTTTGTTCTGGAATGTGGAATCTCAGGGTTCAGACCCCTCTGTCTCTCACTTGTAACCTCAGCTATCACCTCAAGCCCTTCAGGTTATCTCCTGAGGTGACTCACCTGTCACTTCACCTAACAGGGATTCTACTGACTTTGTTCCCTAGCATATCTTTAGGCATTTAGATATCTAGACCACCTCAGCAAATTTGGACAGAGCTTTCCTGAGTTGTTCTCTTGAACATAAGCTTCTTAGAGCTGTTAAAACTCTTTGGGGTACATTTGGGTACATAAATGCTTTGAGAAATGTCCACCTGTCTTCGCTGACCCTCCTCTAGATAGACATAGTTATGCTTTGGAAAAAGCCGTCAGTTGTATGTTTAGTCTTCATTCTTTAAAACTCAGTCATGATTGCTTTCTTTGATTTTAGATGCATTCACCAGTATACCACTGGCAACTGTCCAGAGTTTATCCCCTGAAACCTTTTTTTTTAAAATTCATATAACTTGAACTTTTTTTTTCTCAGTCACAGAGTAATTAGTGTTGGCTTATTATCAAAAAACATAAAATCAGGTAGAACAGTTCCCATGTCTACTGTTATGATTGCTCAGTCTCATTCACCTCTGAAGCACTCCTAAATCTGTATATTGTTATAAGACCAAGATGAAAAGAACTCAAATGAAGGTTCAGATCAGAAAAAATCTTTGGTTTAATATTTGATCACTCAGACTGATAATGTCACTTTTATTATGAAGGTCACTAAATTCAAATGAGCAAAATTACAACAGGTGGCCATTTTGCAACTCTGATGAGTGTTCTGTATGGATTTAGAGAAAGAGAAAAACCAGGATTGCTCCTCCAGCTTCGTTCACTCTAATGACAGCTGACTTATGTGTATGTATTTATTAAGTAGGACTGATGGTTGCTTTTTAAAAAGTTCATAATTAAAAATTCAGTTGTTCAATAGCTGCTTTCGAGAATACTCACATTCTTTAGTTTCACTTTTCACGCAATTATTGCCTCCAGAACAATTTCAAACATCTTTCTCATGGCTTTCATTTCACATGTTAAGAATGAGAAGAATCTACTTAGAACAATTTATACTTTGAGTCTTTTGTTTCCATTCTTACTGATAAGCTAGAAATTAAAAAATAAGGATTCACACAGGGTTGCATTAGCAAAAAGCATGTCCACTTCTTTCATGTTGTTCACAATGGACTAGTTTTTGGTATTTAAATTGCCATAACTTTTCCCTTTCACAAGGCAATTGAAATGTATATTATAAATTGTTTCATGAAACACTTTTGAAGCAAAACTTCACAGCTGGCCATTATGAAATATGTTTTAGAGAATAACAGTGAAATAGAAAATTACCATAGAATAAAGACTTGGTTTTTTCCTGTATTGGCATAAGTTGTTGTCAAATTGGAGCTGCTTTTTTCTCTCCTGCTACAAGAGCACCAAGTTTGAAGACACTCAAGTGAAGAAAACAGTGTGTATTGGTATCAGGTGAAACCAGAAACCAGTATTAGCCTTTGGATTTCCACATGTCTTCTAGCTGGACTTTCAGTTGTCTGCTACTTACAGTTCAGCAGTGGGTTAGGGCATGAAAGATTTGTCCCATTCCTCTGGTAAAAGGAGCTTTAACAATCTGAAAAAGTTTAAAGTGGTTAAGAAAAGTTAAAAAAACTTGTGCCAGAAAGCTCACAAATTTTATATTATTTGCAGTGGAAAATATTCAAGGGCCAGAGAACTTTTAGCAGTATTCAGAAACAAATACTATAAGATCCTGAGCAAAACATTTATTTTCATCTTCCTTTAACTAATATTTGGAAAAAGAAAAACAAAATAGAAGCCAGAATAAAACCTCTACCAGTCTAGGAACAGTATTCAGAAAAGAAGAGAAATGTGCCTGAGTCAATATTATTGTTTCTTTTCTGTCATTAAATAATACAAGTTTAAAAATACTGGCAAAAACCTGCTCTAGAGTTAATTACCAGTGACATTCACTGCTTGACAAATGATCAACCTGAGTCTGTGTACCATAGTGAGCAACATACAAGCATTATATTGACCCCATGACTTTCCCCTCTAGCATATCCCTGCATAAATGCGTCCAAACAACAAACAGCACCTCCACAGCCTCTTCTGTTTGAGAGAAACTGGTGCTTTCCCTACATTTCCCTGCATTGAATTTCCAGCTGGGTGATACCGATGGCAGTGCGTGCCTTGAGACCTTGGCCAAAGGATGGGTGGCTGTCCAAACAGGGCAGCGGAATGCACAGGTGGGAGAAGGAGGACTGATGTCAAGTGGTTACCACAGCAACAGGAAGGGTACCAGCAGTGGGGGAGCAGAGATGGGAGTGTTACCATGGCAACGCATGGAGCGCCTTCCTCACTTAGGTTGGAGATGCAGCTGTCCTTACTTTTAATTACCTGCCCAGTGCTGGGGGATTTAGGCACAATGTACCAGAATTGCCTGTGTTATCACATATTTCCTAGATATATTACTATTTCATGTTTAGTTAGAAAGGGAAACCGCACTGGAAAAGGAATATTCTTCCCACACAAGCTACATCCACTTTAGTCTCTTTTGATCGATGACAGTATAACCAGTTCACAAGTAGTAGCACAATTACTTTTTATTCTGTAAAATATAATGTAAAAATAATGCTTCAGTTTCAGTTATTAATCCTGCAGTGTTAGAACTGATGCGGAGTTAGGGATTGAGTTTACACTGTGTTAGTGAGTTTATCTTACGCATCATTACATGACTATATTTCTTTTTCCCTAATGAGCTCTGCAAGGTGGATCTTACGGATCTTACAACCTTTTTTTTTTTTTTCCCTAATGATATAAGTTATTGAAAATTTCTAATAGGCTCCTTTTGAATTTCCTGAAACTGGTAAGTAATGGAGTTTGTGCATATAAGAAGAATGTGCTCGTATAAAACTGATAGGAACAGCCCAGACTCCTGAAATTGCTATCATTGAATGGCCCAGTGAATGGCAATCAGCCATCTGCTATTTCATCTGGTGTCACTTTCCCCCCAGACTAGGAACAATGAAGAATTACCAATGTCAGTAGGTGATTTAATATGAGTCTCATCTCTAAAAAGAATGCACAGACATCCAGAGGTGGTTGGAATTTGATCATGTTTGGCTTGAGAAGTAGGGTCTTAAAGGCACACAGAGCTATTTTAAGTGTCAAACCACCTAACACAAAAAGGGTTGGTAGAGTTGGTAGGAAATATGATCTGGATGAGCAAAGTCCAGGGATTACCTTGGAGCCACTCACAAACCAGATCAAAGTCAAAAACAAAAAAAAAAATGCCCAAGAGGTGAAGAAATTGAAGCAAGGATAGGCCTCCAGATACTTATCTTTTGAAATGCCTCTGTGCTTGTGTTATGAAGCCTAGATGAAGCCTGAAGACATTTGCCTGCTGTATTTTCCTCTGAAGAAGTAAGCTATGAACTGGAGTGTCCTCAGCTTGGAAATGTGGGAAGGCTAGGCTCAGCCTGCTGAAAGCAGCCAGCACAGTCTTAGGGGCTATATATATCAATTACAGTGTTTCAGCCGGGATCCCCTCCAAGCATGTTTCCAATAATGTAGAAGCAGGGACGGGTCTGTTTTGGCCTGAACCAGCAGTGCAGAGGGGTGCAGGGCTGCCCTGGCTCCTCTGAAGGCCAAGAGAAAGAAAAAATTGAGCATAGTGGAGGCTCTCATTGCAGAGTGTCTTTCCATGCCTATGTGGCAAACAGTCTTGCTCTCATTTTTAGATTGGTTCAACATTTGCGTTTCTCTCAAATGCAAATGAGGGATTTTCCAAATGAGTTTTTCCTAGTACTTTGTACACAGTTGCCTTTTTCGTGCATCATTTTGTTTAATGACAGTAACACCTATTCACATCCTGTGGATACAGGCTATACCCTATGGATACAGGCTATAACTCCCTCGTTCACTGTTGCTTCATTTATTTACTTGGTTTCTGTCATCCAGCACTTTAAACTTTCCTTTTGGATCCTATTTGTGTTCTAGTCGATTTAGATTTTGTGACCTGTGTATGTCTATTCTGCTAAATCACAGATGTCTGGGGACCAATACTTGTCCCCAAGACTGAGCGGCACCAACTGGTGTATGTCTACATTTCTTGATTTTAAGCTGTCTGTGTGGCAGATTTACCTTGAAAGGACAAGGGTAAGGAAATCAGCAGGGAAGCAGGGAAGCAATGTGGATGACTGGGTGTGCAGTACTTGAACTATGTTTGTAGTCTCCCTTTATTTAGCCGTTAGTGCTTCTTTTGAGGAAAAGCACAACAAATGCATGACTGTGTGTTTTTATTTCTTTTGAGCCTTCAAAATGTTCACTGATGGGTGGCAGGATGGTTTCAAGTGGGAGAGGTTTTGAAAGAATGGAGCTTAAATCCCTGGTGAGCTGTGGTTTTCCTGTGCAGCCCTGGAGAAGAAACGAATACTCTCAGTATCTAAGCTCTGAGAAAGAAAAATAAGGTTATAATTTTTTAATTTTCCTAATCAGAGTGTTATAAGGATAAAGGAACAACTTGAACACTGTACTAGAGTGGTATGTGGGTTCTTAAGATACAACCTCAGCCTCAGGAGATACCCTAAAACCGACACTGGGTGGGGGGAAAGTTGGAACAGGACTTTTGCCAATCTTATTTTGCCACCTACTTCCTTAAAAAGTGCTCCTTAACATCTTTCCTCTCACTCATGATTCTGTGTAAGACCCTCCCTGTAATTCATCTGTCTTTTTTTTTCACAACTGCAATTTCTCCCATTCCTTTGCAGTTATTTTTGTGCTGAGAGTGACAGTACACATAAAAACATCATGGTAACCTCTGCTTTTCTATCTTGCCAATGGCATAAAGGTTGTTTCCAAATGTTCTTCCACTTCTTTGGCCAAAACAAACATCATTAAACATCATTAAAACAAACTCTTCAATTGCAAGATTATGTGCATAAAATCTTACTGTGTACCATCTCCGAGAGTGCATTTATTTTTGTGAACAGGGAAGTTTAGCTTCTGCTTTGAGTAAGTTAACACAAGAACTATGTTTATGAAGTTGATACATCTTTTGTTTTAAAATGTGAATACTATTGAGTATCTTTATAATTTGCTTCATATTTCTTTCAGATATCAAGTTTTCTTAGGAGACCTTAATAGTGTACTTTATTATATTAAGTACAGCAATTAACATATCTTCACAGACTTTTTATTTTCTCTCTCTTTGTTTCTTCTGTTCAGCTATTATTCATTTTTATTTCTTTACTATTTCTACAGGAGTTAAGCTTGTTCTTGTGTGCTTGTCTTACTGAAATTGCAAGCTAACAATCTTGGTTTCTTACCACATCAAATTGTGCTTTTGAAATATCTTTCTCTCTCTCTCCCTCCATCTCAAATAAAACCCAGTCTGACTGCTGTCTTAGTAAAGCCTTAAATCAGGTCAGAGCACTGCACTTTCGCTATCAGTCCAAACAACATTGTTTCTTCCAGCAGCAATCTCTTTAGGAGCGACTATTTGGATTAGTATTTCAAGTTACAATACCCACCAGACAGCAGTGACCAAAAGTCTGCCTACTGCAATGTATTGCCCTCCTCTACTTCCCATTCAACTTCCTGCATGATTTGGACATCACTAAGGTGGCCCAGTTTAAGACCATACCTTTATGTCCCATCGAAGACATAGCTTCTCATCAGGCCCTGTCTGCATGAAGACATGAACTCTAGCCCTCTAGGCACACCAAGAGAAGATGCAGTGGAAGTGCAGTTGTGGTGCAATCATAGCAATCTGTTTGTATTTGGGAATGTTTTATAAGAAACAGAAGTCCAGAGAAGAGTTCCAAAAGAAATGGGAAGTAGATATATTCAGCAATGCTGTGTTTCTGATTGTGGAATGGTTGACCAAACCAGAAGAGACAATTCATCAGAGCAGGGCAAGGAGAAGGCATGAAGGGATCTCTGGGGATGGACCAACAAAAATATCTCCAGCCCTTCCTTTCACTGAGTGTAAGAAGTTATTTGGAATACAGCAGGACTGGAGCTAGCCGTCAAGGAGCCAAAATAGGTGCAGTGAAACAGATAAATATTTTCTCGTGGAAAGTAAATGCTATGTGATACTTGCATGTTTTGTTTTGTTTTGTTTTATGTTAGGTTTGCTGTCTTTCACTCTTTATAATAGTCAGAAATCAGTGAAATAATCTCCAAAGGCAGTCAGAGGGCAATGCTATAGTGAAGCAGGCAAGTTTCCATTTCCATCCTCTGAGACTCCTGCTGAGGCAGTGATGAGAAGAGTTTGGGGTTTTTTGACTCAAATAGTTCAGCTATGAAGACAATTGCGACTGCTTGCTGAAGTATTTTGCCAGTGTTATTTAACCTGAATAACCATTATACCATGGTGACAATCTCAATGTTGACTTTGCTTCTTTTATTATATTTTCTCCATGTAACCATCATGCTTGTAACTTTGTGAAAACCAAGCAGTATCTGTCAAGCAGTAATTCTAAGGTAACATTTTACACCTTCCAGTGCTCTTCTGGCAACACCATATTTCCTGGCTTTTTATACTCTGTACACCATGCAATATGGGGAACAAACAGGACACATCATGTAGCAATTGCTGCGGGAGCAGTTATTTCCATCAAGACGAAATCTAGGCATGAGCACAGCCTGTACCTCTTCAAATGATCAAAAGCCTGTTCAGAAGATGTTCCCTCTAAAAAAAAGGGCATTTTTCTCCTCCTTCTAGCCCACTTATCCAAGGTAAGATATGATGACTCAGGGAAGCTAAAGTTGGGCTCTGCTCCCTAGAATTACTCTTTGTGTTTTGATATCAGGTGTATGAATGCTCCAGTTCAGGAAGGGGGAGCCACTCATCCCCTATTTCAGGGAGCATTTCTTCTTTCACTCATCTGTCATACAACTAAAGGGGTGGCTAAATCAATCAGGATGGCCCTTTGCAGGGTAATCTTGGGCAATTCAGTTGTTGATTAAACTTTCCTTTCATCAGTGAGCTGAAAGACCAGAAAAAATATTATTTTATTAAAAATTCACTTCAAACTCTGAAAAGATTACCCTCACTTAATGTTCTTTAAGTGCATTAAATTGAAAACTAAATAAACAGATATCGTTGGTGTTGCTTTAATGTTTGGGACATTTCCTATTAAAACAGAGTATCTTGAAGTCTCCTCTTTGTACTTTTAATTGAAGCATGGCAAGGGCATAGAGAAACAACATTTCTGGGCATGTTCATCTGTGGTATATAGCTGAGTGCAGAAAGAAGGAGACTCCCACCTTTCAGAGGTTTTACTCTCAATTTCCTGCTGTTTCCCTGAATAGCACTGACCCGTATCTCAAACTGTAATGCTTAAGATTTCTGTGAGGCTCTGCATGTAAAGGGTTCTATTATTATTTTTTTTTTAAACATAATTCATACTGCATGGTTTGGACTGAAATATAAAAGGGCAGCTTGTTTATTTACTTATTTCCGGAGCAGTTTAAGAATTAGAAATAGGATTGCACTCTTTGGTGAAGTTGAGTCTTTTGGTAACTGAAGGAGCTTTTAAGCTTTACAGAATTTATTAGAGTAGTTTCAAGTTTATGGGAACAGTTTTTGTGGTGTGTTGGCATGATATACAAGGGGTGCAAAGAGCACAGAATGACCATAGTCTAAACCTGACTTTATTTAGGTATTTTCAGCTGATCAAGTACTAGTCTCATACAAATTTAATTAAAGAGTCTCACTCCAGCAATGATCAAGACATAGGCTCTACAATTAAAAAACAAAACAAAACCAAAATCAAACATTTTGGAGGAGTTAGAGAAATTATTATTAATTGATCAGAAAAGATAGCAATAGTTGCCCAGAGGCTTCCTGCAGTATCAGAAAATGGAGTCTTGAGGTGATGGTGTATTGTTCTGATAGGCAACAGTAAAAACCTGGAAAGTATCGGGCAAGAAATTCTTGCTTTTTTTCCAAGGACAAGACTCTTAACATTGTTGCTGTTGTTGTTACTGTTGTGAGGAATTGTGAAAATTCAGTAAATGAGAAGGCTGCAGCAGAAGCAACAAAGGCATACCATACTATTATCCATAGTCATTCAAATAGATCAACCAACTGTGACAGCCAATTGAGTTGTATTTTCCTGGATTAACCCACAGCTAAAATGATACATCATGGTAGGAGAAAAGCTTCATGTATTGCCAACAACACGTTAGCTCCTCTTTTGACCGAGAAAACAATGAAAGACTTGGTTGACAACCATGTATTTTTCTCTGTGACTACAGATGCTTCAAACCATGGCACTTTCAAGGTGTTCCCAATCATTAATCATTCCTACACAGCTGAAAGGCAAATAATTCACTGCAGGCTTGATTATTTTCAAGGCACTAATGAAACCACATTAGGAATATTTGAAAATGTAAAAAAAACCCATGCTAAAATCAAGTAATTCGAACCCTGACTATGTACAGTTATTCGCGGCTGATACTGTTCTTAACTTTGCATTTTGTCCCCCTGTCCAGAAATCAATAGAAAGTAAGAAAGAAAAATCATCTCTACCTTGTTGCTCTGCACATAATCACAAAACTGAAAAAATAACATCTAATTAAAGAAAAGAAAACAGACATTTCACTCAGAGGTACATATTAGGAACTAGGCTTTATATTTTTATATGATTAAAAAAATACAAAACCACTGATTTAATGTTACTGAAGACCATTAGTCTTTCTAGAAACAGAAAAAACTACTGACAATTTAATATTTTTTTAAAGGTCTGGTGTTATGCAGTTAGAGATTCAGCTGGGTGCTTGTGTATGTCAGCAGTCTTCATCTGGGAAACATTTTTGCTCTTGCTCACATTCTTGCTCTTTCAATTTCTTAAAATTGTTTATTAAAAAAGCATTTTTCTTATGAAATAAGAAAATATTTCTTATTTTCTTATGTAATCAGACTTGAAAAGATTGTGGAATCCTCAAACAGATTCCATTTCAATAAAGTTTTTAAGTGTGGGAAATTTATGTTATACATATAACATGCTTTATGATTTTACTGTTAAAGCCAAACATGATGAAATTTTTTTAAAATTGAAAACAAAATATTCTTTAGTTAATCCCTTTAAGTTCATAATGGAATTTTACATCAGAGAAATTTTATATTCTTTCAGAAATATGTGATACACAAAAGGAAATAAAATTTTCCTAAAATTTTCCTTAATGTTACTATGTAGACCTATTTTTCCCCATACTGTTGCCCCTTCTTCTCAGGAAGAATGTGTTTTCAGAAGCATGGCTGCTCTGTAGTGTACTTTCAGTTATTATAGCCAGGCAGAGCATGAATATGTAATATAAGGAAAAATCTTGAGCCTGTTCTGGTAGCAGGGCTACCTGTTAGACAGGAAAACTTAGTGAGAGAACACTTTACTGTACATAACCTTGGCATCACTTCATGGACAACATAGTTTCACCTTTATGCCACTGAGGAGAAACCTTGTTGAATCTTTTGCTGGTTTTTATTTCTTCCTGTGTTCATTATAATAATGAATGATTGCTGACAAAAATTAAACAGGGAAAGGAAGAATCAGAAGGATATTAACAACATTTCTTGTGTAGTCGTAGAAAAGAACATAAACAACAGCATTAGCATTGTAGATGCTTCATCTGAGGCATCATTTTGTTGAAACCTGATGTCCTGTCTGAACTCTCTAAGTACAACCATTACATTTCATAAAGGTCTTTGAACATGGGTATTAATCTAAATAGCAGGTAGCGAATGAAAAACATTCCCTTCTTATACTACCGTATTATATTGGACTCTATACAAGACCAACTTAGAAAGCTTTTTTCTGGCAGTTTCTTGTTGGATGCTATATGTTGGAGGTCACCATACCAGCTTTGGGCAAAGAAGTATATATAGGTCGTTGATTTCCCTGTGAAGTAAGTATCACTTGTCAGTGAAGATAAAGGTAGTTTTTCTGAAGTGTGCACAGACTTCGCTCCATTAGAAGTCAAAAACTAAGTACCAGTTTAGAAAATGACCTCTGTTCCTTCCTAGTAGAGTGAATACATGCATATCATACCCCATTATCTGCTTGGTTGAAGACTGAAACAATTACAAAGATTGATGTAAAGGATGTACTAAGACAACATTCACTTCTAAAAAGAATTAATGAAAAAAATAAGCAGGATGAAATTGCAATTCAGATATTAAATGGAAATATGCATTTATTTTTACTGGGAAAATTTTGGTTTTGTTTTGTAGTTTGTACATTCTGACTGAACATTGTAAATACCTTAAATTAAAAAAATAGGGGTAACGTGTTGAAAAAGTGAATCCAACAGAATTTGAACAACTTTGATTGACTTTTGAAAATGTTGCTTTGCTTTTTGTGGCCTAAGTTTACAAAGAGAAATATGCATTTTCTCAAAGAACTAAATAACTGAGAAGATCTGTGAACCACTTAGTTTGAGGTGAAATGTTTTTATTAAGATGTATCGAGTTACAGTGCCCCATTGCAGAGATATTTTGAATTATGATCATTGCTAGCATGTTGTAGATGCAGTAATAAGTAAAAAAGATGCATTGGAGTTGGACAATGTGTTAGCATGGCCCTGCTTCTAGGCTAATGTAGTCTGTTCCTCAGCCAGAGTAGTTTGCCAGGATGGAAACCACAATGTAACGTGTATGTGGCTTTGGTGCCTATTTTGCTCAGACCTCACTTCAGTACCTTCTCAGGACACTATACTATGAATCTTAGGGGCTTTCTTTCCTTTGGTGGGTAGAAATCCTAAATATCCTAAATCCTATATAGTTAAATGTGTATGATCTACTAGAACTGAATTATGGCTGGTCCTAAATTTAGTCAAAATAAAGCATGCATATAAAATAACCTCAAATATGAAAATCATGCAAAAATGTGTCCTGTAAAAAGACAGAACTGTCATTAGCCAGCTGCATACAAATGATCTTTGATTCTATAAATACTGTTTCTCACATTTGAGCTAAAAAAAGCAACTCTACTCACTCAGCATTTGGAGAAAGCCATAGACATGTCTGGCATATTCTTCTCTATAGAAGCTGAGCATGCTAAATTCTTGTTACTGGACTTTCAAGGACTAAAGTGATATAGAGTTGACTGTAAAGAAACAAGATCAGCACTATCCTAAACCTGGTGCGTGAAGGTGAATATTTAGAGCTAGGTAGCAATAAGAGTATGCCGTGTACATTATACTGCATCCCTTAAGTGTGTGCAACTTTGTGCTCATCAAGATGAAAGAAAAGTCTCTTCAGATTCAAAACTGTCAGCTTCTCTGAGAAAATAATGCTAATAATACAATGGAAAATGATATTGAGTTAGGCTATGAAGAAAAATGGTCCTTAATGCCTTTGGTGGCTAGGCTTTAATTCCTAAGCTGATCTATTACCTGGTATTTGGCTACACACTAGCACCACTTATGCACCTCTTGATCATTTGCCATCTAGAGATGATAGGCCCAAAGTGTGTTTTGGAGTAGGTTTACGGTACCACTGAATTAGGTTTCCTAGTGTTATAATATCAGTTTTGGAAAGATGACCTGCCAGAAAGGTAATAGCGCAGGAGAACTAGATGGCTCTTAGCAAAAACATTGTCTTCAGTTCAGAATACAAGCTCTTCTAACTATCTATAAATAAAATAATAATTAAAAAAATGCATACTGGTTGTATAATAGCATTTTTTTTTACACCTTCCCTTTAAAAATTCAGGCACAGAGAAACAAAAATGCAGAAAAAGCAAGTTCAGAGTGATCAAAAGCAAAGACACATCAGATTTTCCATACAACTGTAATTCTCTTTTATTTAGATATACCAAGACTGCATCTACCAGAGGAGTGAAGGAGATGGTTTCCTCTGGGTTATCCCCAGGTCCTGTATTAGTCTGTGTTGTAGAGCATATGTTTTGTGTCACAACAGCAAAAACCATCCCTTGTCATGGATACAGCTATCTCTGTGATTCTGAGAGGGTCTTTCATTACACAGTCAGATGGCCATTTCCACAGGGTTCACAGGTAGACCAGTCTGGAAAGAGGGAGAAGAACATAAGCAAATGCAAACATGACCTTAACCAGCCTCCGGTGTCTGTAATTCACAATTCAAATACTGTGTTTTGCACAGTTTCTTCCGTGGGGTATGAAATGCATAAGTAGTGTGTGTGTTCACCTGTATCATTTTGTCTATTTGCCCGTGTTTCTGCTGTTATAGCTACTATGACTGCTTGCCTACAGAAACACAGCAGTAAACATGGAGTGAAAGAAAGGAAGAGATTTATGTAAATTATTATATGGCAGGGCATTAAGCTGGTGACCACTCAGCTCTTAGCATTTGGCATACATGAAGTGTCTGTAAAGAAGAATGAGCATGTTTTTTCAGTTCTGCTGTAGTGTGACCTGAAAACGAGTGGCCGAACAATTGGTAACCAACAGAGCAATCAATTTATTGAATTCACACCCCTCCCTGACCTCAAAAGGCATTGCCATAATCAGGGGAATTTACTATTCTCCACCTTATGTGTGTTGCTCCTGTTATCTTTCACAATTTTTTTATAGTCTGCCCTGAGACAAAGAAGTCTCTGCAAATTGTATCTTGTAGCTGTGACTGTTTAGAAACAGAGAAAAAGAATGTGCTAATGCTGAAATTGTTATGGCATAGGACCAAGGCAAGTGAGTTGTTTGGCCTGCTTTCTAAAATAGCTATAGGAAAAGAAAAAAGAAAAAAGGAAACATTCTTTATTGACCCCTTACCATAAAAAAGACATTGAGGTGCTGGAGCAGGTATAGAGAAGGATAACAAAGCTGTTGAGGGGATTATTCAACCTAGAGAAAAGGACACAGAGGGGAGACCACATCACTCCCTACAACTGCCTGAAAGGAAGTTGTAGAAAGGCGGGGGTTGGCCTCTTCTCCCACATCACAGGCAATAGGGCAAGAGGAAATGGCCTCCAGTTGTGCCAGGGGAGGTTCAGACTGGATATTAGGAAAAATTTTTACACTGAAAGGATTATTAAGCATTAGAATGGGCTGCTCAGGGAAGTGGTTGAGGCACCATCCCTGGATGTTTTTAAAAGTCGGGTTGACATAGTGCTTAGGGACATGGTTTAGTGATGGGTTTTTATCAGAGTTAGGTTGATGGCTGGACTAGATGATCTTAAAGATACCTTCCAACCTAGGAAATTCTATGATTCTACAAGCTGAATGTATCCTGACACTCTACACCCAGATAGAACTTATCAAAGACCAAATAGTAGTGGGACTTGTGGAACTGATTTCAATTTGCATGTCATGCTTTCATTGCAGGAATATCAAATTGATATATTTTTTGCTCAGACGTGGACAGATAGCCGTCTTCGCTTCAACAGCACCATGAAGATACTGACTCTGAACAGTAACATGGTTGGCTTGATCTGGATCCCGGACACGATATTTCGTAACTCGAAGACAGCAGAGGCTCACTGGATCACCACCCCCAACCAGCTCCTCCGCATATGGAACGATGGCAAGATCTTGTATACCCTCAGGTGAGCATTTAGCCTACAGGACTGAAAACTTCTCCTGCCTCTGGCATGGTAGTAGTAATTTTCAGTGGTATCTTTGTTCTCCTCTGCTCTTTTCTTCCTGATGCTTACCTGACTGTGCTTGACAAATATTGAAATATTCAGGTGTAAGTACTGCAGAGTTCAAAAAACAAAGTCTTGTCTTTCTGAAAAAGAAGTCCTGAGAACTGGAAATAGGTCTGTCTAAACTGTACAAGTTGGGCTTTTTAGAACTTGTAATAAAATCAGGAGCATGTAATCCCACAAAAACTGTCAGAAAACTTTCTGTTCAGATTTAGGTGCAGGGTTGGATATAGAATTTCTAGATTCATGCTAATGCCAGTACTTGATTCTTCAAATAATTCATTCTGAAAGATAATCTGTCACATCCCATCACAAGGATGAATTGCTGGAGGAAAGGCTTTTAGAGTTTTTCTAATCTTTGTGATACCATCAATTGTATGATATTAGAAATACTGTATATATTTGCATAAAAAGCCTCTAGAAATCAAAATATGTGTTTACTTATGGAGGAGATGAATCGCTCAGAAGGGAGTTTTGCCATAAGCTGTATTCCACTTGGCAAACATTTTCTGAAACATCCCTTTCACGCTACATTTTCTTCAGTGATTGTGTTCAGTGTATTCTGATCATACTTGCAGTTGCAGCTGGGGTCCAATAGCAAGTCTTTGGCAAACAATAAGAAAGGAATTAAACAGCTGGAAATGCTATTGACATTTTTAGTGCCCTTTCTTTCTTTGGATTTCTCCACTGTGACAGAGCTCTTGCTTTTTTTAGTAGCCTTTAGCTAAAGACTTTAGTGATTAGGATGTCAACTCTGATACCCTCTTGGTTGGATTGTTGGGGTTGGTTTTTTATGATTTGTTTGGGGTTTTTTTCTATTAAGTCACATTTCAGTATTTCAGGGCAATTTAAATATCTACCTAATAGTAGTTAGACTTCACTAAAGTAACTATTTATTGAACGGACCACAAAATTTGTCTAAGACAGCTAAAAAAGTAATAATACTTGACCCGGTGGATTGTTTGAATGAGCATTTTTAGTTTGTGAAAGATGTTTTCTCCTACTCAGGTCAGCTTCCTTTTTACATAGGAGGACATGTTAAAATGATCAGTGTTCACTGATAACACTGTGTAATCCAAAACCAATCTATCACACAGAATTGGTATGGCAGGGAAGCATAGCTACTGTATGTCTTGTACTATCAGGTGTTGATGAGTGTTCTGTGTTCAGGAGAAAGTGAACAGGTTCAGTAATGCTCCATGCCTTTCCATCCTCCTCCCTGCCTGCTTTTGGGTATGAATGCACTCCTGCTGTAACACTACAAATCCCCTTCTAGTGTCAGAATAAAAACACTATTTACTTACTCACAGATGACCTTCTTCAAGACAGAGGTTTTTCTTTGTGCCATTGCAAGTATGAAACAAACTTTTCCCAATCCATTTTTTTACCTTTTTAATTAGTTAGAAGAAAAAAAAAAAAAAAGTAAAAAAAAAAAGTCAACACAAAAACCTTACACACTACACTTGCTATATAAATTCAGGCATGCAATTAATGTAATGTCTCTTTCCTGAAAAAGAATAGAAACGAGCTTTTAATGCAATCTACCTGGATAAACACATTTACTTTTAAGCTATCAGACTGAAGATTATCTTTTTTTAATAGGCAGTTTAAAATCATCTCCATTCATTCTCCTTTGTGTTAGGGATATCATGTAAAACAAGCTTTCAAGTGGGGTTGAACACGTTTCTGCTGATGTTTGTTATAGCTGCACAAGTACGAATGGCATACAGAAATTTATTATTTTTGAGAGATAGTCCAAAATGAACTTATAGTTCAAATTATAAGTTAATGCAGAGAATGTTCCCTGTAAGATTTTGTGGAACTACGTACCACCACATAGCCATATTTGATGTAATTAATTTTTGTAAAGAACAGTTTTTCCATCCCATGTCCTTCAATGATGAACTGTCCATAGAGAAGCACATGCACAGATTTCTTGGGATCAAGACACTCTTAATGAAGTTTCTGAAATTATTTGTGTTTTAGATAATTATTACTGTTTTGAGTCAAGCCTAAACAACTAGTGGAAAATCTGCAAATATAGTTCTTTCCTTTCAGGCCTTACTTCATGGATGTCAAAGCACTTTTGCATGATACCTAAGGTTACCCTGTCACCTCCTCTGACTGTTGATTGTGCTTCTGTGTAGTAACAGATGCTTGGTTTCTCTGCAGGCTCACCATCAATGCGGAGTGCCAGTTGCAGCTGCACAATTTCCCAATGGATGAACACTCGTGTCCTCTGATATTCTCTAGCTGTAAGTACTGTTTTGAGGCCTTATTGTTGTATATGACCAGTATGGAGTAGGACGAGTTTAATTCTGATTTCTATCAGGTTGTTCAACCGTTCCACAGCAGGTATAAGAAGTTTAGGTTTGCTTAAATATTCAGGGGATTTTTGTTTTCCACTCTAGCACTCCTGGTCGATGGACTTACTCCATGAAGTTTTCTGTAGATTCACTCTGCTTTTTTTTTTACCAGAAAACGTCTTTTTAGTTGATATTATAGTCACACTTTCATCAGGAGCAGATGTCAGTCTGTGCTGTGCTAATCTAAAATTGTGTCATGCAAATGAGAATAGAAAATGCAGTTTTCTTGTAGAGGTGCACAGCTTGGGGGCAAGCCCAGCAACTTCTGAACATCTAGGTTTGTAGCAAGTAGCATGGTAATGCATCTCTGTTCCATAATAAAAATAAATGGTCTAGTTACTGGAAATCTAATTTTCTCTTTATTGCTCACCTTTTCCAATGTCATATTTATGTAGTTGTTGGCATACTTAAAACCTACCTAATAGGCAAAACAAATACGTACATGAAATGGATGGAAAACACATATCTGGTGAGTTAAACCTGAGGTCCAGTATTAATGTGAGGAAAAGTTATCTTCATGTTGATTCATCTGAAAAAGCTTAAGAGCTGTTTGTTGATGCAATTTTGTATCCAAAGTCACACATTGAAAATGTTTTAAAAACATTTTTAAAAGGGTGACCACTTGAGAGTTTTCTTTTGATAAACTCCAAGACTCAGGATCTGTGTTCTCAAAAGTGAATGGGAAATGTATTGTTTTATTTTTCTAGTTGGAAAAAAAGCATGTTCTCCATTGCCTCTTAAAAAATGATAGTAGAATACACTATTTAATGTATTCGTAAGACATATGCTGTTGTAATAGTGGGGTATTGATTTCTGTTTATGAATAGTATATAAACAGTGATCCTCAATCAGAAACAGGATTTGAATTTCAGCTGATCCAGGGTGTATTCTTCTTTGTCCCCAGGAAAACATTTTAAAAGTATCTACCAGTGTAAACATCTCCCTTTCTCACAAAACATTATCACTACCATGACATTTCTTATGATCTATGTATATAACTGAGCCTGAGCAAAAATACACAGTAGTGTGCTTAATTCAAATGTGTGGAATATATGCATAGTCAAATGGCCAGGAGGCAGATAGATCCTGAATAAGCTTTCTTGCTAATGAAAACTTGTCACTGAACTATACCTACCTCAGCTATTTTTAGAAGCTACTCTTACCTATGGCAGTCTGCTGCTGATTTGTTGCACTATGCGAAAAGGAGTGTGTGATCTTAAAAATTAAATCCCAGTCCAGAGATACTAATTAAACCTACCACATAAATTTAATAGGTCCTGCGTTTGCAAAACCCAAAGAAGGTGAGCTCTAATAGATGGGGAAGTCGCTTCAAACCTTACATCTGCTAATAGCTAGACGGTTGCTGAATGCAAGTAAGTTGTGCTCTGTGTTTTTTATTTAAAGAGAGGGAGTATCAGAGTGAGTTTCAGAAGACTCTGCTTCATGGCAGAGTTTCAAATGCATCTCAATTGCAGAGGTTCCTCCTAATTTAGATCTATTAGCCTGGAACCCTTCTGCCCTTGAAAACATAAATGTATTACCATCATACATGCACTCCAACTATGGAAATGGAGATTACATATGATCAAGCAGAAGCTGACAGTGTCACAGTTTCTATGTGCATTCTTTATAGTTTCTTGCAAGATGGAAAACCTCATGGAGGAATATTAAACTAATGTTTTATAGTTTGTCAACGTATTTGGTCATGTTGATAACGGGAGTTTATTTCCTTAGGTTCATACCGAATTTTGTTCTTTGAACAATTTTAAGACTGCTATTATTATAATAGTAGGACATCTCCTGTGTGATTTTCTTGTTTCATAACTCAGTTGTATTTTCAGTGTCTCATACATTCATAGAAGTCTCAAGAAACATGATATTCAGTGAGACTTATGAAGTCAATGACTGAGTGAATGCCTGAATGATTTATTACTGTCTGCTATGACAAGTTTTGGGGGACAAGCGGATTATGAATTCCAAGATGTATATCTTTGAATAAAATATAAATGTTGTAGAATTCACAGCACAGCCCCGCTTCTCTCTGCATCCCTTTTATTTGCTCCCTGGCACACAAATAAATTCTTGCAGTTTCCTCTGTAGGCAAGCACAAAAACACAAGTTTTGGAGAATAGTCTCTACATCTCTACACACACTTGAACAAGGTTAATATTTGAAATTCATTACTTTTTGTATAAATTTCCCTTGATATTTTTAGAAATGTGAAACTAATCTCTCCAATAATTTCTACAGTAGTTTCCTTTAGTGCCAACTAATTCACACTCTAACCCTGTCGTTGCTCTGAGGACAGCTGATATTCCTTAGGTGGGAATGCTGAGCTCTACTTGGTCTGGTTGCCAGGACAAATAAGGAGAAAAGACTGGTTTATGCACAAGAGACAATCTCAGTGTGCTAACAGTAGTTACTAAAACCTACCTACCCCTTCCTATGAAAACTCTTGTTCAAGAATGGTTCTTGGAGCTCTTTAGCCTCTTTTATTCCAATTAGAAAGAATTGAAATAACTTGAAAATTCCTTACTCTCTGTGCAAGTTTTGTAGGTACTTCAGGTGACATGATGAAATGAATTATATGCAAATTAGGGCATGTGGTAGATATGTGTCTGTTGTTGCAAATTTTACATATATGTGCACTCAGCACACTGCTTACAAGGCAAGTTGAATCCAATGGCATAACACAGGGCCACTATGCAACGTGACAGTTCTTTCCCACTTTGTGAGCTCTGTTCAATCCCATGTGCCAAGCAAGATTCTTTAACAGAGAGATGCTACAACATTGGCACCAATGCCAATTCATGGCATGAATGTATGTTTCTCTGTGAATGTGACCAAAGAATCCGTGCTGTGATTGCACGGATCTTGATATGGTATCTTTGTAGATTTTGCTCTATATGATCGCGTTTTCTTCATATGATTATAAAGTACTACTGCATAAAAAGATTCTAGCAGTGTGGTTCTTTGTCTGTGTTAATTTATTCTGAGCAAAGGGGGGTTTCTGTGCTACTTTTGGTACTCAAGTAGCTGATTATACTGTCTTGGTTATCTCTTTCAACACCAATTTGAGCATTGTAGAAATAACTTAATTTCAGGATTTTGACATAAAATGCAGTTTATTGAGGTAGTTAGGATTCACATAAACATCAGTAAGGAAGAAAAATATTCTGTCTGAAGGATGATGTCAGCACATGACAGGCAGCAAAATGCAGGCTGGAAATAAAAAGTCAGGCACAATTAATTGTTTAATTTATACCACAGGATACTGTAGGGGCTAAAATTTTGTAAGGATTCAAAAGGGCTTGGACAAATCATTGGAAGAAAAATGCATTAGTACCTATTAAGCATAATGAGATCACTCTGTACTAATGGCTATCTTTTTTTTTTCTTTTTTTTGAGGAAATGAGAGTATTTTGGATAAAATGTGAGGCAAAAGCAAAACTAAAGAGCAGCACTGTCTATTTCTTTAGCAACGCCCAGTTACCTATACCCTTCCTTGGCCGTATGCCTAAGCTTCCTGAAGGAACTCCTTTTCCATTAGAGTGGCCACGTGGCTAGTTTCCAGATGCCCTACATGGCTTTGGTGTTCTTTTTTCAGCCCTTGGTGGGACTCTTGAATGTTCTGGATTTTCTTCATTTGGGAGGACTAGGCACACTGCAGAATAACATGAGCATGTTTACACCAAAACCTGTGCAACAGTTGATTGTTCAAGGTGTTAATTTTTCAGTTCATCACAAATGTTCACCTCCTCTCCCCACCCATGTGCTCACGATTAGCTGAAATTCATAAACTGCTTCAGGCAACAGCATGTGACAGTCATACCAAAATGAAGCTGACAAACCCATTACACCTTGTTTAGACTATCTGGTCTACTGACTTATTAATTATGTACAAGGTGCTTTATCATGGGAACCTCTGCTAGCTGCATACCTGAGGTCTGAAACAGTCTGTAGGGCTGATGCAATAATATTGAGCTGCAGTGTAAGATGTGAGAATAAAAATAGTAAGACTGAATTCATTAATAGGTTTTCATTGTGTTATTTTTTCTTGCTACTCGTCGGATCAGTCGCTTGTTCATGCAGAAAGTGTCGCTCATTTTAAAAAGCACCTTAGATTTAGGCAATAGAACTAACAACAGTAGCCAATTACTGATCTTTTCCTAAGTGAGAAGGTCTACAGGTTGCCCATTATTGGAGGATTGCTGCAAGGCAGCAAAATGTGGGCATGCCAGGAATGCCATTCCTACTGCAGGCACTAAAACATACACACAAAGGTTCATGTTCAATTCAGGTGTCTTCGATTTAGTTGAAAATAGGAGAAAAGAATTTCCAGCTATTGATTGTCCAGGTTGCCCAGCCAGGTCTTAAATCATGTACTTTTAGCCTTCTAAAAGTTCAGGTATTTTTTTAAGTGGTGTACAAAAGTATGCAAAAGTATTGCAGGAAAAAAAGTAAGGAAATGTGAAATGTATTTTTAAAAAATCATCCAAATCTAACATAGTGCTTGAAAGAAACAGATCCCATCTTTCCAAATATAAACTCAGTTCAATCAAATGCTACCCCTTTGAACATGAAACCTCATATGGGTATGCAATCAGTACTTTGAGTCTCATATCATTAATTTTCTAACAGAAGTAGCTGTCATCTGTCATCACCAATTTTAATATGTTTCTTTATTATTCTTCCTAGCCTAGAAAAGGAAATTCCAGTTTTGTGGAATGAGCTCTGCTTTGTTTCATCTCATGTATCATCATCAGAATCATTAATAAAGTCTGAGGGCAGAATTTTACTCCTGATGAAGAACAGGCTGGAAGGAACACAGCTTAATGTTCATATCTCAAGAGGAGTTCATTAAAGATGCTGGGAAGGCAGAAAGAGCTTTAATCCATCTGTGCTCTCTGTGGCTGAACCAGATCATAGAGCATCAATGGAATTCTTGATTCAGGTTTTGTGATGAACATATTTTAGCTATTGTAGCCGTTTTCTTTTCTAGGAAAGGTAGAAATTAACATAGCGAATGCATCCATCCTTCTCTTCAGAAGGCTGTCTTTTTCAGAGAATAGGCAATATAAAGAGGTCTTATAGAGAGGAAAAAATATACGCATTTACAGAAAATCTGACTATTGAAAGTTTCTTGCCAAACCAGTATTTAGCATATGACGTGTTATATATGACAATTTATGAATACAATGCATAAAAAATATCTGCGATAAAACCCTCCTCCTGTGCATCTGCTAATCCCTTTAAGACACAGACATTTCCATATCTTCTTATTCCTGTTACACTCTTTGTTTTCATTATAGTTTTTTCAAATACCTTGGCTCATGTGCAAGGCAGTATTCAAAGACAATTTGACTATTCCAAAGATTTATGAGGATAGCAAGATTCTGTAGGGATCTTCTTTAAGCATTAATGTTTAAGCATTAATGTTTCTAAGCATTTTTTTTTCCCTGAGATACTCACAATGACACCTACATATAGTCAATTTGAAATATATTATAATCTCATTTGAGTAGTTTCATTTCTTCCTTCCAACAGTCATTCTGACTGCAATTGCTACTGCATTGTTCAGCTGTTAACTCTCTTTAAGTTTCCCTAAAATCCCCCATGGGTGTTTTTTTTTTATCTAACATAAATAATGTATTGTTTCTTAGAGAATCAAATATTTTATCTAATTCCTTGACTACTTACTACTGGCTAATTCACTATTATTTTTCTGTGTGTGACTCATAAATTTCCCAATATGTAAGAAGCACTGTGTTAGGTGTCTTAGTTTTTTATAATTCCATTTTATAGCCAAGCCAAGACTCATAAAATGTTTGCAAGTTAGTTTGTGTTGGATGTTCTGCTAATTTTTATCTAATTGCTCCAATAGGATGTGTATATATATATATATACCTATGTGTATGAAATTAGTCAAAGTCATCTATGGTATAAGTACATTCACTGTAAAGTTACACTTTCCAAACCTAATTTATGGTAGATTCATGCCAAAGTAGTGCATATTGTAAGTATCAGTGTGGCACTACTCTTTCTGTTAGTTTTCTGTCTTATTGCTTGAGGTGTATCAGAGATACCTTTCTAAATAGCTATATGGTTTAATGCTGGTTCCAAATTTACACAGTAGTTGTGATACAATAGTAACAGACTTAAACCAATCTGATATGAGATCTGATTGCCACTGATACACAAATGGTCTCTATTTCATAGAAAAAGCAGTGAAACTTCCCTGAGGTTGAAGGTTGTTGATTGCCTCTTTGATGATCAGGGTGGGTTGATGGCCATAGTTAATTCAAGTATTATCCCTTGCTCTTCTTCACACAGAGCTAAGATTTTGATATAGTAGCAGACCAAATGTCTCTCTCCTTTTATAGTGAATCTTGAGATTTTTCTCCATGAGACTGAAAGTTCCTCTGGAGAGGCAACAGCTGTTGTTACTGCCAGCAAAAATGAGACCTTAGAGTAAAATTACAGGAAGTGCTAATTGGTGAAGCCTAAAATACTTAACTCATGGGTCCAGGAAATTCTTCCTGAGGCCCTCTGGTTTGATGGTAGTCTATTCCAGGAACCCGGGATCTACCCTAGTTTTGCAGCTGTCTTTCAAGGATCCTTGCTGTCTCCATTTACCATGCACAGTTGCCTGAGGAAGAAGAAAGGCCTGTTTCATGCTACAAACTCTCTAGACAATCTGCTGCAGAGCCAAAAAAATGTTCTTTTGCCAGTATCTGAAGATTAGGATAGGTGACTATATTTCAAGGATAGGATGCCCCAGCTCTGATTTATATTTAAACAAGGAGACTAAAAGTCTCAAAAATTCCAAGTGCAGTCTAGCTTCTCAAAGCAAGCAATGTTATTTTTCTACATTTTTTCTATTAGTAAGATTTTTTTAAAAAAAATCATTACCAAAAACAATTTTAGAAAAGACAAAACCTGCCTGTGAGCCATTTTTTTGGCAAGAATATATGTATCTGACTAAGTTATGCTTATGGTGTCAGGAGAAAATAAGAGAAAATGCTGAAGCACAGCAGGTGACCGGTTGTGTGTCTAACAGCTGAATGTACCAGCAAAAGGCCCTGGAGTGTCTGCTATGTGACAATCATTGTTAAGTCCCATGATTTCATTACAGATCTCATGATATTCGGTGTTTACTTGAAGCCAAAATCCCTTTAAGCATGTTATCATGTGGCAATGTGAATTGGTTTATTGTTTTAACAAACATTTGACAGTGTGACACAAATGCACCATAGGCAGGAAGAAAATCTCTCTCTCCCTCAAATGTAATAGAACACCCATTATACACTATGTATTTATATTATTACTATTTGCTTTTTTAGGTATGTACTAACTGGTTTGCAAATGATCTTTACAGAAAGCCTGGTTCATAATGTGTAAAGTGCTGGCAGCCATGAGTTTGTATCTTCTGACAAGCTCATATTTGTGATATAAAGAGTATCAGGAGACACTCAGAGTCCTTTGCATCAAATTTTTAACATGAGAAGGAATGGCTGGTTTCAACAATCTGTGACAATTGCATCACAGGACAATGTGGGTATGCTCTGGAATAGAAATGTTTTCTCTCTTGGCTAGGGAGTCATAGCAATCCATTGTGTAAATAAAGAATTATCTGTAAGTAAGATAAAAGTACCCCTTTATGGGTCTTTTATTTCATCATGAGAAAGCAGACTGAATGGAATATATGGTGTTGCTCTTACAGGCAACAGTCAGAGGTGGATCAATAGTCAGCAGTGCCCAAACTTTTAACAGTTCTGGGCATAGTTCACTCTTCTTTGGGTTATGGGCAGATTTTGATCTTTGGTGATTATCTATCTTGTTTCTTGAAGAAACTGCCTAAAGCACTTTCCAAGATACATGCTCCATTATGTGTGTACAGGTGTTTCATCATATGCTTATTTGAGGTTCTTTTCTTTTAGAGTGTTTTTTACAAATGTTGATATAACTGCATGAGTTTATTCCTTGTAGCCTTCCTTGAGGTAACTGAAATGTAAATCACAAAATCTAACTTAAAACTTGAACATACAAGTCAAGGTAACCAACTCCTAGGCAATTTAAAAGCTGCAGTTGTTCCCTTTTCCTACCTTTATTTGCACATTTCCAAAGGCAGGAAATGAGCTTGCTTGAACCCAAAAGGTTCAAGCTATTTTAGGTCCCTAGTAGAAGATGTGGCATATTTTTAAAGAAGCAAAGAACATTTAATTAATTTAGTTGTAGTAATGAGTAGGTTATTTAAAAAATATATAAAATATTGCATTATTGTCTTTCATGGCCACCTCAACAGCAACACTAAAAGTTACTAATGCATTGCCAAAGTGTGAGAACTGTGTGCTTGAACTCACTGTTATATTACAAGAAATGAAGAATTGCTGCAGAATTGCTGCCAAGTGTAGAGAAACTTTTTTGGCACTTTGACAACCAAGTACTGAACAGGTGTCAGAACCAGAAGAAATACCAAGTGAAATCGTGGAGGAGGAGAGAAAAGGAGAATGAGGAGAGACCAGAATTGCCAAGGTCAGCCAGATAACCTGCAATATGGCACAGAAGTTTAACAAAAGTGGTGATTAGTGACTCAGATTAGATATATCTTGTCTAGAGCTCAGTCGATGCTTGTTACTTTTGCTAGGCTTGACTGACCAATGATAATAAGGTTAGTAGAAGCCATGAAATGTTTACTTGTAACCGACTCAAAAAACAGCATGAAGACATCAAGTCCTCAAATTATTAGCCTTGTCTTGTCAATTTTATTTACTTTTAGCACAGCCTGGAAAAACCAGGCATTCCTACAATGAGGAAAGGCCCCTCGTTTTTCTCACTTCTGCTTCTGCAAAATTAACAGAAAGACAAAACCATAGCCCTTGTGCCCACAGAGCTAAGAAATGGAAGGGAGGGAGGGAGGGAAGGAGGAAGGAAGGAAGGAAGGAAGGAAGGAAGGAAGGAAGGAAGGAAGGAAGGAAGGAAGGAAGGAAGGAAAGCAGGCAGTTGTGCAGCTTTGAACGTTGCTTTGTTAACAGTGCTAGAGGATAATCAGGGAAACACTGTGTGTATCTGCTCCTGTTACAGGGATGTTGTCAAGGTCTGCCTAGCTGGATCCTTGTTATGAAGGGCAGGTCTATCTCCTTAAAAAGTCATTAACTTTGTGTAATGGGCATGCTATATGACAGATAATAAAACTTTAATCCTTTTTCATAGTTGGGTAGCATATATGTCTGTCAAAATAAAATGCACTGGGATTATGTCTCTTACTATCAGATAATCCATCAGACAGACAAACAAACAAATTATAAGATTTAGTTGAGAGAAAGCAGAAACACAAATCAAGACATCAAATTTCATTTTAACTTAATGTTTAAATAAGTATTTTTATATTCTCCCATATAATGAAGATTTTAAATTGATTCTTCTTTAAGAAGCACTGCAGTTTTGTACATCTAAATACAGAAATTAATTCTGTGGAATGGAAATGAAGCTCTGATGTAATGTTTGGGTTAGCTGTGCATATTATAAAGTAATTTATTTTTTCCCTAATTTTTTTCATGATGTGACTTCTGGCAGCTTTACCACTAATCTGTTAAAGCTCAGGAATAGCTGATTTTTCCACAAAATCTTTTCATCAGTTGTAATAAAGGAAACATAGGGAGGCATGTAAATTATACAAAAGGTACATGCTATTTTCACTGAATTTCACTGAATTTCAATGAATTTTTTAGAGTTGGAAGGGACCATAGAGATCATCTAGTCCAACTCCCCTGTTGAAGCAGGATTGCCCAGAGCTAGAGCATGTCACTCAGGACTGCATCCAGGCGGGCAATTTGCCAAATCAAGACCTTGTGTAGAAGACAATGAGGCTCCTTTCTAGCTCCTTCTACCTGAATTTCTTTCCTGTGGAATCCAAGGCACAATGGGGAGTGATGGTGTGTGACTTTATTGTATTGTGATAGAAGGTAGGAGCATCTAGGAGCTTAGAAGTTCTCCTGGCTCCACCAGTTGTGATGTAACCTTAATCAGACTTATTGTTTCATATTGTCTGTTGCTTTTAATGCAGCTTGCTGTGGTGTCTTTTTGTAAGCACTGGTGAGCAAGGTTACCTGTACCTGTCTGCTTGGTCAGCCCTGAGTGCATCAGTTCAGGGAAAGTACCAGCTAATGTCTGTTTTTTCACTCTGGCAGCCTGATTTGACATCTCTGTTTCTTCCCTTTGGAAAACCACCACCAGTGAAAAACCAAAAGCCTCATTAAAACAAATCTGGTTATCAGGAAGTAGAATGAATTGCAGTTCACAATGCTTAGGTCCTTCATCAATATCTTTCTATTTTCATCCTTAGCAACGCAGGTTACTAGAAAACGATATCAGAACTGTTCCAAGCGTGGTAGAGGCAACTAAAAGATGGACAGAGTTCATGGTCTGGGTTCCTTAGCTCAAGGTATTCCATACAATGCCCCAGGATATATTAAAGTCATCTATATTCCTCATTGAAACTGTTCCTTGATTAAAACAGGATTATCCACCCTATAATATCCTGAGGCACCTGCATCTTGAATATCTGATGCTTAGTTTCAATCTCGTCTTCAAAGGACAATGGAGAGATTCTCAATATACTTTTTCATTTTGCCTGTAAGTGGCCTGATCACACACTGGCTATTTTACAGTTTCTGAATCATTTCTGACTCATTGTTTTACTGCAGAAGGTGAAGTCAATATGCTTATTGTATTTCAAAATGTTGCAACTAGGGAAAAATAGTATCTATTTTCTGCTTACAGTTACTTCTTATGCATTTATCTGAAAGGGAGAAAAATTCCACTTCATTTTGAAAAAAAAAAAAAGTAACCCTTTAAAACAGTGAATGTTGTCTATGTTTGTTTTAATTCTGGAAGTAACCCTTTAAAACAGTGAATGTTGTCTATGTTTGTTTTAATTCTGGAAGGTCAGGTGCTCTTTTCCAGTTAAAAGGAAGAAGTAGCAAGAGGTACATGTTTGTACCTTACAGGTATTTTCTTCCTGTATTGATTGACTTCAAATGAAGCCACTAAACCAAATGAGCATGGAGAAGTTTGTCTGCAACTGATGACTTTCAACAGAGGGGAATTTTGAGGTCTGAACAGTGTATTTGTTCACAGCAGTTGTCTGAAAAATCAGCATTTTGATAAGACAACATTGCTTGCCTCTGGCAGCCAGAGAAGACAACCACAAGCTCTTGGATAAACGTGTCTTATGATTAAAGGAAACTAAGATATCCAAGTGTTTCATAATGTGGTATTTCCTTACTTTCTTTTTGTCTCCAGCAATCCATACATGAAATCTTTAAAGCTTTTCTTGTCTAACCGACACAAGATTACAGAAAGGAAGATAAAAGGCTGTTCCCAGCAACTTGCAAACCTCCAAGTTGTTTGGGAGATTTGTACTTAGGTTTCTATTGATCTATGTGCAAAATATAGCAGCATTTCTTATGTCAAAGCTTAGCAGAATTGGCAGGCAAAAATGCTGGTCTGTGATAGTATCAGACTTCCAAAGTTATGCAAGCTGAGAATAATCGCTGCTTTATTGGGAGTTTCATCAGGAAAACTGAGGTGTTTCTGTGATTCCAGAGTGACAGTTGCACTTTTATTTATAGTTGTGTCCACTGTGATTCATTGCAGCCACCAAAGGGTGTCTTCCTGCTAGTGTCTTACATATCTGTATGTACCAAAGCAAAATACATTAATGGCCAGTGCATGCTAGTGGCCTTTAATGTTTAGATACTGTATTGGAGTGCATGGGGGAGTAATGTGAGAATGGTCAGTACCTGAAGCAGGGGAGCTTCTGACTTGATAGAAGGAAAAGAAAAATCACCAAGGGCAGTCAAATATTGGAGCAGGTTGTCCATGGACAGTGCAAAGTTTCTCTCCTTGGAGTTTTTCAAGATACAACTATATATATCCCTGAGACATCTTATCTGAATTCAGTATCAGCACTAATTTGAGCAGGACTGACTCTATCATAACATCTTTTTCACATTCAAAACAAGATTTATGTTAAAATATTCAATATTTCTTATAGAGCAATGTGTTCATATTCAGAGATAAAAATCTGTGTTTGTGAAGACCATCTTTCTCTGACAGTTTTTTAAAAGAACCAGTTTTCAGTGTTGACTTCCTTATGAAACTCCCAAAAACAGAGGGGAAGGTGGAAGAACTGAAAATCATTGCAGCTTCCTCTACACAGTTTATTTTTCTGAATGATTGATTATATGTTCTGTTAGAAATAGTGATTTTTTTTTTCTGTATATTTTTGTGGTACAATGGATGTTACCACCAGCAATTACTGGTATCTTCTTTGCAAACAAGGTAAACTTCTGTTGCTAAAGACCTGAGGATTTTTCCAAAGACTAATATAATCAAGCAATAAGTTCAAAACTCAAGCAAGATATAAATTCTATATTTTTATTTCCCTAGAGCTCTCCCCACTCTGTGCAGATTCCAGGAATTGATTTTCAGGTCCCTGGCATACTGCTGTGAGCGCTCATTTTTCCACCCCTTGGCTATCAGCATTTACACCAAAAGAGTGCAAAAGGACACTGACTCCAGCAACTCCTTACACTCTGTTCAACTTAGACACTAATTCTGGTTCTTACCACAGATCAGAGGTGGTAAGGACCCTAGGAACAACATTAAGAAGATTTAAGGGCTGGAGAATCTTTTTGTGATGCAGATGTTGAGGGGGAAAATGGTTAGTTCTGTCCTTGTTTGAAAGGATAGATCCAAAAAATCAATGATGTAAAACAAAACTTCCAGAAGAACAGAAAACCCAAAAACTACGTTTTGATTTCAGGATAAGAAATTTGTGGTGATGAGAAGCTTAGAATTAGAAAGCAGAGAGAAAGTTAATACAGAAAGCAAACCAAGATTTTAAAAAACAGTGAAAGAAAATGTGTAATTATTTTACTGTTCAGGACTGATGCATGTAAAGATATAAAATAGTGCCATATGAATCACACAATTCATATAGATTCTGTCAACATGTTTTTCCAAATTCTGTTTTATAAGAACGAGTTAAAATAATCAGATGATTTGAAATTTTTGTCCTTTATTCAGAAAAACTGACCAACTTTTGCAGTTCACCAAAAGCATCAGTACTTATCTTTCCAGTAATTTTCTTGTTGTATACTTTTGATTTTTTTTTTTTTTTTTTTTACTTTAATCAGAACTTGGAGCAGAAGTACTGGAATACTACAAAAAATATTTTCAAAGTATTCCTCCAATAAAGAAGGGCAGGGTATAGCAGAAATTTCTCACTGGAGGTTTTACCTCTGTAAAATTTCAGGGCAATTGTGATAACTGAATGTGAGACTGAAATATTGTTGAGACAAATGTACAGACTTCTCAGTGACAGTCAGAACAAAACCTATTGAAGTTAAGGAAAGAACTCAGTGTATAAATACTATTGTGAATGACTGGCCACAATGCCAGATCTGCTTTATCATTTTTATCTTAAGTTTAAAACCATTATCCATGGCAGGTTTAAAACACTTTTGAAACTGTAGGAAAAGCTAATGCCTGTGATAATCAGAAAGTTTGTAACTACTGTTAGAGAAACAAGGTTATATAAATCTTTCAAGGAGACTTTTGAATGTTCTTTGTAACAGTATTTAGTTTCTTCTTACCTTTCAAATTACCTGTATAAATTACTACTTTTTCAATTAGATAAGGCCTCGAGAAACTAAAGAGGTCTGCATTCACTGACCTAAAGCACTTAAGTACTACATTAGAGTGTCAGTATTTTCGAGCTCTTTTTCTCAAGCCATTTTGTCTATAGAATATGACTTTCCAGCCTTGGAGGTTTTTAAGATGCTCAGTATCAAATGTATAGAAATTTTATACCTAGCTTATTAAAATTGCAAGACTTAATTTATACTATATCAGTATTAGTATGTGCATACGATATACCGCTATCACATTTTTAGAATACTAACATGTGAGATGAATATTAGTGATCTATAAGAATTAAAAGGGAAACAATAGAATTTGTTTCAACCAATTCCTTATTTTTAATTTTCAACGAGCAAGTCCATTTAAAGAGTATGGGTTTTTTAAATGTAAAACTGGAAATTGAACAGTTGGAGCGACTTCCCTTATATAACTGATTAACTTTTCAGGTGATAAACTGACAGGTAGTAGATTTTGACCTAGACTAGGTTGATGTCACTTTGGATCTCTTTTTTTTCTACTTCCCTGAATGTTGCCTGTTCTTTTGTTCTTATACTTTTGTGAATAGCATGTGAACTTATAAAGTAAAAGTACAACAAATATACTAAAAAAGACTGAGATCTAACAAATGCAAAAAAAAAAAAAAAGTTGAAGAGTGGGAAAAGAGCCTTAAATTTTATATTTTTTAAAGAAAGCATTTAATAGCAAAGTAAAATCAAGCAAGGCTATTTTGGGTGCCAGAATATGATGAAATATTTGACAAGTAATACCAATAAACCGAAGGGGGTGGGCGGCAGGAGGAAACAATGTAATAATTTTTTTTTTTTTTTTTTTTGCAAGTGGCAAAAGAAAGTACAATCTTGGTATCTAGGTTTAAGTTTATTTTCAAATCAAATACTCCCCATGAAGGCAAACAATATTCAAAAGAGGATTTGGAAACTGGAAATTGCTTTTTTATTTCTTTTTGGCTGGCTTGAATAATGTACATCAAAAGCTTACATCAACTATTATTTTTATGATCTGTATTGAAATTAGATTCCCTTTATCTATTCAACAAATTCATTCAACTATTCAATCTTCATCAGTTGTGTTATCCTTCACCTCATTAACCAAACAAGAAAGTAAAGGAGGGAATCAGAAAAGAAAATCTTTAAAATTTATTCTGTTTTGTCTATAGCAAAAAATATTCTTCAGTTTTTCACAATTTCAATAATGACAGCATTGAAAGAGAAATTGAGAAAAATACCCGATGCTTAGCAAATACAATAGAAAATGCCAAGATTCATAGAAGTTTTTGCTTCAAGTTTAAAGGGGATTCTGCATAACACATTTTTATCTCCTTACTGAGAAGAACATTCTATACCTGTGTATAACCCAGATAATTGTCAACAAGATAAAAATTACAGGAGTTATGGGAAAAAAATGTCAAGACAAACTTGCAAACTTTTATTCCCCTGAAAAGGTCTGGTGGAAATCTTTCCCCAGTTCTGTCTCTGGGGAATGTAGCCTGTCCCTCAGGATCCTGTTATTGTACTTGCATTGGGACCACAGCAACACCTATTGTTCCTTCTTTGTAATTTTCCATGGGTCCTATATCATGCATTTACTGCCATGTCTCCAAGGTTTTTATTTGCCTTCTTTGCATCCACTTCCTCTTTGTTTTCTCAGTTACCCTGTGGTCAGTTTGATATTACCTTCAGACTTCTGCATGGATGTTTCTGGCTATACCAACTCTTTTTTGCCTCTGGACTCAGTGTTTCTCACAGGCAAAACATTCTGCATACAAAACCAAAATCAGCATAGCAAGTGAATCTGAGAGCATGGGACTATCAGTCTCCATAGTAATTGCCACCTGTTACCATGAAGGAAGAACCAGCTGCCTTCCCATTATGAGTACAGTGCTTCCCTGTGATGAGGTGTGCATCAGAGAATTGTTGATGCCTACGTGTACATTTAATACAGGTTTATAGTGCTCTATAGCTGCTACTTTGCTGTAATGGAATTCTTGGATATCTTGCATAGGTTTTGCTCTAGGGTGTAGTTATTTTTTTTCAGTCTGTTTTGTTGTTTTTGTTTTGTTGGTGGTGTTTTTTTCCTAGAGTGTTTTCCATAGCAGTCTGTGTGCCCAAGTTAATTTTAGAAAAATAACTCACAAACTCCTAGTGTACTGTTCATATTTCTGTCAGTGCTTCTTATTTTCAAGATGCCAAATAACAGTGAAGGTTATTTCACCTTCTTTAAGACAAAAGAAGCATATCAAAAAGCAGCTGGCCAGGTATTACTAGTCACACAAACACTGCATTGCCAGATGTAATCCTTTTACTTCTGACTTAACTCAGTACTCAATATCAATTTCTGTCTGTACTTAGTAACAGGAAAAGTATTTTTATCTAATCAATGTATTTTCTGTATCTCAAATTTAACGAAGAACCATGAGTATGAACTGATAAGATAAGCAATAGTTCTTCCTGGCAGATATTTCCATTTGTATAATAGTCTTCTGAATAGCAAGTAGAGGCAAATTTCTTTTCAAAACACTGACTAGAGGACAAAAAAACCCCAGAACAAACACTGTGTAAGCAAGTATGTTCAGGTAGAAAAGACTCTCACCTGTCCTTAAGCCAGAGGAGTTATTGTCGTGCATCTATCACTTAGGTTATTTTTAGGCAATGTATTTCTCATTAGGTTCCATCTTGAAGAGAACTTCAGCCATGGGATCCATAAATTCAGAGATTCTTCAACAACATTTGTTCTTCGAGTCGCTGTTTCTTGGCTACTACAGTTTCTCTTTCTACCTTAAAGACTTAAGTCAGAAGTTGTGTAGGGACAAGCCATTAACTTACCCTGGAATTCTACTTGTGTTGTATTTATCCTAAAAGAATTGCTCATTTAATTTCCAATTTTTTCCATTAATGTCTTCCATACATCCCTTTATTTAAAAGTAAATATGAAGTGAATGTATAGCAAAATAAAAATAAGTCTTCATTTCTTTTGCCTGTTATAAGGAAACATAATCTAGAAAAATGGCATTGACCTAATCTTGAATATCAGTCTTTCAACTATCCTTCAACTCTGGGAGTCAACACAATCCATGACAGAACCAATGGCCGCATGGAAGGGTGCTTGCTAAAATAGTCCTTGTCATCAGTCAACCAGTTCATGAACTGAACACACTGATGTGATCTTTACAAGGATCCAGTGTGGCTAGAAACTGTATCATAGAGTTACAAAGTCACAGAATCATAAGATCACAGAATGGTTGACACAAGGAAAGAATCCACATCTGTTCTTCATCAATATAATTGTTTTTCTTCTCTTTACATTTCTGCTGCTTTGGTTAATGAAGATAGCCCTCTCAATTTTCAATTCTGTTTACATTGATTTATTTTCATCTGTCATGAAGTATGGCAATGGTAGTAAGCTCTGCAAACAGAGAATTACAGAGAAATTCTCTCCTAAAATACTTGACCATGGGAGCTTCCATAGAAATTTTCAAGATTTTGGAAACATGATTTTCTTATTGTTGCTTTTTTTGATGTTTTTTTTTTTTTGTTGCTGTTGTTATTGTTGGTTTTTTTTCCTAGTAAACTCAACTCCCCAATTTTATTTTCTTTTTTCTTAGGGAGTTCATAGATGGCATTTTATTTGGTTTAATGGTTTTGTGTCAGCTATACACTATGGCTTAATCTAGCCTTGGACAATACAATGTCCTGATCTGACATAGAGGTGTTGCTTTTAGAAGAGCACCTTCCCCCTCACACACATGGCAGCAAGCATAAAAGTAGTAGTTCTCAGGGATCTGTGAGAAGGAGTGAAAAATAATGCCTGTTAGTCTACAACTAGCTGTCATCTGGTAATAACCACCTGTGACTAACAAAGACAACTCAGCCCAAGTCTCATAAAACTTATTCTATGGTAGTTTGTGGATGAAGAAACTAAAGTAAGGCAGCCTTTGATCTGTCTATATGAATGTCAGGAAACTGACTGTGCATTTAGGTTATTAATATTAAATAATTTCCCTGTAATTCGGTATTTTTTATTTAAAAAAGCTTTGTGTGGATTCCATTAGAGGTGTGTAAACAGTATTTATCTGTGTATTAATTAAACTCTCTCAAAAGACCTCTCATTTCTCTGTTAAAATTAGACAAGGATTCCAATTACATCTTTCTTTGGCATTAGCTAACTAATCATGGCCTTCAATTTCACTGACTGGAAGAAAAGGGAGGATGGGATAATTGTGCAAAACTAGGTGAAATCTAATGTAAACTAGTTGGTTTAAACTAGCTGTTCTGGAGGGCAGTTCATACAAAAAATAGGATAAATGCTTTAGGGCTGAACTGAAGTATTTTGCATTAATTTAAAAAATAATCTGTGCATGGAAAATGTATTTTTTAAATATTCTGGTGGGCAGAGGATGTTCTCAAACTATATAATGTCATTTTACTCAGCACTAATCTATTCAGATTTCAAGACGGGTGGGAATCAGTAAACCTTTTGTCTGACTACAGTCTAATTGAGAGAGAATTCATCAGGTAGTGAACATGACTGAACTTAGTGTAAAGAAAATGATATACTTGTATGAAAAATAATTCACAGAGCCATTAGAGGTCTTTGTTCATTCTTCAAAATCTACCTTTTACAGATTTAGAAACTTAAATATAAGGGGTCTTTTTAGGTTATTTTTAACCTGCTCTTGGTCTCTCACTGCAATATCCTCCCTTATCATCAGAGAGACTGATGATTTTCTATGAGAGACCACATTTTCTATATTCTGCATTCACGAAGGGGCTGGAGAAATTCTGACCTTCAGCAGCAGCAGGAAGAAACCTCACGAGTGAGCATGGCTGTTAAATCTTGTTCTGATTACTTTGACGGTTGAATTTTCTGGAATTAACTGGGCCATTTTTTTCTTTCCCACATCTAACTGTACCTACATGCTTCACACTGGGAATGTCACTTTTTGCCTGAGTGAGCTGCATACTTTTCCATGTGCAACACTATGCTGAACGACCCTGGCTGTGTTTGATATGGAGACTCGGCAGATTTACAGAATGGTAAAAGAATGGCAAGGGATCTGAAAATTTGTTCTATTCCTACTCCTGTGTCACTGGACATTTTGTGTCATGCTGCTGAAAGAGTCTAAGGTCAAACTTTGCCAGGCACAAGGCTACCTTCTTCTTTAAAAGGTTATTTCAATACATCAGCATGTTTATTTTAATAACCCTGTAGACAAGGGAAAAGTAGTTCATGCTACAAATCAGAACATTGTCAGCCTGTTCCCATTTAGCCATTTATTACTGGGGTTTTTTGCCTGTGGCTCTCGGTTTGATACCATCTCTGGACAGCACAGTGTTAAATGGCTTTTTTGTTAATAAAGCACATGAATTAGAGGATTGAAATTTGTGTGAACTAGGACTTTACAGTAAAAATCCAAAATTAGAGGCAAATGTAAATAGTTATGGCTACATCTTGAGCAAATTTTTATCATTCTCATATTATCCTGATTAGACTACTTGTAATTTCAGATTAGGAGTAGAAAAATATTATTTCACAGAATCACAGAATCACCTAGGTTGGAAGGGACCTATTAAGATCATCTAGTCCAACGAATAAAAACAAAACCAAACCACAAACAAACAAACAAACAAAAAAACCCCACACCCAAATGATAAAAAAACCTCTCAACTCACAAACAAACAAAAAACCCCACACAAACCACACACCCCACACAAAACAACACCAACCCAACACTAATCCATATCTTTGAGCACCATGTCAACTCATCTCTTGAATACCTCCAGGGATGGTGCCTCAACTGCCTCCCTGGGCAGCCCATTCCAATGCCTGACAACCCTTTCAGTAAAGAAATATTTCCTAATATCTAACCTGAACCTCTCCCAGCACAACTTGAAGCCATTACCCCTTGTCCTATCATCTTGACTTGGGAGAAGAGACCAACCCCCACCTCTCTACAGCCTCCTTTCAGGTAGTTGTAGAGAGCGATAAGGTCTCCCCTCAGTCTCTTCTTCCCCAGACTGAACAACCCCAACTCCTTCAGCCTCTCCTCATAAGACTTGTGCTACAGAGCCCACACCAGCTTTGTTGCCCTTCTCTGGACCCATTCCAGCAACTCAACGTTTTGTGGTAAGGTGCCCAAAACTGGACACTACTCAAGGTAGGGCCTCACCAGTGCAGAGTACCGGGGGACTATCACCTCCACCTTTAAGTGTCTAAGTGTGTTGTTTGTTTAAGATTTAAGTGTTTGTGATTGGATTTTACTATTTGGGGGGGGGGGAGAGTGTCTGTGTGAAAATAACCTTTTGTGGTACAACATCTTCTATTTTACAAACTCTGTCACATAGTAAAATTTTAGCACTTTCCCCCAATGTCTACTGGTTCATATCTTCTAAAACCTTCTCTTCTAGGGCTGTTTCCTACTTTCATTTTCATTTAAAAAAAAACCTCACTCAAAATTGTTACTAGTGATGTTATTGTTATTTGCAAATAACAGTATTTCTGTGTATTTTTTAATGACGTTGCCCACCTAACTCTGTTTTGCTCAGTTTATGGGCTATATAGGAGAAGAGTGATGTCGTCTTGTTCTCAATCTAGGCACAATCTGTGGCATGTGTCACAGTGACAATGACTCCTCAAATAACTGACGTAGTTCAAAAGGTTTTCCAACAACATACAAACAAAATAATGTTATTATCTCTTTTTATATTATTCTGAGCATGGATACTCGTGGTGTTGTGCTGTGCCTTAACTATACATAAGTGCATGCATCTCTTTTGATGATTTCACTGTTGATAGCAATATCTCTCTGTTTTGAGTATCTCACATTTGAGTGAGAGATTTTTTTCCAAACCCATCTCACATCTAGAATTTCTAGAAGAAAAGTGAGTGATTAGTTAAAATGTGTTATCAGGATATTGCCTGATATCGCCATCGGTTTATGGTGAGATTATTTTTTTTTGAGAGAGAGAGGAAACTGAAGGTATGATCTCTGTAAAGTTGATGAGTATGGGCAGAGAATGCTGAAAAAAGAACAGGATTTTCTCAACAGAACTTTTTAACACAAAAATCGAACAGTACTAAAGCCAGTATTTATTGTAACTCTCAAAGGTGCTTGGGACTGAATGAGTTTGTGGAAGTGACACTGCTACGTGAGATGATGAGTTTATGGGAAGTTGCTTTTTTAATCACTTGTATTGGAGGTACTCCACAAACTGGAGGAAAAACTCCAGAACCGCTTCAGGTGGCTTGGGACATAGGCAAGGCATCTGAGCTAGGAAAATAACCTGTAGTTTCATATTAATGAAAATCAAGAGGTCAGGAATCCCTTTCCACTTTTTTCTCCTAGGTTAGCACAGTAATCCATTGATTGTTTCTTTTTGCTTTGTCTCTACATCTCTAGAATATAGATACACCTTCCTAACTCCTCTTTACTTTCCAGCACGAAGCTTACTTACATAGACAGTGTGCAGTATCTACTATACTAGTTGCATAAATGAAGACTTCAGCTGGAAACAAGGAGCAAAGATTAATATTGTTTCCATTTATTGTG
The DNA here is from genome assembly GCA_004320125.1 of Scolopax mira. NCBI lineage: Eukaryota > Metazoa > Chordata > Aves > Charadriiformes > Scolopacidae > Scolopax > Scolopax mira. Next base: position 70,139 of record BJBW01001430.1, read on the forward strand.
GATGGAAAGAATCATTAAAGGTTATTTTTTTGCCTATTTTTAATTCTGAAACTTTCAAATAACAATGTTTAAGCTCTTCACAGCGATCACTTTTCTTTTTACAGTGGCCTCTATACTTATTATTAAACTAGTTGCAATAATTTAAATACTTCTAACTATTCCTCTTTTTTAAACCCAGCTGCAAAGAGATAAATGGTGGATAGGCTGTTGTTTCAAAACACAAGCATGAGGAAACAATTATATGTCTGTTAAAAAGCTGTAGAAATCCTTTAATTAAATTATCGTTTTCTTTCCTGTGCTTCAGTGCTGCATTGAGTGTTTAATATTGTACCTAACCATTGAGTGATATCTGGAGACAAATCAGAGTGTGAAAGTAGAAATGCCCGTTGGCTTCCTGAGTTAAAGGTGGTTTGATTAGTTTAAGACACAATGACATTTTTACTATAAATTGAATGTATGACAATTCAGAAATAGTTTATGTCTAAGTTAAAAAATAAATGAGTAGAAAATACTTTCCACTGATTTGGAGGAATGAATTGGAGTATGTAATCTGAGGCAGAGTGGAGAAAATCCCAGTGCACAGGAGATCAGTGCAATGCACAGTGGTGCAATGAAAACACAGACTGTATGTAACTGAGAAACATTAAGCACATTTAGCAGTAACTCAAGAATCGTGTTGTGAGTATTGCCTGTAGTAAGAGTAGGTCATCTACTCTGAATGTAGACAAATTCCTTCCTTTTCTCATATTTCTAATAAGACTACATTTCTGATTTATTTAATTTAATCTCAGCATCCACTAACATGTTAATTGTTACTAGGGCATTTTATGGCTCCAATTAGGCTGTATGGTGATAATGGGTGAGAGGAATCACAGCATGGTTGAGTCTGGAAGGCACCTCTGGGGATCATCCAGTCTCACCTCCTGCTTATAGCAGGGTCAGATACAGCAGTTGCTCAGGGCTGTGTCCTGTCATGTCTTGAATCTCCACAGGTGGAGATACCTCCACAGCATTTGGAGTGGAACAAACCTGTTCCACTGTTTGACTCTGACTATGGTGAAAAAGAAAATATTCTTATGTTAAAGTGGTATCTCTTGTATTTAATTTTGTGCCTGTCGGCCCTCATTAATTCATTGGGCAACATGAACAAGAGTCTGTCTCTGGTGTCTTTACTTCCCTCATCCCATATTTATACACATACATAAGATCCCTCCAAGGGATCTTCTGTTCTGCAGTCCAAACAGTCCCAGCTCTCTTGGCCTCTTTTCTTCCAGTTAGAAAGCTGGTCGCTTGTCTGGATGGAGATGAATCAAACAGGCTGGAAACTGTATATTGCAGTGGTTTATAGGTAAATGCATACAGTGCAGAGATAGCCACTAGTACACTGTGAGACTCCTGAAATTGAATTTGTCCTCACACTTCTCCTGTGCTGGGACTGGCCTTTTTTTACAATTTCAGGGCAAAACTATGACAGATCCCACCTGTCTGATATATTTGGTAAATATTTTTTTCTAGCATCTCTGTCTTGAGTGCAAATCACAGAGCAAAAGATCAGCTATGCTGCTGTACAACAGGCAGAGTCCTCTGGCAGGATCATGTGTGAGATACGCACAAAAAGGTGCAATTTCCACCTTTTACAGTTGCTGTAGCCCTCATTTATTCAATTCTCTGATATATGAATGTCTCAGTGACTGAGGTAGAGGAAACAGAGGGATTTCTGTGTTACCTTTGGGAAAACAGATGTTGCCAATGATGCTAGAATGACCTCTCTGTACTTTGGGATACCTGATATTACAATGTCATCCATTGAACGGATGCAGGAGTGTCCAGGAGGACATCTCAAACCCCAATGTACCCCTAGAGTGTCTCAGTGCCTTAATTTTTCAAATTAGAGAAATTTGAAAATTTTTCTACCTGCTTACAAGTACCACCTGCTTAGAACAAGTCTGCGGGAACCTCCTTGGTATCTGTGAAGGTATGCTTTGCATAGTAGAGAGCAACTAATTCTGCTCAGGAGTACTAGAGGCCCTAACAGAGGAAGCAAGGTGGCTTCTCTTACTCATCAAGTACCTGGGGAAAAAAAAAAAAAATTACTCTCTGAAGGCACTGGCAAACTCTCTTTGTCATCAATAAAGTAAAAAAAAAAGTTCTCTCTCCTGAAGTCCTCTCACAGTCATGGAGTTTACAGAGTCAAAAAGTCACTTTGCTTTGTTCATTATTGGACTAGGATAAGATGTAATCATATGCAAGTTGCATTCTGATTTGCAGACCATAGTCTATTAGTCTAAAAATGTTACACGTTGTAATATTACATGAAGAAAAGATGTTTTGTGCTTTCAGTCTGAATTCAAATATATATATTGCAGGTCATTTGCAGCCTTTGGTAGATCTGTGCAAGTGCCAACATTTTTCCTTTGAAGGAAATTCATGACTGACTTTTCAGTTTGTGTTGCCTTGGAAATCAGTGTGTTCCTGTGGGGAAGTTTGATTCACTGACACTGTCTTTTCTAATAGAAGAATGCTCAGGTAAAAAATTTTCAGTTAGTTCAATTATTACCATGTACAGAGAATATCTTTATGAGCAATTCCCAAGTCTTATTTTAGTCCAGATCAATATTTTATCTTTATACCTGCAAGTATCTGAATTATCTTACTGAATTTCTACCTCTCCAGGGATAACCATGCAGTTTGAGAGGAGGTACCCCTGTCTTTTCTAGCTTTACTTACTAGGGAAAGAATGCGGTGTTCAGCAGAACTAGAAGCATCACATGACAACGTATGAATCCTGTTTTACACTTGAAATGATTTAAAGTATAACAGAGGTCTAACAAACCTTTTCCAACTGGATATTTTCAATCATTCACTGAATTTTCTGGGAAGCCAGAGATAAGGCTAGATTACTGTAGATTTACACAGTGAACTCTTTACAAAGATTCATTATAAAGAGAAGAACTATTAGAAGGGATTATTTGACTGACACAAGTGCTGTCATCTTTTGAAATGTTTTAAAGGCCAGGTTCTGCTTGGTAGGAAGAAAAGAGCTTTTTCAAATGTTAGGTGCTGAACAACCAAAGCAGTATAAAACTGCGTGCTCTCAAATTAACTTGAGATTAATGCTCTCTTTTGTTGCAGTCTTTGGAAAAGGCAATTTTCTAATTCTAGAAAATTGCTCATCTAATTTATGTATACTTATTTCTTTAAGAAAGTGCCTTTAAGACTCTCTGCATACCCCAGAATTATATCTTTCACCTTTCTGCAGAGACCCAAGTCTCTGATGCCTAGGAGTAAAAAGGCACAAAGAGAGCGTGCATTTTTTCCCTTAAGTATTCTGCTTAAAATACCATCCTTATTCATTCCACATCTCCCAGAGTTCTGAGTGAGTCGATTTTTTTTACTTAGCTTCCCTTCAGTTATTAAACTATACTATGTCTTTTATTAGTAATGACAAAATAGATGAAGCGGCAAACGTTGAAAATGTCCTGTGGGCTCTACACAGCATTAGTCTGCTGTTCTTCCATTACTGCAGCCTCTCTAAAAGTTATTAAGCTATATGTATATAGGGGGGGGGGGGGGGGGGGGGGGGGGGGGGGGGAGGGGGGGGGGGGAGATGGAGGAGGAGAATGGGGATATTGGCATAATCTGATTGAGCCACCAAGCATCTGAACCAAGACTCCCAAGGCAGTCAATGGAGAGAGTCTGGCTTCTGGCTCTATAAAAGAGGGATTCAAAGCACCTGAGTTATACAGGCTGCTTAGAGAGACTACAAATCACAAGTTTTAAGTTAGATGGTATAATTAATCAGTTCTCCACCCCATGGGTTAAATTTACCATATGGTCAAATGTAGATTCATTTCTGGATAGTTGTAAGCTGAACTTCTATCATAATAACGTATTTCAAGCAATTAAGTAATGTTGAGATAGCAACTCAAGTTATTAGTCGTCTGTTAACCTTGGCCCATATATATTTATCTATTTATAGCTTTGTCTCACAGAGTGCAAAGAGGCAGAAATATTGCTAAAAACAAAATAAATTTTAATATAATGTATATCAATTTATCTAAAAATAAGCAAATTCCCCTGGGATATTATGGAACTGAACTGATCCCCATTGAATGCTCGGGAAAGTACTAGTCTGTCCTATAGACACATCATGTCCTTAGCTGTACTTCAGTGTTTTCTATGTGCAATTCTCAGCAGAATTTGGTCTTGATAATTTTGATGGTAGTTATCTCTATCTCCTTTTCACTGCAATTATGCACATACTTTAATGGACAAAAAATCTGCTGGAAATGAAGAAATTGCATTTTTCTGCTAAGGTTCTTTTCCTGGGTGTTATGAAGAATGTGTTCTCTCACTGAAGAAGCAAAAAAGTACTACCACTACATTCATCAGGACTTTGAGTTTATTTTCAAAGTGTATGGGCCACAATAACACTTTGAGTCAAATATTTGACTTTTGTTGCTTTACAACTTCACCCTAAGTACTTGGGGGTACTCAGGATTCATGTTGCTCTTACTGATATACTGATGAATCTGGACAGCAGTCTCAACTGAAGACTAAATAAGCACATGCGGTGTAAAGTGAGTTGGCTGTACTACGAAATTCTCTCTATTCAAAAGATTTCATAAGCTGTTTCACAATTGGACTTCTGGTTAAATCATTTCCAGTAGAAAGCCATGTTAAATGAATTCAAAGACTGTCACTGTTATAGCATAATTCCATGTAGACTAACACAATGGAACATAATAAATAAGATAATGTTGCCTTCGATGGACATAAGTCAATACGGGTATATGGAGGGCTTTAGCAAAAGACATCATACATTGAGTAACATAGTTATAGGCATTCAAGCACAGTTTGGACGACCTTGCAAGCTTGGCTAACTTGAAGACCTAATAACAGTGGGAGGTTACAACATTGCTACTGATTTTCAGTGTATATCGGTAGTCTGAATTTTCTAATTTTTGTTTGAATATCAGAATGGATGGTATATAGTATTATTTGTGCAATGCTATTCCATCTTCTAAGGTACACATGTGTGACATTTCATTACACTGTTTCAAAAATGTAGTAAAATAATTATATTTGAATTTTGGACATGCTGCAGTTCTTCCATAAAAAAAAAATTCTCAATGAAGTGTATCAGATGTGATCAAAAACATTATACACTTTGTTATGTTGCATTGCAGATTTCTTTCTAACTGTTGAATAAATATATATATAGTTTCAAAACTTAAATGATATTTACTCTTCATAAGCTAGAATATTTGGGTAAAAAAACCCAAATGCGAGGAAACCACTCGATCACCTAAATCCCAAGGTATTACTTCCAAAATGACAAAACAAAACATTGCTTACAGTTCAGTATGACATACTAATTCAGTTTTACATTGCTGTTATATCCATGTTACATCCAAGAGGTCTTAGCTTATGTCCTGGAAAGTTTATGAGAAAATTTCAGGTACATCACTTGATAGTTCTGACAATAGTTGAAAGAAAGACAAGGGCAACAGGAAGAAGTTACATGGCAATTTAGAGAGGGACACTATATGTTCTAGAGAAGAATCAGTATGTATCTGAACATCATGCACTAAGTAGTTATCAAAAGAAAAAGATAATTTCGGCAACCTGAATATTTAAATAACAATAATTTATTTTATTTGCCATTGGGTTATTATTAAAAAATACAAGCACTAAAGAAAATATGTTCCAGTGCTTTTAAACAAAACAAATAAATATAAAGCTTTGTTAATAGGGATGTGTTAGACAAATAATTAATCATAGTGATGCTAGAAACACCTCCTCCTCATGCATTGAGCGATAATTCTTACAGAGGGAAGTCCTTAGCAAGAATGGCTGGCTAAGCTAAGATTAATTTCTAGTCTTGATTTCTGGCTTGGGAGTTTTAGACTTTGATCATGCCTATTTTAGCAATACCACTTTTCCATTATATATGTACCATCAACTCTTATTAACAATGGGGCACAAGTATAACTGGATTACTTGTAGTATAAAACAATTTGTAGCTCTCTATTAAAAAAAAAACCAACAAAACCAACACAACAAACCAAATGTATTTACAAATGTTTGCAGAACAAAATATCATTGCTTTGTTTCATCTGCAGGCATTTTTTGGCCAGGAGTTAGAGATAATCTATTTAGCTTTAGTGAATTTTCAGCATCTTTGAAGCAGGGTATTTTCTCACAGTAAGGCTGCTGGTAACTGCTGTGGAAATCAGATTTTAAGTGGTTCTTTTGTGAACAAAGCAGAATATTTTATAAGAAAATTTTCTAAATCATCCACCCATTTGGCCACAGATTACACACACTATTAAGCAAATTAGGCAACAATTAAAGCTCATATTTTTACAGAAAGCTAAAATAGGGATTTTCCCTAAGTTATTGTAAAATTTCATTGAAACTGTGCCAACTCATAATGAATATTTTAAAGATTAAGAGAAGCACAATAAGCATAAGCACATAAAATAAACAAAGAGAAAGCTATCTGGTTTTCTATGTAACTCAGGATTTTGCAGGTGAAGTGAAGTAACTTGGAGCATATTTGGGTTTTAAGTATAATTGTATTAGCCATATGAGGTTTATGTAAAACCTATTGTTTGTCATTCTGCATGATCTTAAAAAAATTTGCAAACACAGAGGATTACTCCAAGCATAATTTTAAGCTGCTTATGAAATGCAGTAAACATGCTTGGATAAGGATTTGTGCAATGTTTAAACCAATCTAAAATAAAAACTAATTTCTCCAGTGCAGCAGTTTGAAAGTGTCAAGGAAGGGAGATAATGTGTTATTTGTTCATCTTTGAAAACAAAGGTTTTTTAAAAAAATGCATGCTTCAGTCAAATTATTTGTAGGTAACCCTTACAAACTTCTACCTTTTGTGAATTCAATACCTTTATCATATATATGGAATTGTAATAGCAAATAATGCTTACAGCACATTTCTCAAGCTGCAGAATTATAACACCACTTATGATCCAGTCATATTGTGGAACTATTCTGAGCATACCTAGTCTTGGGATCTAAAAAAATAAAATGATTTGTGATCTTTGTGGGTAGAGTAGAATCTTAAGCTTTTCCATGTTGTTCTTGGGCTAGGATTCTTCTAACCTCATTTCAACCCCTTACATTATCAATGAGCTAAGAAGGTGGGAAAAGCAATAAGAATGGAACAGTCTGACCATAGCTTTTATTTTCCTATCAACTTTCCTCTGTACAGCCAAAGAATATGTGGTTATGGTGGTTGCGTTAGTGCTTATTCGAATAAATATAATCTGATTGAAAGAATAAAGCATTTTAGTTCCCCATCATATGGAATGTGTCCCTAGATTTATCTTTATTTCTTTTTGTGTGTATTTTGAGTGGTATCTGATAGGAATTTAGTAACCATTTTAGTAGATTTTCCTACTGAATGAAATACTCATGCAATCCAAACATTCTTTGATATTTTATCAGCTGCCTCAGAGAAAGAACTTTCATAGAACTTGAATGTCAATTCTAATGTGTGTTTTTAAAATAAGCTTTTTGAGCTTTACATCTTTTGCTAGACAAATTGTAACTTCCTGAATCATATAGATTGGTACAGCAAATGCATTAATCACAGCTTTTTGAGTGTTCTAATCATCGAACCATGCTTAATATACAAATTTTCAGAAAGACAATTACATACCTAATTTCAGTTCCTGTGCCAAAGGATGAACTATAATAAGCTTTAAGTAAACACTAAGTGGAAAAGATTAACATTTCATGAAGCTGAGCCTTAAGCAATTAAAATTCAGTGAAAGATTGTTGAATTCATACCAGTAATTTAATCACTGACCCAAAAGGATAGGGGTCAAATTTTTTTCTGTTGCTTTGGTTTATCTCATGTTATGATGTGGCAGAGCGTTTCCTGTTGTATATGGGTTGGAAATTCACTAAAGCAAGTAATGGTGACAGGGCACTTATATAGAAGTAGTACATCACTGTATCACAACACAATATAATGTCTTGAGCTCCTGAAAACACAGCTTCTTAGTATATAAAGAATCCTTTATATAGATTCTGTAAGAACTATAGACTGTATAACAGAGAACTGTATAACATTTTATCCAGGTATGTTTGAATGGTTGTAACTGAAACTACTAAATTCATTTTGCAGTGTTCAAGAACAACATTGATAAGAGTGTTATGCTAGTTTCATAGCTGTAAACAAAAATTCCCTTGTATTTTTTTTTTTTTGTTTGTTTCACAACCTAAATGTCAGTTTGCTTGTTAGCAGTAGGGGAGTATATTCTGTAATCTATACAAAGTTCTTCTGTAAATGCAACATAAACCTTCTTTGCATGACTGGCATGTGAAAAAAAGTTACACTTCAGAGAGTGGGAAACAACAAACTAAAGAAGAAACAATTTTTTTTATATACGTAAACAAGATCGGACAATCAGAAAAGTGACTGCTTCTGAATAACTGCAAAGTGTGTGTCAGGAGTTCATGAACTGTAACTCAACCATAGCTTATGTCAGGAGATGAGAGAAGTTTAGATCCTAGCACAGGATTGCTTATACAGAGCTTTGGAGATTGTATAAAATAAAAGTTTCTGGATTCATCTGTCACAGTGCTGTCAAAATAGCTACCTGCTGGTTAGGGAATAGTGAAGGGTGGCGTCTCATCAGAAGGGCCTTTATTCACTGCAAATAATGAAAAGCATGCACACCACTTCACCATAGCCTTCCAGCTGACAAATGTGACTTGTGCTGTATTCATGCGTTTATATAGGAAAGTGTTCTGAAAGGTCAATGTCCCTCCCACCCCAGTTTTCAGGGGCTTTCTCCTGGGGAACTCTGTCAACAGAATAGCTACAAAAAGACTGAAGGAGCACCAAATAAAAAACAGAAATATTAAAAAAAATACAGTTCTGTGAATATAAGTTTCTTCTACAGTGATGACATGCCTGTTGTTGCTGTCTTCCAACAAAATAAAGAACTGAATGGGTCAAATTCTGCCCTCTTGTGTTCATATGGCTCCTCTTGACCTCAGCAAGAGACATGTTACACCATGGTTCCTCTATCTGAGGCTAATAAGCCAGTGAACGATTCCCCATCTCTCACACTGAGGAAAACAGAGAGGCCTCTGAAGTGGGCATCAGGCATGGGCACAGTACGCGAGTGTGAAAGAGTTAGTTCTTGTGATGGAACATAACATCTTGCTGCTTTATGTAACAGTGTGTTAAGATACTTTGTGAAATGCTATTAATAAAATATTAAGCCTTTTACCAGTGTATTCAGTGCAGTGATGGAAGTTAAACGTTAAGTTTCCCGAGGGGACGTGCCTCCAGCCTGTTATGAATCTAATGCAAACTCACTGACTCCATCTGAGCTCTGAGCTCAGGTACTGTCAAAACAATACCTGAGGGCTTGCTGCTTTCAACTTTTCTCCCATATTCTAGTTAGAACTGAGATTTTTTTTAAAAAAAAAAAAAAAAGACAAATAAATGGAGGTAGTTGCTTCACCAAGAGTACCTTGGCAGCTCGGAGGGAGGGTAGAAGAGAATATAGAGCAGACACATCACAGTCACACTTTGTGCTGTGTTATGCAAAGGGTGTGAACAGACAGTCTTTTGAAAAGGTGTATAATAACTATTCTGAGAGTCAGACTGGTTTTCCTATAATGCCATGGTGCCTGAAGCAACATACATCAACACCTGCACATATGTCCTGTAGGTGAGACAGGCAACACTTTCACATGATGAAGCCTTGAGCAGAGCAAACCAGGGCAAGAATTTCTACCCTCTCCCACTCCAAAGCTGTATGTTGCTTCTCCCTTTCTCCACCACAGTTTACAGACCTCTCTGCTGGCACACAGGTATGGATGGGTTCACCCCACTGATGAGGTTCAGAGTGCAGACTTGCCTATCTGTGAATGTGTAAACCAAGAGGAGGGCATGAGAGAAGAGAGAAGTAGGCTTTGTCTCTGCAGGAGAAACTGAAGCACATCCGTATTCATGGACAATTTCTACAACTGTATCTCTGGTACTCCACTGCAGATTAGTCTATGGAAGCAGCCTAAATAAGAAGCACATGCTTGGTTTAAACGTTGCTTTTTATTAAAAGTAACAAACATTCTATTTATTTCTCTATTTATTTCTGTGTTTGAAGATATTTAAATCATGTCTGTGCGTGACAGTATTAAGTCACTGTCACTTCACATACTGGAAGGCAACAAAATGCTTTAGCACTTAAGCAGGGACAATGAGTTTTGAGGAAGATCAATTCATCCTGGCATTAGTTTCACTGAAAGGGAACTTTCAGCTTTGTTGAAGTTTTGCAGAAGGTCAAAACTTAACCCTTGTCAGGTACAACTGCTCCCATACCTTCAGAAACAAGTTTCTCTTCTCTTCAGGTTATCCATTTTATTCAATTCAACGCATGCATAATTTCTAGTTAAACTGAATACAAGCTGAATAAAATGAGGAATGCTTATTTTTGCCTAGCAATGCATATTTTAATTGGGGATACAGGGAGATCTGAATTAGTTGCCCTAAAATTGTTCAATTAACTAAGTGCAAATAATATTTAATTTCTTCAATAAAAGCCTTATGTTCAGGTATAGAATATGTTTTAATAAAGCATTTTTTTCTATGTAAAACTTATTTGAGGCATTTTTATTAAATAACTGTAAATGCTGGTTTAGTTTACTTAAGATTGAAACAAATTTCCCTTTAATTACAGCTTGATGCTTGTAATCACAAGCAAAATATGAAATGTGCCCAGTAAATTGTTTACACAAGCTTTATGTTTAGTACATGACACTATAGTATACAGCAAATGGGAGTCCCTGCCAATGTATCCAGACCCTTAAAGCCAGCAGCCTGGAGTCAGATCTGGTCTGACCTGTGCGAACAGCAAAGAGGGGATCATTTAAGGAAGGACCTTTTCTTCCTTTGCCCCATGTCTGCTGGACAAAAACCACACCAGATCTGGACATCATACACACCAGAGAGCAATTGCTACCTGGTCACTGGTGGCCTGAAGTGCTCTGATTTCCGTCCAGTTATGATGCAGCAGGAATGCCTTCTCTTGGTGTGGATACAAGTACAACAATGAAATAATCATAATGAGCTTATTTCTTGACTTTTGGTTTTACTAGCCTCTGGACTATTTCAGTCACAGTGTATTTACAAATTACATTTCCATGGCAACAATGTTCACACTTAAACTTAAATAATGTCACCAAACATACATAAAATACAAAAAGCTGAAAAACTGAATACTCAGGTTTCCTTTATTTTGAAGTCCTTAGCTTTAACATTTATTTGAAAAGCCAGATTCAGTCTCCCAAGTATTGATCTAAAAGTGATGTCAGCACTAAGTCATGAGTGGGGTGTGAACTATTATGCCCTAATATTTTCAGCATGTGGAAAAGTGTCCTATCTCCATTTCAGGTGTGCTTCTCATCTCTAGAAGGGTTTCAGTCTCACTGTTGTGCAGGAAAAATGAGACTAACAATCTGATAACATTTATAGTTTAAATGCTAGCATGTTGCTCCATGCAGAGTCTGGGTTTAAAAGTAAATTGGTGGTAGTGGAGGCTAGCAATGATCCTCACCATCACCCTGCTCTTTCTGGGGGTAGAAGGAAAGAACAAATTAGGTCCCCATTTTGAAGGAAAGAAAGACAGCCATTGGGACTGGAGAGGAGCCATGTCATGCCTCAGTAGGTCTGCACATCCAGAGGATGGGCAATACCTGTGTACCTCACAGGTGCCAAAGGGCTGACTTTGTCAATGCTTTCTTCAGTAGGCCTCAGAAAGGGGGTGTTTGTCTCTCCAATGTGTAAGGACACAGTGGTAACATCTGAAAAATAATAAGAATAGCACTCGGGAGGCTTCACAGTATATTGGAGTGTGAAGTGCCAATTCATTTTCTGTTACTGTAGTTGTCTTGAACCTATGCCTTTCAGCAAAGAGCTGAAAAAAACAATGCATCAGTTTGTTTCCCACCCCCTTTATATTGTAATGAGTTTGGCTTTTTTGTTTGTTTTGTTCAAAGTTTCTTTGTTTTGTTTTTCAAGTACTTATTTCTTAAACTTGTAAAACAGGAAAGCAATTTTGGTTTATTTCTTTTGTGATAGTAAAAATATTGAGTAATGCCGGATCCAGGACAGATTAATCTGGAACTCTTTTTCCTGTTTTGTCAGCAAAAGACTGATAAGGGGCACTGAAAGACACAATGTGTTCTGCCCTTGTACTCAGACTTATGTGTGATTCTGGAGAACCAGCACGTTACCACGTTGCTGGCCTAAAACTTTTTCAATTCCTGAGTTTGCATGGGTGGGCATCTTGCCATATTGCAGTGCCTAGTATGTGATTGTACTAGTTCAAACTGCTGCTACTTTAGGGTTCTGGAACATAGGATTTTGTAAAGGAAAGTAGATCAGAAAGAAATAGTATTATTTTGTGAAGTTCTTTGGACATAAATTTTATGCTAGGACAAACATTTTTTCATGACTGCTACAGCAGATGAGAACAGGCATGAGCTAAGACTAGAATTAATGTACTTATAATTAAGCTGCTCTCAAAGTCATTTGATATTTTAAGTTGTTGAGCCATTTTTCCAGACCATTAACTTTATTTAGTCATAATTACATTTTTTAACCTGTTAGTCCAGATAAAACCTTGATCATGATTTTACATATGCTCCAGGGCAGTAGACATACTGCACAATGACGTGCCTTTGTTTTGGGTTTCTAGTGTGACCGTATGATTTGTGGGGTTTGGGGTGGGTTTTTTTGGGCTGGAGGAGCGGGGAGATGCTTTGACGTGGTTGTAGGTTTTTATTTTGTTTGCTATTTGTGTTGCTCTCTGGAATTTTTTACATTCTCTGTCACAGCTATAATTGCTTCTCAGATTGTTGCTCCTTTTCCTTTCATGACTACTGTAACTACACCTTAGGTCTTGTTTCACAGTTGGCATCCTCTTTGCCAAAGATGATGATATTACATGGAACCATTCCAGAATTTAGAGAATCTCTATTTTACTAATTTTGTGGAACAGTTCTGGGATTCAAAGCTTCATTTATTACTTGGCTTCCAGTAGTCTGAAAAGTATTAAGCAAGAAGTAAGAAATTGGCCAAATATTTCCCCTTGCACAGAGGTATCCCTCAAACTTTCAATCAGGAGAACCCTTGTTCGATGGATGGAGATTGATTTTTGACTTTGAAAAACATGAGTCACATTTTAAGGGAAAACAACACATTTTGCCTGTTAGGAAGATGTTAGGAAATCTCTGCCTGTGGACAGGGGTCTCTAAGGAAGGTTGAGGTACTATATTTGGAGAGTTTTAGGGAGATAAAGGTGCAGGGACAGTTTCATTAACTCCCTTTTGCTTTGTGAATGTTTTTGATTAGGATAGAGATGAGCATTCCCAGTCCTTACTGATACTATGCTCTGTTTCATAGGCATTGACATATTAGTTAACAAGGCATCCCAAATCAAGCAGAAAGTCTGCATTAGATGCAGCAACGTGCTGCTGAGTTTAAAATGAGGCATTTTATCCCCATAGTGGAGTCTAGAGCACGTCCAGGCACTCTGGTACCCCATGCTAGTGGGGGGGTAGTTTGGTAAAGGCTGACAGGATCTCCAGAGGCTGGTCCTCAGAGCTGGAAGCTGCTAGACAAAGTAAGGACAGGGATGTTTAAAGACTGTTTTTCTTTCCAGTCCTTAGGCATCTTAACCAGGGGGTTGGAAAACATGTGTTATTGATGTCCTGGAGTCTCTTTTGAATTAGGTCTAAAGAACCTATAGAACCTAAAGAACCAATAATCTAAAGAATATAGGTTTTGTGCAAGTGATACAAAAGAAAAATATTTTTGTCCCTAGCATGTAACAGCTTTTTTCCTAGAAATGAAAAAACTGGGTTCAGCTCCTTCTTCAGCTTCAAAGGCTTTGAATCCCCACACACCAAGTAATGCTTACAGTGAGAAAATACAAACACAGGTGTGGGAACAAAAACCCAGGCCATGCTCTTGATTGATCAAATGAGTCTTGGGTTATATTTGGCCTATTCTTACCAGAGGACATGAAAGACCTAGTCCATCTAACCCCCATCTACAATATAGGGCAAACCTGCATATGGTGGGTCATCTGGATTTGGATCCTCTGAAATCAAGGGAGGAATTTTCTCACAATTTTTCATATCTTCTAGACCAATATTAAACGAGTATCACTTCCCTCTAGTCTCACTTAAATGCTGTGTTAATCTAACAGTTTCAGCTGGTATCATTTCAGTCCATCTGAAAATGTCCACCAAAATGAGCTCTGAGAGGCAAGGTGCTCCACCGCAGAGATTCTGGGCTCTTACCAGGTTTTGGTTTCCTTAGTTCAAGCCACCTTTTGGTCACAGGTAGCCTCATAATGTGAATTAAAGTCAAGCAGAGAAACACCTCATGAATTCAGGCACTTGTCACATTACACAGGGATAAGAGAAAGCTTTGGAGAGTTAGAAGTGGAACTGATGCACTTCCATTCCTCTTAGCACTTTTGTGGATTTTGTTATTTATGACTAAAGTGAAACAAATCATCTCAATTATAAGGATTGTATGAAGAGATGAAACTCACTGATGAAAAGTGGGTAAGCTACCGTATTTAATTAATGGGTTTAATTACTGCATCTAATCATTGTGTTTAATTAATTACTGTGTCTAATTAAGATAACATTAGCTATGAATAAGCTGTGTTGGTCTGGATGGAAAACCATCTCTCCACTACCAGTCTCCCAGGGAGAATCTGCCATTAAGCATTGAACTGATTCTTTGGATATTGCTTGCTTCCTCCTGTGTGAAGCAAGGAGGCATGCTTGGAGCATGAGTTGGAGCTTTAGCTGCAGTTATATAAGGCTCGTGCTGCTTTACATCTTTGTCCCACTCTCTTGTTTGTGGATTATAACTTCACTCAGCTATGACAATTTCACTGCTGGACTTCAAAGGTAGCCACACAACTCTCCCAGGGAGTCCAGATTAAGTACCTGAAAGCAAGGTATTGTATACATGAAAGGTACTATACGAACTTCAGTCACTTCAGTGATGCATACTCTTGCATTTCTTTCTGATCTTTCCAACTTCCTATATTGAGTGGCTGTGCCTGTAAAGACAAGTAATATTTTCTAAAGGGCAGAAATAGTACATGTATGTTTTGCAGACCACCAAAAAGATATTTGTATTGACTGTAACAGAGGGTTTGTGTTACATGACCAAGGTTTGACATGAAAATATGTAGGGAGAATCCAAGGATATAGTTTGCTGGGATGGAGGTGGAAGATGGTATAATATGGAAAGATAAAACCTTGGCCTACATTTTTCCCTATTCCCTGCTAGGAGTGGTCCCTTAAGTGAATCAAATCCAGAAGAGTCCTGTCTCTTCATCTCAGGGAGCTTTAGTGGTTGTACTTCAAAGGAGAGTTTTGAAGTAAACACACGCAATAAGGTCAAACAGAGTTCCAGGTAGTGGGAGCTAACCAGAGAGCTTACCTAACTGCCTGTAGATGTACCCTGAGATTGTCTGAGGATCCACCTATTGCTAGTGGTGGTGGTTTGTTACTAGATGGTGTTTCAGTTCCTCATTTTCACAGTTGTGGCTCCCCCACTAGCCACCCTGCAAACAGTCCAGCTGCGTGACAAAAAAGATCATTTTGAAAGTGAGGATTCGAAAACTCTGTTTAGGCAACCTTAATTTCTTAGGGCTTGTTTCTTTTGTTTGTCTACAAGAGCATGTCTTTTGATGGTGTGTGATGTGCTGTGATGGTATGCATGTGCTGTGAGCATAAACTGAACCACCTATATAGCACCCCTGCTAAGTAAAATACAGGAAATACGCGTACAATTTTAATAAGTCTATCATGTGTGGAAGTACACAGTACCTTCACAGATACAACACTCACCTACCCCTTTGAATCCCCAGAAAGACCATCAGTTATGATACTCATATATATACTCTATATATACGGAGCTTGGGCAAAAGCAGAAACATACATCTCTTGTGTTTTTTGTGATGAATAGAAACATCTCTTCTGACCAATTTTTCTGTAAGACTGAATTATACATACTTCAGCTGATAGGCTTCAAAAGCCAATGGTATTATGTTCCCCTTTTGTTCCTGAAATAGAAAGGCTTTGTCCAGTGGCAAGAGGTCATTCATTTTCAGAGGAAATGATGTTTCTTCTGGTATTTCACTAAAGTTTAAAGACTGACTTATTTTGTCAGAAAGCACTCAGGTGAAGAAAAGCTGACCGAAGGCAGTTGGCAACTGTTTTTTAGTGAAATTCTTTAGTGTTTCTGCAGTAGATTCTCTTACTCAGTTATTTGTGGTAAAGCCTACGATACAGTTGTGTAAAGAACACGAAGAAATAGAATGTGTAAAATCTGATTTTCTCTCAGAAGTACCTAGGAGAATCACAAGCTTTGAATAGAACAGGTATAAAGAATAGTAAAAATATTATAGTTCATTACTCTTGACTTGTCTTTGAATAAAGCAAAAAGAAAAAAATTGCAATAATTTAGTCTAATAACTGGAAGTAATGAAATTGGTGTGTCAATTTTTTCTGTAATGATTCGTGCTTTTCACTTACAGCCCTGCAAGTATGAAGTCACTGTTTCAATTCATAATGTTTATAATGTTTTATTTCTGTTTTAAATATCCAAAGGATTTCTTCCATTGAATTCTTAGGGAAATAATATAACAGTTCCAGTAGTGTTATACCTCCTAGATTTTCTTGCCTCATTTCCATCCTAAACAAATCCAAAACTTCTTCCTGAAAGCAATTTGCAGGAACACTGTGCACAAAACATTCATTAAGACTCACAGTAGTGACAGGAACCAAATTAGAACAACAACATTGCCATAACTATGCATGTCCAAACTTGATGGGCAATGAGGAAAAACACAAATACAAATACAATTTAAGTGAATGCCTTTACTTGTGAAGAAGTTGCTAAAGTCTGGAAACTGCATTTCATTCCCTTGTATTTACAGCTGGGAGACAATAGTCATTTTCTCTCAGCCTTTACAGTCAATTGTGCTTTAAGGTGAACCACTATCGCTATCAATTGCAACATAAGGTCAGAGATACAGCCAAGGCTATTTCCTTTTTAAGTGGACAGGAAAGATAAGAAATGGGTTCAGTGGCACAATCCTTCCCTGGCTGTTGGAGGTGAGGGAGGCAGAGAGCAGGCAAAGAGTATAACCATCCACAGATAGCACAGAGATATCCAACACTTAGAGCTGTATATTTGGGGCTTGCATCTTGCATTCCTGTGCTGCTTCTCAAATTAACTTTGAATTTCCAGTTGAAGCCTTAATCCTCCATTGCTGCCATGCAGTGGCATAAATACCTAAGGATCTGGTCATTCAGCTTTTGGGAGGATGAGGCAGTTTTGTTGATGTAGAAATTATGTATGGATTCCTTGAAAATTTTCTGTTATGTTATTTACATGCTTTTGCTCCTAGGCACTTGCAACAAGTTTTCCTCAATAGGGAAGGCTGCAGTGCACCCAGGATATTGATTGCTCAGTCATCCAGGAGACTTGCTCATACCACATCAGATTTCTCTCTGTATCCATGGGTTTTTTTCTTCCTTTGAAAAGCTGAGTGCAAGTGGGGCTGGTGAGCACCCAGATCTTGGGTAAGTATGAAGATATCACGTAGTGGGAACACAAATATAATGTTTCTACAAATGTAGAAACCTGAAAACATCCCAGAGTCAAGCAGTGGGAGGTGTCCTTGCCCATGCCAGTTGGGTTGGAATTCGATGATCTTTAAGGTCCCTACCAATGCTAACCATTATATACATAACTTCATGGGCGTGAGAAACTCAGCTGTTACCCCATGGAGTTGCTTCCAGATAAGACACCAGAAATCCTCCAGGTGGGAGGAGTTAGTCCCTTTTCCCACAGAACCTTGTGAGAGGACCATTGCTTCTTACTCCTGTATCAGAAGATACAGGCCACCCCATCATCGTCGTACTCTTGCAGTGCTGTGCACCCACCTTCCTCCTGGTGAAGTCCAGCTCCTTTTAGACAAGCAGTGACCACTAGAAATCATCTCAAGCTTGGTTTGAGGCAGCATCTTTTTTGATCTGTCTCACAGATGAACAACTGTATATTTTTTTTTATTTAGAAGACAGAATAAATGAGTACAATTATAATTTCTCTTATGTGTTGTTATTAAGTAAGTCTGATAGGTTTTTCTTGTTTGGATTTTTTACCCTTCCTGAGATTCAGCCATTTGGACTCAGCTAAGAACAAAGGTTTAATTTATTTTAAGTAGAGATGTTTCTGTTTTCAATTATTTTCTGTTAACTCCCAGAAGACTGTTCTATTGGGGTATTTATTTTTCAGCTGAAGATAACTGTTACCATCCTTGGATCATTTATTAGCTGATGACAGTGCCTGCTGACTTGGTGGAGGGATTGCCGAGGAAAACTAATATACTAGCTTTCCCACTATATTAAGGACTTCAGAAGTAAGGGAAAAAGGTTTTTTCACTCACATTTTAGCAGAGATCAAAACTGAATCATTTGTTTCCTCCTGAAATTGAAAACAACATCTCTTAAAGAAAGTTTAAGTGGAAAAAACCTGTTATACTGTGTTTCCTTTTCTTGCTCTAAAAAATGGCACACTAAATCCAGTCTCCATTCCCATACAGTTAACTAAAAAATGCTATGTGAATATATCTAATTGACATTTTTTCTGTCACATTTCATTGTTGGAGATACCACTTATATTTCATAAAGCCGGTCCAAGAACTCACTGATGATTGAATTGTTGCACCAGTCTGGTTAATTTATGTTGCTTGTTTGTTAAACATAAGAAAGCACTTGAATACTTGAACCACTTTGAGCTGAAAATAAATTTAGAAGATAATTCCCATAATCTTAGCAAGTTTACTTGTTTTTTTCCTGGGCCTTAAGTACTTTATGATTACAGAAGACTAGTATACCGAAGTGTTGCTTCCAGGGATGGTAGCCATTAGCCTATTTATCAGCATGGCATATAAGTGCATTGGACTATCCCATTATCTTTTGGCAGCACTTTTTTTATTTTTCTTAAATGACATTTGACCTGAAAGCTTTAAAGTAAGCTGTGCCTCATGGATGCAAAGGAAGAGACCCTTTTTATTCAGTCCCACTCTCTTCCATTTTTCTCATTTTCCTCTCTATATGAGTTTGTGAACGTTTGTGAACGTGTGTGTTTTATTCTAAAACAGGAAAAAACCGAACAAACAACAAACTACCAAGAAAGAGACCATTTGTTTTTAAAATACACACTTTTTTTCATGCCTTTTACCATGCAATCTTTGTATTTCTTCTAATAACTTTCATGTAATTAGACCTGTGGATTCTGTTCGACAGAGTTTTGTGTGCTGTCCTTTTCATTACCACAATTTCAGTGTTGGGAGGACTCTTGCCATGGGCTAGTGAAGATTTTGCAACACAGCCCTGACAGCCTGATTGATCTCAAATTCAGTCACAAGAGGAGCTCCCTAAAAGATACTGAGTCTTGTAAATGGGCTGTCAAAGGAATTCCTCATTTTCTCCATTCCCAGTGCTGTGCAAGCATAAATAATAACTGTACAGCTTTCTCTGTGGGGTTTTCTTTGGTTTGAGTTCCTTGGCAATCACACAATCTGACATTCACGGAGTGCAAGAGTAGAATTTGTGGGTTAGAGTGATTTTTTAATATTAAAGCCATTTGAGATTACAAATATAAAAGCATATGTGCATACATATGTCTACTTCGGGGTTACCATCTGCCCATGGCATATACATGCTAGCTGGCATTTTGGGAAAAGCTGAATAATCTTTTTTTTGGAATTTAAACAACATCTATCACTATGTACATATTCCAGCTCAACAGGCAACTGCTTGTCTATTCTGAAGATAGTGAAGGCATGTAGTCTCTCTTTCCTTCATACTACATTAATCTTTTATATATATAGGTATAGGTATAATGTAATGACACACAATTGCTTGATTGCTGTTTCTCTCTATAGAATCCCTCAAGGATGTTAATCTGCAGTGTGATAATGAGCAAATATTTTTTAATGTCTGGTATTGGTGCTCCACAGGATTGTACCACAAGAAGTGAATTCCAAGTAAGATATTCCTGTGTAATAATGAAAGTAACCAGATAGCAGAGTTCACTAAATAGCTGTATGAAACAGATTTTTTTGTTTTGGTGTGGTTTTTTGGTTGGTTGGTTGGTTTGGGGTTTTGGTTTGTTGTGGTTTGCTTTTTTTCTGAGCTAGAACTACAAGCTGTTGCACTTGCTTTCAAAGAGTAAATACTGTTAGTACATATATTTGTGATACAGAATAGGCTGTGAATTACTGCACTGGAAGCAGAGGACTACTGGATTAAATTAAATGAAACATTAGAAAGCACTGGTTTACTACTAGCAGAGACTAGACCATATAATGGTACTGCTCAATCTTCTACCACAAAGAATCACAAGGAACCAAGAGAGTTACTGGGTCTTCTGTAAATCACAGTTCCAGCATGACTAACTCATTGTAAAAACTGACTAAATTCCAGGTTTATGTCAGGTTTCTTTTAGCTGCAATAGAAAAACCTGCATCTAAAACCCTAAAGTAGCTTCTACACAGAGAAGTGATATTGCTATCTGTGAAGTCCTTTGATGAATTAGGGAAACTAATAATTAAAAAATAAATGGTTTAAGTAGCAAGCTATCACTCCCTGTAACAAACGTATAGTACTTAGGTTGCTACTTATATTTTAGCAACTGCCCATTCTGCTTAAGCACAGCCTGTTGTGACACCTATGATAACAAGTTGTTCCAATGAGACATTGAGTTAATAAAACCACATTTCCAACACACTTGGTCCTTTATCCCCAACACCTACAGTAACTTCAGTTCATGCTCCAAATCCTACAGCACACTCACAACAGGAGACAGTCTAACTTTGTCTGGTGCACAGGGCTCAGCCACCTGTAGTTGCTACTGGATCTTGAAACCTGTGAAGCAAGCTTACTTCTTGCTTTTTGATATTTGATTGAAACTGACCTATGGATCCATAAATCAGTAGGGAAGGAAATCAAAGAATAGATGATTTCCTTGAAAATCAGACTAACATTAGCCCCATAAAGTTCTGACCTATATTATGTCTCAGTAATGCCATATTCTCCCTCCATAGTTTTAAAGTAAAAAGACTGAGTTCTCAAATATGCTTTCTCCTGCATTTGTATATCTTTACAGACACAGACATGAACTTTGCTTAATCTGCTTCCAGCTTAATCAAAGATCTGACCTTAAATATGTTGTTTATACACAAGTTTAGAGTCTTCATCAAGGTGCTTAAGTATGTGCTTGTATTAAGCAGCTGAGTATCCTGCTGACTCTGGCTGTACATGGTTAATGAGCTTGATGAGGAAGTTTCTGAATATGTACATAAAGATCTGCTGCTTTCCCAGAGTGAATTAAGGGATGAGCTGTTTTTAGGTCATTAGCTGAGCTCAGATGGACTCTAAGGGCTTTGGCAAAAATGTGATGGCAAGTTAAAATCAGATGCCTGAAACCGCTAGTGCCTCTCATCAGCCACTCTGTGCATTTGATGCCCTGAGTTAAGGCAGTCTAATCCACCTGTGGATTAGCTCCAGCACCAATTAAGTTTTCATCCAAGTTTATTAAGATGAATCTAAATCAAGGATAGAAGCAGTAATAGAAACATCAGAATGATTCAAAACTGTGAATGAGGTTTGTTTTCAATTTTATAACAGATGATTGCTACTCATAGACTAAGGTAGATTGTATTTTGCTAAACATATAATCCTATTGCCTTTTCATTAAATGCCTTGCAAGCCTCACTGTCTTCAGTGGGCCTTCATTTTTGAAACTAATGGCAACATTAATCTCAGAAGGATGATTTGCAGAGCAAGGTACTACTCAGCATGAACAAGGTTGTGCATTAAGGGAAAGCTGGTCCTACAGGGGGGTTAGGCTTAGCTCTCTGTGATTAATCATCTGCCTCCCAGATGCTGCTCTGATTATTTTTTTTTAATACACCCCAAATGCAAACAAAGGCACAAATATATCTGGAGCCAAAACTAGCTCATAGCTGTTTTTCAAACACAAAACCAGACACAATTCTTAAACAGGATATTCTCACTGTTATTTGCCTCAGTATCACTCAGTCTTAGCCCTCTTACTTAAATAATGAATGAACTCACAGGCTAAATTCATTCCTTTATCACATAGGTTCACGCACCTCTGTAGACTTTGTCAGCATAGCACTTATACATCTGCAATTAGAAAAAAAGACAAAGACTTAGATAAATGAAACATAAAATGCTACTCCATTGCACGTTCCCACTCCCATTTCCTCTTACAGTAACCAGAAATATTAGCAGAAAACCTTATGGATATTTTTAGATAAAAGATTCTCAAAGCATTTCCTCGAAATCATTCTCAGACTAAACTGAAGTCTGGAGCAGAAGCCAGAAGTAACCAGAAATTTGGCCATTATGTGAAGCAAAGAAGCAGGAAACATGTTGCAAGGTCTCAGAGCAGAAGAGGTTAGCAGTGGGGTCTCAGAGGGAGATCTACTATTAAACATATCCATAAATGACTTGGAAAGGGAGATGAATCATGAGGTTAAAGAATTTGTGGATGCTACCAAATTATTCAGGTTTATTGAAAAAAATTATCGCAAAGAGTTGTGGAAAGATGTCATGACAGTTTTGAATAGATAATGTACAGCATATTGATATATCAGTGACCCAGAGAGAAGGAATGACTCTTCTATCTCTCTTCTAATGTAAGAACTCAGTAGCATCAAGCAAAGCAGCTGGGAGGCTGGTTTTTAACAAACAGATAGATTTCATTTCCTTTATATGCCATACATTTTGATTTTTTAAACTCCCTGTCACAGGTGTTCTGGAAACTAAAAATATAAATGGTCCAAAAAGCACTTAACCATGCATCTAGACATTGAGAAAAATCCATCAAGAGTTATTAAACATCAAAATAGGATATAAAAATAGCTAAGTCTAGGGAATTGCTATTGCAGCAGAAGATACTCCACCACAATCCAGAGGAGTTGAAGTCCAAAAGGAAGAAGAAAACATTGTTAGGAAGAGGAAAGGGGATTGTTATTCTTTTCACAGAACAAACTATTACTCTTTCTCTATGGTATCTCTTGACAGTTCCAGCTCTAAGTTGAGCCTCCATTATTGATAAAGCCTGGGTGTTTTACAGTTCCTTTTCTCATGGTTATTCTACAGATCTTCTAAATGAGGAGATGTTAGCCAGCCATTTGGATCTGGCCCCCTTAGGGCCTGTTGTAGGCTAAATTTCTTGGCAGGCTCACAACTCAATTAGCCTTAACAAATGTCATTAGATGGTGAGAGGAGAATCTTGTTACTTTCAGCCTCAATATGATGATTCTCCAATTGACAGACAAACCAGAGGAGCCACAGCGAAGACGTGTCTTACATCTGCACATGGAGAACCATTAGCCCAGTCTCTGCATTGATCCCTGAACAGCTGCTTTTGAATACAGACTTTGCCATGCTGTATGAAGCTGCTGACTGCAGGGGGGGTGGACTAGATGACCTTTGAAGGTCCCTTCCAGCCCAGAGGATTCTATGATTCTAAGCTATGCAAACTCCATGTTTGGGGAAATTGGTTAATTAATATTCATGTGGTTTAAGGACAAAAACTTTTATTTAATCCGCAAAACACTAAAGCTTCTTGATAAATTTTCCAGCCCAAGATTTGGGTATTTTATGTCGTCAGAGGTACAACAATTTAGGAACGAGCCTGGCCTTTACTATGTTTTGCAAAGGAAGCACTGTTCAAGTCAGTGTTCATAGCAAATTCCTTAACATAATTTAGTTCGAGAAGGGACTCTTAGTTGTGCAAGGATGTGTTTTATGCATGTCTTTCTAAACAAGATGGTAATCCCTTCTGTAGGAAGCATTAAACAGCATTTGTTAAACACTAGCAAACAGTTTTGGAAGAGGTCACTGTCATAGGATTTCCAAGTTTAGAGAAACTTCTCTTGTCAAAGTTGCTTCTCCCAGTGATGATGAGACAGCGGCACTCAGATTCAGTAGGTTCCCTAGTACCGTGGTCGCCAAGTTCTGCACCTCTCACACATAGACACTCGTTAGGGAACAGATTTGATACTCTTCTCTCTCATCTGCTTCAGTAGGCTTTTCCCAAGTTTGCCAACAGTAACAATAGCTTCCTTCCAGAAAGCTTTTTTAAAAAGGTTTGTTTATCTTAGCTTTTAAGGAAGACAAATGTGGTATTGTCAGTCCTCCAGAGAGCATTAAGTGAAAGGAGATGGCTTGTCTTACACCAGAGAAAACTGACTAAATCCATAAGGGCAGGGCTGAAAATGCAAGTCATTTCTGCAGGATTTCTCCTTGTGACTGTCCACTTACTATTACCTGATTTTCCTATCACCCTAGCTAGATCCCTAGAGGTCATCTTGGACTGTGGCAGCTATTGTGTTGGCAAAAATTTCTTAGGGAACTCAGACCTGTTTGTTCTCTTAACCAAAATATTTTTTACACATTGAGGACAAATATCTTCTCCTACCCAGCGTACTGCTCTAGATGGACTGAAATGAAATGCAGCCATTATAGACTTATGACACAGAATTATTACAAAATCCAGGAGCCTTTGAAAATTAGCAGATAGTTGTTATTCTTCCATATTAATCTACTTGTGAGGTCATTGTGTCAGAAAGATTAAACTATAGATTTTATTACTCATGTACAGTGGAAATGTTTGTTTTACATATATTACTTGCATACAAAAGAGAAAAAACAAAAAGAGAAAAAAAAAAAAACCAAAAAGAAAAAACAACCAAAACCCAACCCAAACATGGGAGGTTCTTGGAGACTTACCTTCAGCTAAAATGGGCATGTTTAGATATGCTTTAAGAGGCTTGTTAGCATTCAGTCACGAAGACAAAGAATTTCTAAGTATGTCTCTATTTTCTCTTGGATATGCTTCAAAGACAGATGATAGCCTACAGAAGGAAAGCTGAAAATGCTAGGTAGAGAGCTGCACATGTAGTCCTTTCTGAACAGGCAAATGTGAACAGCCAAATATTGTATGTAATAAGGAAGACAATAATGTAGGCTGCTAAGCCTTATCAGAAATTTATTTATCATCAGATTCTTATTTTTAGTAGTTACTGAATTGACTTCATATCTGATAAGCTGTTGTGAAAATGTTAAAAAAAAAGGTAGAATATAACACTGAAGCTGGTCACTGAGACTGGTGTTTTAGGAAGAAATACAGTTAAAGCGTGCAACCAAGAAAATCTGCACTGAGGTCCCTTAGACTCACTGAGTTAGAAGTTCCTGCTGATATATTGCAGGTGTCTGGAGACAGGCTTCTCCTCATTTCCTTCTCAAGAAGCTTTTCTACTGTGCATATGGTCATCCAGTTTATCATAAGATTTTTGTAACCTCTGCTGAAGCCTGGAGTTTTGATTTTCATGGGCTGATGCTCTTAAAATGCTGCATGCTCTTTGTTTAATCAGTGTGGTAAGCAGTTTTATCATTCAGTTGAATTGCTCTTCACTTTAAAAAATGATTACAGAATATACAGTGGCACAGAACTCTTTTTTAGACTTTAAAGCAGCAGATAAGGCCCCCTCAAATATCTGGCATCTTCTTTAACCTTTTCTTGCAAAAACATGCAATGAACAAATGTATCACACCCTGAAGCTTAATGCATTTAATATTGATCCTGAACTGCAAAACTTCCAAAAGCTTCCTGTGAAATTTTAGCCCTTTTTTCATTTAATTCTCATCCTTTGAGTATGTTTGATGAGCTGTAACATTCTACCATTGGTGCTTGAAACGTGGCAGACCCCAAACACTGCAGAGCCTAGCAACACAATGCCAAGAGGTGGACCAACTCAAAGTCTGAGAAGCAACCAAGACAATGATTTCAGAACTTCCTTGAGAGTCTTGTGAGTTGCTGAAAGAGCTTGTAACTACAATGAGAAGGTGAAATTCATTCAATCTTTTGCCATTAGTTGTTCACTGAGCTCTTATCTCCACTTAATGGGAAATTGAACTAAACCTAGTGACCTTTGGAACAATTTCATTAATGCCTAACTGCTTTGCAAAACGGTTTCAAACCTGATTTACTGAAGTAATATTCTCTGTTCTTGTTTAAGCAGCATCTCTGAGGCCTGTTTTTAATAAAGGGTTACGGGGCTCTTGGAGATAAAACCTGAACGTGCAGTATTTGAAGAACTTTCACAGGGAATATTTAGAGTAATTGTGTCATGTGTTTATAGAAAACTGTCAGTTGATTGCAGTGGTTTTCACTAGTCTTTTGCTTATGACCTTTCTCAGGAGAGATGAAAACCTGCCAGCTGTAAGCAGGGATATGTCTCTTCAAGACATGTTTTCCTATGGTTTGCTTCTCAGACATGTACTAGATTTGTGTTTTGAAATAAACATGCCCCACTGATTCAAACACAGGAGATCAGAAATTAATCTGGTAACTAACAAAACAACAGGAAATAAAGATGTTTCTGTCATGTCCAAGGCAAACTGTAAAGTTAAATAGACGGTATAAATTAGGACTGTTTGCAGGAACCAGCAAAATCATAGATTGGGAGATCATGCCTAGTTTAGGCCTGCCTGCTCTATTATTCCAGTTTTATTCTGCTGTAAAGTGGTTAAAATTAGGAGGGTTAAAGTGGTTTCAAAATCAAAGAATTGCAATAAATGTATGCATGCAGTCCAAACTGATTTCCATGAGAAAAATTTCTGTACTGATAACTATTTTTTTCTGAAAGTACACCCATTAAATCTGCTTAACTGAAGCTCAGCTAGAGACCTTGCAGGCTGAATAATATCAACAGGTTTATGAGATATGAAATAGTTAACAAATGAGTCCCCAGTACCACTGGATACTGTCAATAAAAAGGTAAATAGTTCCCAAAGTATTACTAGAGCTTTTGTTTATGTGGCTGTTATTTTGCCATTATGTTTTATAGTTACCATGGCAACTCTGCCCAACTGTGAGAGCCATATAAGGTATTTTACCCTGGCAATCAAAAAAACCTGGTCAGCTAGCTGCAGGGGTGCACTGTTGAATAGCACAGGTTGAATATCCCTCCATGGATTAGTAACCAGAGTGGTACCAGTCATCCTTTCCTTGGCTGTGCTTATGTCACATCCCTTATGAAATGGGAGTTATCCAAAGGATGTTTTGTTAAGGAAAGAAAGGCTTCCCTGCAGAGACAGAGTGGGAAAAATGCTTTCTTAATCAAAGTTGTAACTTTCCTGAGCTTTTCCCTGTTGCAAATTCTTGCCTTTTTAATACTCAGTGAATGGCTATGTAAGAATAAAAAAGGTATTAAAAATAATAGCAGAAAAATAAATATTTCTAGTTACTTGTGAAAAAGAGAATTATTTACCTGTGACTTCAGTAATGAAGTTAATTCAAATATCAAAGATCTGCTGGCAGAAGACCTCTGATAGCCACCCTCTGAAAAAATATTCTCTTCTGACTCAGTATCTTATGAATTGTGTTGATATTTAGGAACTTTTTGCTCTCCATGGAAAAGCCTGTATCAGCTTTATTATACTCAAATGGACATCTGAAAAGGAAGGTTTTTCTCTTACTGTTTCTGTGAGCTTACTTCTGAGGTGGAGAGAAAAATTGTTATCTATTAAGTGGCTACTCCTGCAGGAACTTTAACAGCTCCAGTTGTATATGTCCCAGGAATGTCACATGTTCAGAGCTGGAGAGGTGTGCTTCTGATGGAATGGAGACTTTGAGAGTGCATACTCTTTTAAAGGCAATGGTGTTTCACATCCCTCAGGCATAGAACTGGAGAAAATTTCAAGAGATCATCCAGTATCCTTTTCACTGAAATAGGGTCAAGGACACCTGCGTCAATCTTAATAGAAGTTCATCAATCAGCTGGAAAAAAATCTTCAAGAAGAAATTCTACAGTCTATGTAACTTCTATTAATTTATTTTTTTTTAAGAACTAAACTCGATTCTTCTTGAACCCTCTTTTTGCTCTACTTTTCTGAAGGACTCTCTGCATTTCTCAGAAAGGGTGGTACACCCTTTCTGTAAAAAAATATAGATTCTATATAGTTAATCTATATAGATTCTATTTATAGTAAATAAATAAATTCTGTAAATAAATAGAGATAGGCCTTGAATGATGTTCATGTCTTTTTCTGCAAAGCTGCTGAATAGCCATTGCACAGCTACCCAGTTAATATATTTATTTTTAGCAACTTAGATCTTGTTGATTTTGGACTCTACTGAATCTACTACCCTCAACATATCCATATCATTTGAACTCTGATCCAATCCAGAGAGCTTGCAGTTTTTTTGGAAGTTTATGTTATTTACAGAATTTGAGACTGTTTTAAATTCCATGGTTCAGGTCATTACTGAAAATATTAAATGGAATGGAAACATGTCTAGAGAATAGTTGTTTCAGATTGTGTTTGAGATTTCTCCCAGCGATGCTTATAGGCAGGCAGTAGAGTAAATTATGGTTTTTAGTAAAACATTTCAATGGGCTGTGCTGGGATAGCTAGTGACAACATGTCCTTGGAAAATCAGGGCATTTCAGGGTCCCAAGGGTGATGTGTTTATGGGTCTTGGTTCCTGAAATTCATTATAAATGTACATGCAGAGTGGGCCACCAGAACAGAGAAGATGTTCCTTTGCTGCACAGAGAGAAAGGTTATGTAGCTGGAGCAAGATCCAAGCTCCTCTGCCCAGGTTTCCAAGGTCGCCAGCTCTCGTATGCAAACTAGGCACCCAAGCACACATCCACTAACATGCCCCGCTTTCCTGCTTAGGTACTGCCCTATGGTGAGCATTTATGGCTGTATCTACATTAGCATTTTGGCTCAGATCAGCTGAGCTTTCTCTTTTGAAGAGTATATCCCAATTGCCTCCCCTTATTGTGCTTTGGTTACATCATAGAGTGTGTCTCAGAGCTTCTGAGCCAGATTGCATTTATTTGAAGATGAACTGGAAGCTGTGCTCCATCAGTACACCAGAGTGAGACACTACAACTGCAGAAAGGCACTTATTGCTTGGGCCAGGCTAACATCTGCACAAAGGAAAAATTGTGGAAATATTCAGGCAACAAGAAGAACAGTTTACTGTAATCCTAAGCACTGCTGTTACTCTTAGCCCTGTTTCTTGTAGTCGAGAGGAAATCCTACTGTATTTCATGGCTTTCTGCAGCAAACTGCATTGTCAGAGGGCAGACTGTTTGTCTGGTACAGAAAAAATAGAGTAGAGCATTCTAGCAGGTTATGAAAAAGTCTTTTTTTGAATTGCCTGTCATAAGAAGGATCAGCTTATACAAGAAATCCCTAAATTGCATTTAGTCAAGTCATCCTCTTGTCACGGAATGGGAGCAAAGAGCAGCTAAAACCCAGAGTGAGTGAAAAGATCAGAAGTATTTTGGCAGGCTACTCTTGAATCCACTGGATTGAGATTCTTGATCCTGTATAATTCAGACACTCAGATCACTGAACTATGGGATTTTTCTTTTTAGCAAGTAGGCTTTTATTTTGCATAAAATACAAAACTACAGAAGAAGCACCAATGCTTTATGAAGTACTTGCACACGCCCACAAAGATGGGATGTCAAAGCAAGGATTTACATCATAAATAATGCAACAGTGGCTAGTCTATCAGCAGTTATGTATTAAATAGAAATTTCTAAAAGTAGTGGGAGGCATTTTGAAAGCAAAGTTTTGAAAGAAATGGAGGGAAAAGCAAAATAAAATTGACCTGAAACAAGATTAGCTGTGCAGATTTCAAAGATATAATCCACAGGAGCACAGCAAAAGCTTTGTTATTCTTGTAAAATAAGACTGGTTTAAAGTGAAAGATTTACCAAGACTCAAGGAATTTGTGATTATAACTCTATAATAGTGGATAATATTTTTATTTTTGTCAGAATCATTACTTAAGAATCTTCTCTTCATAGATGTTCCTGATTGAAACATGTTTATGGTAAAATAAGCACATGGTGATTGCACCATGTGCCAACATACCCTGCTCAACAGTAAGAGTTACTATAGGGCTCTTATTTGGCACCCATGTTATGCAAGAGTACAAATGGCCATTTGATGTCGGTGAGCAACTCTAAAAGGTGGGAGAAGATTCAGAACAAAAGATTCTGTGCAGGATCTTAAATTTCACAGATGTGCTGTTCATGACATATGTGATGATGTGTGCAGGATTAGCCATAAAATAAGACATGCACAGGGTTGGAATATCTTTTCAAATAGTTTTAGATCTGGAAATGATGCTTTTTTGTTTCTGTTTTTGGTGCCATACTTTAGTTAGCAACAGGCATGAGAACATAAGAAAGGCCACACAGGGCCTGTCTGGAATTCTAGCTCTGTATCCTAACTAACCAAGAGCTGCTGCTCAGAGTAAAAACATGGAAAGGTTATAATATTTCCTCTTCTGTGCAGTCTCTTGTAATCTATATATCTTCATCCCAAGGACATCTTAGGCTAAAGATGATATCTTATGATATCTAAAGATGATAGCTACTATGTCTAGTAGCTTTTATGCATTTTCCTTCCTTAATTTTTCTTGTTGTTTTTTGTAACTTTATGTAACCTTTTAGTATCCGCAACCTCCTGTACCGATGGATTCCCTAGTTTAGCCATGTTTGTGGGAAGAAGTACTACCTTCAGTTTGTGCTAGAACTGTCGCCTGCTATTTTAATTTAAAACCTCCCAATACGTCTGTAAGATCTATATGTGGGATGGCAATCAGATAAACAATCAGCAAACAGTTGCTTCAGCTGCTCTTAGAAAATACTTTGAAACCTTTCTGAATCTCAGTGCAGTTGAAGAAGTGCCTCTTGACTCTGTCAGCTTGTATATAAAGGAGGCTTTACCTCCCACTTAGGGAAAAATCAGTCATGATGCAAAAGGACCACAGCATAGACAGCTAAATGCTAACTAAAGTTACCAGCATTCAGATAGCCCAAAATTACAAGAGCTTAGGCAAATGTTTTCTTCTTAATAATGGTGAACTTCTTTTTGTCTCAGTGTCTGCCCCTCTAATAGCAGTTTAAGCTGCTATTACCTACATTACCTACTTAAGCTAGGTGGCTGAGAAATTCAGCTTCCTTCTACTCCCTGTTTCACATGTGACAATATCCAGGAGAGAGATGATATGGGAGGTGTGGGGAGAAATGTCTTTAGCTCCCTCACTTTGATTTTCAGGCAGATATCTTTGAGTATCTTTGGAGACTCGACTTACAGGGTGGTAAGAAATCTTGCACTGACAGGAAGTCTTTAAGAGATTTCAAGAAGGACCCTGTTTCTCAACCTGTGTCCCCAGTCCTCTGGTGTTGTTTATCCCTGTCTCTGTGGGCTTCAGGCCCAACAACACTTCTTAAAGGTTTGTTTGCAGTTTAACTCCAGAAATGCCTTGTAAGGATAGGTGCAGATGGCAGTTTCCCCAGACAGGGGTTTGTTTCATCTTTCCCACAGCTTAAGGAATATCTGGTCCTATACAGAATATGTTTGAGTGTGGTGAGGACATTAATTAAACCAGTTCTGACAGTGATGGTATGGTGGATGATTAAAGGACACCCAGGAACAGCCGGGATGGGTTCAGACTGATTAAGTTGCAGCTCTGCAGAGAAGATCCTGGGCACCTTGGTGGATGGCAAGTTGAATATGGATTATCAGTGCACTCTTGTGATAACTGCACATGAGAAAGCAGAGCCAGAAGATAAAAACAAGTGATTATTCCTCTCTCTTCCTTACTGTTAAGTCCAGCTCTGGGCAGCTGGATAGAAGGGACATATCAGCATACTGGACAGAAAACAACTGAAGGCCACTAGGGTGGCTGGGGAGAAGTTGAGGGATCTGTGTTCATTCAACTTGGAAAACGAACAGCCAAGGCTCCATACTTTTCTCAGAAACACACTGCAAAAGGACATGAACAATGGTTAAAAGCTGCAGCAAAGGAAACCCTGGCTAGGTGTAAGTGAAAAAAAAAATCCCTGTCAGAGTGGTTAAATACAGGAATAGGTGCTGTGGGATCCCAGTTCTGGGAGATTTTCAAAACTCAGTTGGACCTATCCTGAACTAACTTTGAGGCTAGCAATGCTTTGAACAGGGGTCTTGAACTGAAGGACCTCCAGATCTCCCTTCCAATATTAATATTTCTATGACTATTAATATGACTTCTTTGAAGTAACAGTTTCTTTTCATTTTTATGGCCTGCAGTCAGGTTGCTCTATTAATATTTAAACAAATTAAATAAAAAGGCAATCGTTTTCATTCTAAACAACCAAGGATGTGACTGCAATTTATGTGAGCTGAGGGAAAATTTCAGAACACTCTAAGGCACCCCAGCCACCAGTATGGAAGATTTTGCATATCAAAATGGAACTCTCTTGCTTTTAAGAAAAGGTTTTTATGTGGGTTTTTTGATACGTATACCATATGTTATAATATAATGTATACCATATATGTTGATAAAACATATATCATATATATTAATATATTTGATGAACGAGAAAAGTACTTGCATGTATAAAGCTCATGAACTAAAAACCAAACGTCATATGCATTTGCTCTGAGACTCCAGCCCAGTTTCATAACCAGATAAAGCCCGGCCATGTCAAGAAGTTTTTTCTTTCCTTTTCTTTTCTTTTCTTTTCCTTTCTTTTCTTTTTCTTTTTTCTTTTCTTTATCAACCATTTTGAAACATTTTGTTAATACAAACAAAAGAGAAAGTAGTGTCTCTTCACAAGCAGTTCCTCTTTCACTCCTGCATTCGATTATGTGAAGCAACACAGTAGTCTATTGCAAAAATTATTTTTGTGTTGTCAATGGGATGTTAGGAGTATGACATAACTCCTCAAATGTAAAAATCTCAAAGAAAACACTTGTCTTCCTGTTCCCAGTACAAGTTTAAAGTATTATTAACTGTACAGGTATGAATGCCTCCAAAAGTGTTAAGCAGACTGGCAGATCTCCTAGCTTGGCGATGTACGGAGTTCCTCATGCCATTAACATAAAGAATTTAAAATGGCATTTTGGTTGGAGAAATGTCCAGGCAAAATATAGTAAGAGGTTGTCTAGTTTATTATAGCAATGGTAATAGTACACAATTTTCAAATTTAGATATATTGTCTTCCAATTTCAAATCCTGCAATTTCTTCTTGGCATCAGATCCAAAATATTTCTCCCCTGCCTTTCTTGTTCTCTCCAGAAATGGATCTTTCAAAAATTCTGTTTTTCAGTATGATTGAGGAATGGAGTTGGAAACTGATAAATTATTCTGTTGCTCATTGTAGAAAACCCAGTTCTGTCTTTCCTTTCTGTGTGAGCTTTACTGTGCTATCAGGAACATGCATTATTAAAAAGTTATTTGTCAGTGAAGCCAATGGAAATGAGTTTGAATTCTCACGAGGACTGTATCTGTTAAGCAATAATGGCCTCTGTAGCATCACACACTGAAACTAGTGAAAAGTGCTACTCACTCCTTTTTAACATAGGAGAGTGCTGTCTGTCAGAGGTAAATGCAAGTAAAGACTCAGATCTAACCTTAGACAAAGTTCGTTTATAAGCAAGGCACTCTGGAGCTCGTTATTCAGTCCAGATGCTTCAAAGAGTATTACTTTTAAGCATCATGGTACTGACCCACATTCAAACCTCCACAGCCTTTGGAGTGGCTGATCAAGTTTCCATTTTCACTTTGAATTCACATTTTCACTGAAGAAGCACCGTTCATGTGAAAAAGGAAACTTTTCTTTCAACTCACATATTCCATTCTGAGAGTACAGCTGAAGGAGCATGTTTGCTGTCTGACAGATAAAAAACACTGTCATGACAACATCTGTGCACCCTGACCTCCCCTTCTTCTGCTAAGCATGCACAGTTCAATGAATATTTGGGTGTTCTTAAAAAGATGGTGTAATTTCCACAAAATATCCCCTAGCTGGTATTTAAGTCATTAATGGAGGTGGCTTGTTGCCTTAAAGAGTTACCAAGAGATGGCAGACAATAACTGAAAAAATACTGTAACTTTATTGAGTGCATTGATCCAACAAAGTCCCTAGAAGCAGAAAAATCCAAGAAAAACTTCTCCATAAATTTTATGAAGAGACCTTGAGCTGTAGTTGTAAGAAATTTAGATTGAGGCTTTTCCCCCATGGGAAAGCCCCTTATGGGTATCTACAACCACGCAGCAGCTCATTCATTTGCCACAGTCTGGATGCCTGAGATAATCAGAAGAGTAAAAGCAAAGAAAAATTCGTGGGTTGAGATAAAAACAATTTAGTAGATAGAGCAAAAGCCTCACATGCAAGCAAAGCAAAACAAGGAATTTGTTCACAGCTTCCTACTGGCAGGCAGGTGTTCAGCGATCTCCAGGAAAGCAGGGCTCCATAATGGTTACTTGGGAAGACAAACACCATTGCTCTAAATGCCCCCCCTTCCTTCTTCTTCCCCCAGTTTCATCTACTGAGCATGATATTCCTTTGGTCAATTGGGCTCATCTGTCCCAGCTATATGCCTTCCCAACTTTTTGTGCCCTCCTAGCCTACTTGCTGGTGGGGTGGGGAGCAGAAAAGACCTTGACTGCTTAGCAACAACCAAAAACATCAGTGTGCTACCACACTATTCCCGTCCCAAAGCCAAAACTATACCAGCTGCTAGTAAGACAGTTAATCCTATCACAACTGAAACCATGACATCCCTTCAGTATAAGAGTCTAAAAAAGTTAAGAAATAAACGCAGTCATAGGTCTTATAGGATATTTTGTGTAGCATATTCGTGGGTTTAATTGCTTTGTTTTTTTGTTTTACTCTGTAAAAAACCTGTATATATTAAAACACAGGCAGTGATAATACTCTTCATATTCTCAACATATTTGTAGTTGCAGTCACATATACATTTATGCATATAACTGAAACTTTAAAATCTTCATCAAATACAAATATGAAATCTCAGATTTTTCAAGGGCAAATATCATAAAAAGCAGGGTTCAGGTTTAGTTTTGAGTTTGATGGCTTTAAGTTGATAATTTAACATTATCACATTTAACTTATATCTTTATGTTTTGTAGTTTTGAATTTTTTCCATCCTTTTGACTTATTAAAAAAAAAAAGCTCAGGTGGGGCTCTGAGCAATGTGATCTAGTGGAAAATGTCCCTTGTCATTGCAGGGTGCATTGAAGGTCCCTTTCAACCCAAACTATTTTATGATTCTATAATTTTTTTTATATCTAAGATTTCTTCTTCAGCTGCCTAATGGTACTAAAAAATATGAAGTATCAAAACTGATGTCTGACATATAGGTGTCTTAATACATTTTCTAGCATTCAGAATCAGTGGGTTTATCAGTGGTTCTTCACAGTTACCTTCTTTGAATACAATATATCTTCAGTGTGACTGAAAACCAGTTTGGCTTCTTGATCTGATACAGAGCAGAAAAAATTAAGATTTTAACTTGGTGAACAAGAAGCCAACCCTCTACCAAGCAATGTTTCATGGTACTGTACATAGTTTAAATTTAACTTAAAATCAAATAATCTTTCACCAGTGTGAACTTCTGGTAACATTCTTCCTTTTACAACCTTTCTTCCTCTGGCTTCTCCTCTGTAGACTGAAAATCTCACACCTTGCTTTCTGGCAGTAAGGGTATTGAGTGTCTCTCTAGCATGGCATTCCATTACTGCACACTGTAGATCGTTTAATCGTAACAGATTAGATACTGTGCAAATGTTGGAAAGTTGTCCAAATCAGCTAAGGGACAAATTATAGATATTTCTGACCAAAAGATAGACTAATTGTCTTAAAGAAAAATTTTGATGCAGTACTGCTGTGGATATCTATACCTATGTAACAGCAAATGGGTAGATGGATGGTTGGATGGATAAGTACATGGATCAGGGAATGGATGGATGGATGGATGGACATGCATCACCCAAATGAAGTAAAGCCAGCTACGCTGCAAGTGCCATTTCATCCTAACTGCTCAGTACAGTAATACTGTTGTTCCGTCTACAATAGCTATGATATAAGAACACAAGTGATTGTAAGCAGGATTACTGAAATAGGGCATTAAATGATGTATTGCAGAGCTGAATATAAGAGGGATTTATTCTACATGCAGATAGTTTTTCTTTGGTATTTCTACTAAAGTCAGACATAGCGCTAATTAAAAAAAAAAAAGCAGTTGCAGGCAGATTGTTTATTAACAAAATAAATAGCCAGGGGATAAGGACAGCAGGAACAAAGACATAACAGAAAACCCACTGCAAAAGGTGACACAGAATAGGCACCTTCTGTCCCATCTGTTCTCCCTCTAACTGAAAATAGAAGCCGGAAACAAATGAACGAACTGTCTCCTGTTCTACAAATGTGCAGCACAGGTAGACCTAGCATGAAAATAAA
This sequence comes from Scolopax mira, assembly GCA_004320125.1. Taxonomy (NCBI): domain Eukaryota; kingdom Metazoa; phylum Chordata; class Aves; order Charadriiformes; family Scolopacidae; genus Scolopax; species Scolopax mira. The sequence goes on from BJBW01001430.1 coordinate 106,616, forward strand.
ATAACTAGTGCATTTTAAACATATAATTTTTTACCATCTTTGAATTTTTGGACTCTGGGGATGTGATCCTTCTCATCTACTGATAAATGGAGGAAAATATGCACCTCCAGAATGTGATTCATGTAATAGCTGTTAGAGAGCTCTTAGGATGTGCCGGATAACCTTGTACAAGCATACACATATCTAAATCGGGGCAGACAAATCAGCATAAAAGTATATTGGGAGATCCTAGAATTTACACTTTCCTATATTTTCTTTTGTCTTTTCTTAAAAGTAAAATTTGCTAACTCATGTTAGTGCTAATTCTTTTTTGAAGATCATATTCTAAAAGCATACACATGGATGAGGACTACAGGGTCAAAGTTATTTTCTGTTCTTTCTGCAATGTATATGGGATCTAAATATGTCCCAACTAATTTACATGTGTAGTTATTTCTGAAAAGATCAGCTGGCAACGAAGGGACAACAGCAGCAAGGAAAAGGTGCCTCCAGACTTGTTAAAATTATATGAACTCACAAAAAAGTAGAAAAGTCATTTGGGGATATTTTATTTTTTTCTACAATATAGTGAAAAAATTAAAAAAAAAGTATTTTGAGGGTGGGAGGAGGATCTTTTTAACCCTCAAGTCTGGTTTGAAGTTATATTTTAAAAAAGCTGAAAAAATTTACATTTGTAAAAAATGCCTGTCGCAACTCCCATCTTGTCCAACATGTTACTGGCTGAATAGGAGACCTCCAATTGATAACATCAGCTCCTGCACCTTACACTACACCCCACTTTGGGCTGGAAGAAAGTGTTGTTATCTCTTTGGCTGTTGACACTTTGGTAAAATCTGCACCAATAAGAGCCTTTAATGTACACATATTCTAAGTTACATGAAAAGTCATTAGTGTTACTAGAAGTTGATTCTCCATCATATAGAAAAACATTAAAATCAATTTTACTTGCTTGTAATTCGAGATTCTATATATCTTCCTAGGGTTTCCCACACAGAAGTGCATGCCCTGAACTATCTGTGCCCTTCCCCAGCACACTATGATACACACGCACACAATTTTCTTCTGCTCTCAAGTAAGATCAAAAGATGAAATCCTTAATTCCTAATCCTTAAATATGAAATGCTCCTCTGTTGTTTTGACTGATTCTTAGCTTTAAAAGGTTAGCATATTTTATGGAGTAAAAGCTGAGATTTCTGTTCAGTTTTTACCCAGGCTGATTCCTGCTAAGTTCCAGGAAAAAAAAAAAAGTAGATTAAAAAATGAAAATCATAAATCTTTGGTAGATCCTGAAGCCTAGATCTTTCCAGCCCTTCTGCAGGTCCAGGAGCCTGCCATGTTAGAGCGCACCACATTAGGGGAAGGTAAAGCCATAGCTCTGTCTTTTCAATACAAAGTGGGACTACCTGCCTCTCTGCTTCTGCAAGGAGCAGGAATTGAACCCAGTGAGGGGGGAAGAGCATATCTCTCAGGAGAGGAAGCCTACTGAAAGGGGCTGTATGATACTAGCGAGGATGATACACCACACCCCTCAGTGATGTGCTGAAGCAAGCTCATTTCTTATCATCAGAGGGGAACACTCTCTCTGCAGTTTTAGGAGTTCCTTGCCATAAGCCAGGCATTTATAGCTTAATTGAACCATAGGTTAAAGACCTTAGTATGTAACCTGCAACACCATAGATTTTAGGTTTATGTATACAGCATGTTAGCCCATAGAGTATTTCCTCTCTGACCTTCCAGGTGTTCTTCCAAATTCCAAATGCAAATAGAGTTCATAGCACACTATTCTCTGAATGTCTACAGTCATGATGATCTTGTCATCTAGTGGTGTGCATATCTTTCTCCGTGTAAACAAACAGTTCATGGCTATTTCATGGGTATCCTTATCACTCTGCCACTGATGCAGTTTACAGCGTTCTAGAAAAGAGAAGCATTTTTCTGTAATGACAATAAAAAAAAAATAATAAAAACCGAACCTCATCTGCAGTAGAGTGTTAACATCCAGGATACACACAAAAGCTCTGGGGCCAATACAAAGGAATTGGTGAAACTAAAGGTGTAGAAAACTTGGAGTGCCAGATATGCATATTGAGGAAGTACCTCTGCCTTTGCTAAAATAGTGAATAAAATAGAAAGATAGAGGCATTGACAGTTTGAAAGAATCTATTTCATAGACTTGCAATGTGTGGCAGTTTCCATTTTTTACTGTGCTGTTTTCAGGCTTCTCTCAAGGATTTTGTGCACATCAGAAAAGTATGAGTGTACGTCCTCAGGCATTTAAATCTTTTGTGGTACCAGTTATTATCTGTCTTTAGAATATTTGGCCCAGGAAATTATTTGAAGCAGTTGCACAACAAGAAATATTCTGGGTGTGCTGCTATCTGGGAGCACTTAGTTTCAGGTAAGAAATTGAAAGATACAGAAACTTTTAGTATATGTGAGAAGCTAATCCTCAATGGATTATTTTTGCATTAAAAAGAAATAAAAAGAAAGAAAGGTTACAGCTGCAAAAATAATCATGTAGGAATATTTGGGGATAAAGACTGGGAGGATTTGAACAGTGGACTGGAAGTTTATGCAAGTCCTTACTCTCAAGTACACCGTTCACTGTACTGCATAAATGATTTTCATTATTTGGTGAGATCAAATTATATATATTTAAATGAAAAAAGGTTATGCATGTCTCCTTATGTCACAGGGATGTACTCCTGCCACCAAATACTTCCCAGAATGAGGAGTGTACCCAAGTCCATACAGCTGCTGAGCTCTCCCATTGAGACTATAGCTATATGTACCCCAAATATTGCCTTCTGAGTGTTTTTTTTCAGTTCAGCTCCAGAGCATCCCTATTTCAGTGCTAAGATGGAACTTAGAAAAGGAGATTCCATAAATTCCAAATAATCCTTTCTGTTTTGCTTTTCTTCCCTTTGTTTCTCAAGCTGCCTGAAACCAGCCCGATACAGATTCCAGAGTGTCAGTTTATGACTTTTTTCTGCACTAACAATTGATTCCCAGCATTATTTTTTTTCTTCTCCTGCAGCAGGTGTCATCTTACAAAAGTCTCTGCAGCAGTTAATGAAAAAGTGGAATATTCTGGGAGTTGTAGTCTTTCAAACAGAGCTTCGCAAGGACATACCTGTATTGGAACACTACAGCTCCCTGAACTTCCTCGCATCACTGCCTATGAAACGTCCTGCAACATGGCTAGTTTGGGGTGGGGGGAGATACTAATGGACTTCCAGCACTGCAACTCACACAGCACCTTACATCTGTATATGGGAGCCGGAACGGACACCAGTTGCATGTTCAGGGTGGGCAACGAATGAAGAAGTCTGGTATGAGGCAGCATTGTCATTTGAAATATTTAGGAAAATATTCAATCCAATTTGTGCCTTTGCCACAAAGGCTCTACAGGAGCCACTTGGACACTCTCCAGATACCTACATTTTGGTCAAATCATGTTTCACTCAGCTGCTTTTAGACTTTGATTTAAATGTCTTTTGGTTTTAGCTGTTTTCTTCTTCTCCGGCCCATGCCCTGGGAACAGATTGTCTGTCTGCTGTCTCTGAATAGAAGAAACACTCCATGGCCACTGCTGCACTCCCACCTTAACTCCTCTGTTCCTTAAAAACTTTCTCACTCTATGAGAACTTGTTTTTTGGTTTTTTTTTACAGTTTAACCCTCCATACTCCACACACTCCACATGCTCCACACAGGCTTCAGAGGAACTACAAAAGCAATCACTCTACCTAGCTGGAGATACATAAAGTTCTAAATAAAAATATTAAACAATATCTTATACCTCTATTTCCTTTGGCAATTCCTTGGCCTTATCTCCAGCTTGCTTAATGAGATAGATTTAATCAGACCAACATTATTCCTGATTTGAGAATTTAGGTACAAATTGCATATTCCCTGGCAGCATATGACTGCCTCCAGGTATAAGCTACATTCATTGACAGAGCAACTGGAGAGCTTTACTAAAATTTTTCAAGTTGATATAAAACTAAGTGTCCCCCATACATCATACATGAGTTTGTAAACCTGTGCTGAAACTCCTACAGCAGCAGCTGTGCTTCTGCTGGGATCATTGTGGTTTCTGCTGGCTGAGCAGGTGGTGTTAGAATAGCCTCTTTCACTGCCTTTTTGCATTCATGATCCTAGCTGATACCAGAAGGTGGGCAAAAGCATAAAACTGATATATAAAAAGACATAGATAATGATACTTTCTTTCTCCCCAAGGGTTCAATTTCAGTTTAACTTCTGAGCAATTGTTTTGGGAAACCTTTTTGTAGCTAACCAGCCCGATCCTAAGTCACAGTCTTGGTTTATCTGTACTAACGCAAACGTTCAGTGGTTCTGCTGCAGAAAACCTCGTTTTCAAGTCACAATATTCATCTAGACTGTTATGCCATTTTAATTCCATGGAATAGCTATATGCATGCTTTTATATAAACATCTAAATATTTGGAAGAAAAATGGGATCTTAAATTTCAAAACAAATATACAGCCCGAAGGAGAGAGGGAAGAGAAATGGATGCTGAAGGAATCGTCTACCACAGAGGTCATTTACTTCATAAGAACGAACTTCAATAAATTGAAAAAAATTCATGAAATATATGAGAAAAATACATACTATTCAAGTTAATGACTACTTTTATGATTTACAGTCTTTGCCCTACATGCACAAATAATTTCCATAAACATCCAATACTTAGATCTGGCAGAAGATGTATTTATAATTAATGTCTTGTTGAACTAGTGATGCTTAGTTGCAGATTTCACTACTAAACAGCATGTTTGACACATTCTTAAAGAATGCCAAGAAATTCATAGGAGGTAAAAATTTAACTGCATGTTTTCTACTTTAGTGAAACTCCAAATGCAAAGTGTTCTTGGATGCTGTCTTTTACAAGAGAAAAGATTCTGTTAGATTTTGAGTATATGCTACCACCTTGTCTCTGTTGGTGAAAAAAAAGATTTTTATGAGGTGCAGTCATGCAAAGAAAAACAAACACACACACACAAAAAAACCCAACCAAAAAACCTGGCAAAAGACAGTGGTAGAATTATTTCTTTAGATAATACATTCCCACAGAAGAAAAATATGTTTTATTATCTTTATTTTAAAATAATATCCTAATGTTATGTGGCTTCCTATTCTTCAAAAAGCAATAGTCTTTGTTATTATAATCCCCACCAACAAATTAAAAAGAACAGGTGCATTTTGTCCTCAATCAAAATGCAATTCTTTTAAAGACTTCTGCAAGAAAGAACACTCGCATGAGCCCAGATGCTTTTGAAGATGAATATACATGGTAAATGCAAGATTATTGATTCAATTAATGAATTAAATTTATTCAAATATTTATTCTATTAATTTATTTGATGAATAATTAATTAGGTTTTGTTTACTTTAAAAGGTTCAAGATATCCTGGAGCAATTTGTGGACCAATACATCAATGTAATTAACTACAGGCTGCACTAGAAATGCAGTGGAAATTTTTCATCTTTTGCTTATGGTGGATGGAGGTGCTGATACTTAATGGGCTGTAACAGAACTCTTTGGAGAGTTCTACTACTCACTCTCTAAACACACAGAGAACAAGGAAATGCAGAATCAAAATAACTGCCCCTCCCTCCCTTGTAGGGCAATACTGAGCAATGAAAAATGAATGCCACGATTCAAACAGTCCAAGCCTACCTTACAGGGTAGACCTCTCAGTCGGTCCTTGGTCCCAACCAAAGGAGCTACTTCCAAGGTCAAATGCCATTCATCAGAAACAATGTTGGGTAATGTTCAGTGTTCCAGGAGCACTAAGCTTCAGATTTGTCCTGATGCATTCCTAGGTGGTGTGGAGTTCAGGACCAAAATTAGCCATTTCAGTGAAGGCAGGCATATATTTACCTAGTAAAATTCAGTGTTATCCCAGAGACTTTAATCAGACTGATTTAATATTACCATACATTTAATAACTGCTATCAGTTACATCCTCTGAGTCAGCTGCTGGTTTTTAAGGTACCCTGGGTTTATAGAGCAAAGTTGTCCCAGCATTTGTGTCAATAAGACAGCATTTATGTACATTCATTATATTTTTGGATAGTACAGCAAGAAAAACATCAGCAAATGCTATTAGCTGTTTAGATAGCAGACCAGGAAAGCGGTCTGCTTTAGCTTTAAGCATAAGTTAGGAAATCTGGAATCACAAACTAAGGGTAAGCTAAGATATTAACCGTTGAACTAAAGACTCACATTGGCTTTTGAAATTACAGAGTGGGGATTTATTTGTTTTTGACTACATCACTGAAGAACTGTACACATGATTAATATAGGAGAGATTCCCTACATTTCAATGTGGCTTTTGCTTTTAAAATAATTCATTTGTGTATTTTCGTATTTATCAGTGTGCTAATTGTAATAGTTGATGAATCCTTTGTGCTAATGTACATAAAAGAAATCTTTAACTTGGGAAAAACTAACTACGTACCTTTTTTTGTACATTGCTGTCTCAGCATTGCTTTTTCTTTCTGATGGGATTCCTGAAAATCAAATAAGTGAAAAAACTAATGTCTCAGCTGCAACCCTTCCAGTTTGTGTGTGCATCAACATTAAGCTTTTATTGTTATATAAACAGTGTTTTTATATATATATAAAAGTATATATATAGTATATATATATAGTGTATATATATATATAAAGTATATATAAAAAGTATATATATATAAAGTATATATATAAAGTATATACATATATAAGAAGTATATATAGTATAAAAGATGTTACTCATAGTGGTATTGCTGGGAATCAAACAGATTTTGTTAAAAAAATCTTGGAAGATCTTTTTAAGTAAATCTCCAAACCTGTTTTGTGCTTTATTTTGAAATGCTGATTAAATGTACTGGTTCATGTCATTAGGCTGAAAGTTTGATGATAATAAAGAATAATTTATTAATCATAACACATCAAAATATGTTTAGATGTTTTTCAAGTATTTATATAAATGCGCATAATTATTATATATTCATATAAGTGAATTTGCACCTGATTATATGTAGGAAGCATTGCAAGTGTGATCCGCTCAGTGATACCTCTGATCAGTGATTCCACTGAACTCTGTACGGTGGGGAAGAGACCGCATCCTGCTGAAACAGGCCTTTCTCTTTCACAGAGAAACTTCTACCTTTACTTATTGTACAGCTGAATCTTTGCAAATCTCTTCCACCTGAATTTTGCTTTGTGACCCAGACAAATGTGTTCCATAACCATGAGGTATTCCAGGGCCCTCATCTGTTGAGAATTAAGTGTATGCTGAAGTTTCTCATGTATATACTTTAGCATATGAGCATCTGGGCTTCATCCTTTATCTTTTATTAAATTTTTAACAAGCAATGATCATAACTATGTGATCAAAAAGCATTCATGTTTACATGATTTTTTTTTCTAAAAATCTTTCAATTAATTCATAATAATAAGAAATAATGATCCCCTAATATTCTAATGGGCGTTCTTAATGTTTGCTTCTCACTAAAACTAGAAAACACTCTAAGCCTAAATGTAGTTTCTGTGGAAATAATTTTTAATTAATATTTACTGAAAAATAAGCAGCAATTTTCTACAGACTCTAATAAGTTTCCAAGTACTCCTCTACACTTTCTTTACTATAGCCTTTTCCTTCTGTAAGTCCATAGGATGTTTGATTTTTCTAAGACCTGTAACATCAGGTACAACTGTTCTTGTTAAATGTTTTCATAAAATTCAGCTTATCCAGAGACAAACTAAATGCCCTTTAATTTTTTTTTCTTCTAAATAGTGTAGGCATTTTGTCTGCAGACAGTAGGGGATGCAGAAAATGATAGCATTGCTGTATTGCAGGCAATTCCACTTGCCAAAACTACAGTTTGTTGATGTATCATGCTGATAACAGAAGCAGACTGAAATAGTGATATGGTCCAAAAGAAGCAGAAAATCAATCACTGATATAGCCAGTGTTACTGGTAACTGTAAATATAGGCCACAGCAATGTGATTTTGACTTCATGTTGATCTATACAAAGTTATAATACCACAGAGAGCTATAGTGTGCTGATCTTGTTGGTAGGATGTGAAAAACACACAGGGTAGTAAAAACCTCCCACGTCAAGGTATTGTGCAAACACTCAGTCAGATGATGACTGTGGGCAGCAGGCTCTGGCGGATGGCAGATTCAGCTCAAGGCGAGGGCACAAAGGAAGATGAGGATGTACGTCATCTTTCCTCTATTTCTGTCTTTTAGATTCAAATCGTAATTTACCTCCTTAACAATATACACAGCAAACATTCAAAGACTTAAATTGCATTTTATTTTTCCATTCATGAATATCATATCCTGTACAGACTCTCACTCTGCACTTCTCATGCCTTTAATACGATACTGTTCCACGGCATAAAAATATAATCATATAGCATTTAGAAAGGTCAGAATTTTTCAGACTGACAGCAGCAGAGTTGAGAAAAGTCATCTTAATATCGTATTGTCCTTCTGATTTTCAAAGAATAGACTTAATTTCCCCCTCATACATCAGGTCACTGGTAAAAAGAATCTACAATTTACTGAAACAATTGATAGTCTTTCAAAGACCAGCTCCTATAGAGGGATATGAAGGTATTTTTTGTCCTGGCTTGGGTTGGGGTTTTTTGTACATGTGAAAATATACTGTGTGGGGGCAGGAGGAAAGGACATTGGTTTGAAATTTATTTTTAGTTTTACTGAAAGCTGTTTGGCTGACAACAGTGGATAATTAAATTCTCTGCCAGCCATAGAAATAGTGTAATATGAGCAGTGGAGCTTCATTATGCTGCCAAGTGTATAACTTACACCTTGGTCAGAAGGAAGAAGGCCAAATATCCAGCAATGACAAAGAAGTCATTGGCCTCCCCACCGCCACCACTGCTCCCATAGCCCTGCAGTATCTGGCAAATAAAATAGCTGGGACTATGCCAGCTGTGAGGATGCAGAAAGCAGCTGGGAAGGACTGATACATGTCACGGACCATATACCAAACAGTCATCAGAGGAGAGCAAAGATCAGTCACAGTTTGACTTCTGTTTGAACCAGTGACTTACAAAGGCAAAAGACTCTACGTGTCATTATCAGTTCCCAGAGTTATCCAGTCCTCTCATGAAAATTAAATGTTGTCTTCAATATAGCATTCCCCAGCCCTAGTCGAGAGGATAGCAGAATTCAAGGCTGCGTGGAAGCATGTCTTGAAATTTATCTATCTCCTGGAATCTGAAGAAAGCTATTTGTCACCAGGGTTTAAAGACAGAATTAGAATTTGATTTTTCTCTCCAGCTGCTTTATGTGTTTATGTGTATGAAATATTTTATTGAAAAATAATTTAATACTTTTGTAATAATCATGTTTCTCAAGGAATGAGATGTTGCTATGCCAGAGTCCCTGCTGTGTTCTGTAAACTTTGAATTCATTACTGAGGAAAGGCTATCAATATTTTTTCATTATTATGGTATCTTTTTGCTCTGAAATTATCACAGAGAAATAAGTAGGCCAGATGTCATTTGTTTTCATTGACTTTCCACGCATTCAAATGTCTCTCATGAAATTCCCAGAGCAGCCCTTACTCCTTGAAGGTTGTGGTTCCTTCTGAGCCAAAGTGTAGCATTTGCTTCATCTTCCCAGGAAACATGCAGGGAAAAGGAGCTCTAAGAGAAACTCTTACAGTTCACCCTGCAAAAAAAAAGTAGTAACAATAACTGAGCTCATCCCTTAAACTACTGCAAGTGGAAACATGCTATCATAGAATCATAGAATCATATGGGGTTGGAAAGGACCTGTGGAGATCATCTAGTCCAACCCCCCAGCTGGAGTGTGTCTACCTAGAGCAGGTTGCACAGGAACTTGTCCAGGCAGGTTTTGAATGTCTCCAGAGAAGGAGAATCCACCTCCTCTCTGGGCAGCCTGTTCCAGTGCTCTTAGGATAAGTAGTGCAACTTAGCAGATGGGTCTGGAGACACAAGAGCCCTTAGTACTTCTTCTGACTTTTGTTGGTCGTGCAGGAAAGATCTGCATCTGGTCACCTCTCCTCCACATTTCTTCTCCTGCTATTCTGTGTCCAAAACAGGGAGGAAGTCCAAGAGGTCCTAGGTTGGGTGATTGTCTGCTTTGCTTCTCTGCTCACCTGAGACCTAGGTTGTGTTTGACATTACTAGAATAGGAGATAGTGCTAGTCCAGAAACACAGTGACTTTGTGAAATTTTGAAGTCTTCCTCCTCTACTTTGTGCAGCTTTATATTTATAAAGTGAAAATTAGACTCCATTCTTCCATGGCAGATAAGGAATTCAGTCTTGAGTTACAGCTGCAAATATGAAAATATGCAGTGAAGAGACATTTATTTGCATTATCTCAGAAAAAAGTAAATTTATAAGCCAGGATCAATATTATGTCTGTGAAAGCTTTAATTTTAAAGACTTTTTCTGGATACATTTTTTAAAAAAATATTAATACCAGAGATGAAATCACAGGGCAGCTGTTCATTTTTTCCCTCTCTGGGACCATACTGTAGAGTGAACAGTACACTGGTTAACTCCAGTTTTGTCTGGCACAGAAAATGGGATGGTAGCCACTTCCTGCAGTCAATGATCAAGGGCACTGTTATTGTCAGCCACTTTATATGTAGAAGCTTTATAGTAATCATTTCAACAGCAATTGACCTTGCAAATATAAGATCCTGAGGCAAAGAAATGATTTACAGCATAGCTGCTGGAATGGCATCCAGGTTGGAGAACTCAGCAGAAGGGTAGCAGCACCTAAGACTGATGACAAAAAAGGGTACATTTGTTTCCCAGACGTAAACAAGAAATGCATTATCAGCAAAGTGTGAAGAACACTAAAAGAATGAACATGTCTCCAAGCTATTTTGGGAAAGGACTCACTCTTTTAGCTCTAATAAATATTGTGAGGAAGAAAATTATTTTGGCTCACACCTCATGAGTATGCAAGGACAGCAGAAATGGAGCATTTTGTTAAGTACTCCGCTGTTAAAAACACAACTGCTAGATCAAACTGGACCCTACACCTAGTTCAGCATCATGTTCTATCAATAGGTCATACCTGCAGCTTCTGAGTAACTCTGCAAGAGAAAATTTACTTATTTGGCTCATTTTGGAAGCTGTCTATGTGAAGTTTCTGGATTCTGCATAGGTCTGAATCAGACCAAAACTCCAGTCAGATCACAAGCTGAGGTGTGCAGGCGTTTTTTTCTTGCTCTTACCTTAAATTTCAGTTTTTGAAGAGTCCTGGAAGGTGGCAAACATCTGTTGGTCATTGCTGCCACAGATACACAACAGAAATATCGATTAGCAATCTTCTCCCCTGCAGAAAGTTTGGGTTACCAGGAAGAGTTTCTGGACATAATTTCTGTTATTTTATGCATCTCAAGCTGAAAGTAGCTGCCAAAACTGGCAATCTGGTGAGGTGGGGAAGACCCTGCATCCATCACACTGGCAGCAGCTGTAGTAGCCCTTCTGCTTTCTTCTCCCCATGGGTGACCTCATTACTCCTCCCAAGATAGAAACTTTCTTCCTGATGCTCTCAGGTACCGGTTCAAATACCCTGCAAGGAAATGAGGGTTTCTTTCTTTCCCAATCCCTATTTCATTTTTTAGTATCCTAGTGTCTTACCTGTAGGAATGTTTAGTGTTTTGGGACATTTTTTAATGATAGCTTTGATAATAACCATCAATGGACAATAAATTTTATTGTCTGATTACGTACTTCATTGAAAAATAATTCTACCTTTTTAATTTTCTGACCTCTGAATTTAATAGGAAGCTCTCTCCTTCTTGTATTCTATGGGGACATATCTAGAAACACTTGTGCCACCTTCTTGATGTCATGCATTATTTTGAAAGCCATTGTCAACACCTCTTTGTCTTTTTTTCCTAAAATAAACAGTCCCAAACTTTTCAATCTCTCTTTGTACAAATGTGTTTTCTGAATCCAGCCATTCCCATCATTAATCTCTCAGCTCCCTGTATTCTAATTTTTTTAAAAATAGGACAGCTGGAGATGAGCGGTGTGTTTCAGGTGACAGTGCACTTTATAATGCAATTGTTACATTTTCAGGCTGATTTTCCCTTCTTGTTAGTTCTAACATTTCATTTGATTTTTATTTATTTTGTGACTGTTTCAGCCCTTTAGATGGCAAGGTTTTCAATTGCTAAAGTTCTTACAACTTTGATTTATACCCTGGAAGCTATTTGCATAACTCAGAGTCTTCCACCCAGTGTGCATTACACTGGGCAGCACCAAAGAAGTGACAGGGATCTACCAACCAATTATTAAAGTTGCAAGGAATCACAAATACCGAATAAGCTCATGGTAAGTGAAATGTTTTAAATTATCACCACTGAGTAGTAGGTTGGTTGTGAGGTAGATAAAGGAGTTAAGGCACTTGGCATCAAGGATTACAAACACCGTCCATTTCTGCTGCACACCTGAGTCTCCTAAAAGAAAAGGTCTGGAATAGCTGCATAACATCACATGGCTAAATGGCAACATTCATAAGGGTGAGATCTGTTCTTTGGGGAATGGCCATAAGAATGTAAAACCTGGAGGGACACAATGGAACTCAATGGGATTGACATTGTCTTGGAGAAAAGCCATTCTGTCCCAAGAACGATCGTCTTTAGCGTTGCCGTAACAGGCATGGCATTCTGCCACATACCTCCCAAGCTCATTTATAGCTCATCAGTGACTAGATGTGAGACATCAGCTCTTGTGGGATATTAGATCCCACTAGACATGAATGTGAGCTAAATCTGACCTGAGCTATAAATTGACCTACATAGATAACATATGCCACCCTGCAAAATATCTGCTTCTCCATTAGAGAAGTGTGCTTTATTCTTAAAAAGTGGTTAATGCAATGGCACATTGCAAGAGGAAAATAAAAACCTTAATATCTTGAATTGCACCTAGCCATAGTGCCAGGCTATTAATTTCAAACAATATTTGACATCTCATTGAAACAAGCTGTTATGCAAGCAATGATAATCCTTTCAAATTTAATGGAGTTTCTGAATTTAGTATTATGTGTCTGCATTGCCACCTCATCTTTTTTTTTCAAAAGCAAAGATTGACCAAAAAATACAGAAAAGAGCACTTTTTTTAATCTGAATATTAATCTAGGTGTCAATCTGTTCAAGTAAAGCACTACCTTCTGAAGATTTACAAAAGGGCTATCTTTCATCATTATTTAAAACACAGTAGGCCAGATTGATAGCTAGTGAGATGCAAAAGAAAGTTAAAAATATAAAGAATTATGCACAGTGGAAGGACATACGGATATAGAAAAAAATGTTAGTCTTTCATGTGTAGTCTATGGACTTCTTTATTTTTGCTGTATTAATTTGATATCATGTGTATCTTCAGTACTCCTGTTCTACTAACTCCCTTTTCTTGGCAACATTTGTTTTATTAACCATTCAGAAATCTCTGTACCTGCTGCGGCTGTGTATGTTATAAATATCACCTACCATAGTGTTTAACTTCAGCTGCATTTTTCATATTTCAGCAATCGTAGGGATCATGATGGTGTGATGTTGATTGGCATGTGGGCTTCCTCTGCATCAAGCATCTGTATCTACATAGGGGACATATTGCAGCCTCTGGAAATGGAGGCTGAGTATATGATTTGCATGGTAATCCAAATTCAGATTGATGTCAGGCTCCCTGTGCTCCTGATGAGTTGCCTGTGCAAGTAGGGAAGAAGGGACAAGGTGACCAGACTCAATATAGGCATGTTCCTGTGTTCCACCCCAGGAAGAGGGAGTGGCTGAGGGCTTTACTTTGCTTTCTTGGCCACCAGCAGAACTGGTGTGTCAGAAATAGAACATTTTAATCAAAACTAAATGTAGCTGCCTACTCAATCAAAGAGATCAAGGAACTGGATCATGGTGGCTTCTCAGCCTTGTCTCTGGTACAGCAGAGTTACGTGCTTCCTTCCCTGCATCTCATGACAAAGTCATGACTAAGTCTTAAAAATCTCCTGAGGATGGGCTACATCATCACTGCCAGAGCCCTAACTCTGCAATTAATATCCTGCGCTCCAGCCGTGGGACTGTTTCAGTTTTGCAGATGCACTGTCCTGAAAGTGTTCTGATGATATATTGGATTTAGAAAGAATGCAAGGAGTGCACAAAAGACACATTTCCTCTGATACTTAAAAACAGACAGTCAAGTCAGTCACTGCTTTTAAAGGCACCAGGGTTTTGTGTTGATGTTGGTTTGGGTTTACTTTTAAATAGAGTTTTAATTGAAAAATCTAGCAGTATTTGGCTGACTGGAAATAATTTCTCCCTTTAGCCCTTATCTCCTCATGTTTTATACAAACTCTGCTCTAAGCAGTCTACATTAAGTGTTAGACTTTGAGGTCCCTTTTGTAGTTAAAATGTACTTCATATTACACATAGCACCTAGCTGAAGCAATCTGCTAGGCAGCCTATGCAGTAGCATCAGCGTCTACCTCTGCATATGTCATTACCTGGTTTCAAAATTTAGCCAGTTTTGAGGGGCATTGCTTGACTTCATTATAACACAGATGAGCAGCAGGTGCCAGCTCATTATGAGATGCTGAGTCTGAAAAAAGTGAATTTTCACTCTTAATATTCTCTGTGCACTTCTGTGCATCTATAAAGGAAACGTGCTTTATAAAATGATCTCTTCAAAGCATCTGCAGCCATTATAATCTCCTATAAATAACTCTGACCAATATCTTAACCTCATCAAAAAGTAAGGAGAAATATAGGCCCAAAGTAATTCCCCAGAGACTGGATGACATTTTTTTAATGAGAACCAGATTAAGGGGCTCCAAGCACCAGAAGCATCTGTGCCAGCACAAAAAAAAAGAAAAAAAAAAGTTATGACTGCCTTTTCACATGGAGGAATTTTCACAGTGTCTTCTCACATGTACCATCCCGTTCCAAAGTTAGGAGCCCTGCAGCTAATTAACATGTCTGACAGGCTAATGAGCATCTCTGGAAACATGAGAAATGTATACTTTTCTTTTAATAATACAATGGCTTAGAAACTCAAAATTGTTAACTATCACGAAGGGAAGCACTGCTGAGCAAGTGGAAGTTTATAGAAAGCGATCAGGGAGAGAGGAAGATACCAAAGTTTTATAAGGCTTCCAATGAACACTTAAAATACCATGTGACACTCTCATATTCTCACCAAGGTAAAGCAAGCGTAGCGAGCATCCCATCTCCTCTCACCACCCGCAGTAGAAGGCAGAGGCTCTCTCCCACCTAGTTTCTTAGTATGCCATTTCTCTGACTCTTTGCACACAGATATGGGGGAGTTGAACTGAAGGGTGAGTCAATATGTTATATATGTCTATTGATTAAAGAAATTTAAAAAAAAAAAAAAAGAGAAAAAAAGAGAGAAAGAAAAATATAAGGTGGAGGTAGTATTTTCAGGAGATGAGAATTTTTCATCCTAGCCTACTGCAGAAAAAGCTCTGTGGTCCCCAAGGTAGGACAACTGGTTTTACATGCTAGTCAAGTATGCCTAACTGTGCTGCAAGTGTAGACTTCAGCCTCATTTTCCCTCCTTACCTATCACATAAACTCATTCATGGAAGTCCACTGAACTTTATTGATGAGAGGAGGGTGACTGATGTTGGGAGGGCCGCCACATTGTTTGCTTTGCAGTGTGATCCAGTAACCATGATTACAGGTGCTGCTGTTTCTTTCCTTTGAAAATTTCTGCTGCCAAACCAGCTGAAAAGCCAGGACAGTTATTATTCTGGGCATGTGTTTAGTTAGGCTGCCAAATTAGCAGACATGGGAGACTATTTGCAGAAAGGAGCAAGATTTGTCACACACAGACAGATGGTTTCATTACAGATGGTGAAAATTCTGTGCAAGGTGTGGGGACCTTTCTGTGCAAGGTGTGGGGACCCTGTGCAAGCAGCCCGGGACTTTGGTAACCCCTTTCAAAGGAAATAGAAAACTGATGATAATTAGGAGAGGGAGTTTTGTACAAGTAGATACACCGCTGTAATGAGTGGGTGATGGAGCTGATTCTCTTTTCTTTATCTGAGAAACATGATTTTTATTGTTACTAGAGTTAAGAGTGAATAACAGCTTCTGACCAATCATTCAAGAAAGGGAGCTCTTACTTCCACAAAATTTAATCCTTTCTTGTTCCAGAAATCTTGCAGTAGGTGCTCGCAGGTTTTCAACATACTCAGATTCCAGCTTGAACTTTATCCTGTTCCTTTCTCAGTGGGATTCACTTACAAATAGAAAATAAATGCTTCTCCTGTGCCCAGCTCACCTTATATTCTTCTGGTTGTTCTGGCATGTAAAGTATAAGTCAAAGAGCATATTTTGGGCTGCAGAGCTCCCTTTGCTCTCCTTTTTCTGTCATGTATTAATTCTCGCCATCTTGATTTCCCTACTTTAACAACCTGCTCCTGGCAAGCAAGGAGAGGCAGCATCAAGATAGGCAAAGTCAGCAGTAGTCTGCTGTCTGAGGAAGCAGTGTGCATGTTTCTGCTGAGCCTTTTGCCCATGCCAGAGCCTTGCAAAGCTTGTACAAGACTTAAAGGCTTAGTCCAACCATCTGAGGCCCTTGCATTTGTATCACTTTACTCCATGCTTCTGTGAGGACTCTCTCCCCTAGGACATGTGTGTTTTGGAGATGGACTTCCTGTCCTGGCAAAGTTTTCAATGATGGCTGCCTCTAGAATCTTTGGCAAGTTGTCCTCTATGAGTCCTCAAACAGAATGAAGGTCGCTTGCAATTGGGTTTTAAATACCCAGAAAATGTAGGGGACAGATGGGGAAAAATATGTTCATGGAAGGGCAATGCTATAGGCTGGAAAGAAATCCAGGAATAAAATTTGAGGTAAGGATAGAAGCCCAAAAAGGTTCCAGTAATGTGAACAGAAGTCTCTTTTTCAGCAGCGATCTGGTTGGGACACATTTTAAATCATCTTCAATGAATGTAATTGGAATGAAACAATAGTATGTCATGGCAAAATCAGCCATTGCAGCTGAAAAAGCTATGCTTGCTGAAAAGCATAAAGCAGTGCCCAGGAAGCCTCCTTGATGACAACTTTTTGAGGGATGAGAACCCCTGTTTGTCAGTGTCCTTGGGCAGAGTCACCTGAGCAGTCCAAGACCCAATTAAGCACGGTATCTACCAAATCACTGGGTGGTAGTAGCAAAAGATCTTTTGGGAGGGATGCTAAAATAAGTGGTGGTGTTGTAGAAATATGTGACGAAAGACACACCACAAAGGAAATTATATACTGCAGATGATGTCAAGAGACCTTTTGAGACTCAAAATTGAGACAATGAGCTCTGCAACATCTGTGGTATTAGGACTGGATAAGCCCACATATCTGTTTTTAAGGGCAGGTGCTCTACTCCCCTCCCTTTTTTACAGAACTAGTCCTCTCAGCTGGACTAGTCCAGTGTTTTTGGTATCAGCTGCATTTCTCTTTGCAGAAGCATATCAGGGCTGATAGCCCAAGGTCATACGACTTGAGGATGAGCACCTGTGTCCTTTCTCTGATCCTTTGTAAAGTTGCAGACTTTTCCTCCTTGAGGTGAATTATTAGGAAATGTCCCCCTTCTTTGCGAGCCTCTTTTTGTAGAATATATAATATATGAGTCTTACCTTCTTCCATAAAATTGGTGAATGGGTGCAAAAGCAAGGACAGATAACACGCATATAAACATGGACAATGAATATAATTACATAAGGCTCATTTCCTAAGCAAACCAAGCTAAAAAAGATTTAATTACTGTAACTTAGCCCAGAGACACACCAAGCAAAAACTGCTGAGGTTTTGATTTTCTGACAAGGGTTTTTTAAATTATTTTTTTTAAAAATAGTTGTCAGTATGATTTATGCAGAGCCTGGAATGGCTATGAAATGGCAGCTGTGCACTTTTCAGAAGTGTTCAGAGTGGTGCTGGGATATGAGGAGTAACAAGATTGCAGAATAATAGCTAACATGGGAAGAAACTGAAATTTTACCTCCAAAAAAAATTCAAAAAAACCCCAATTTTCACAGATAGGGCCATGCACAAAGAGTCTCGCTCTTCTATGATGATTTTCTTTTTCTAAATATAAGCTCACAAAAAAAAAAAAATTAAAAAGAATTTTCCACAATCTGGGTATACAGACAATATTTTTTTTCTGAAACACGGGCACCCATTTTCCAAGGACAAATGATTCTGACAGAACTTGGCAACTGCTTTGTAAAACTGGCATCATTGCCATTTTAAGTGCCATAGGAAAAGCAATTTCACTCTCAATCAGCCAAAGGCCAGAAAAGCACCTTTTTCTGGGGCAGGGCTGTCAGGCTGCTGGGACTGCAGCTTGGAGCACGCTGTAGCCTCTGGACGATTCAGAGTTCAATTGTGTTTGGAGTCAATTGTGTTTTGTGCTGCTGCTTCAAAGCTTTAGTGGAAAATGAAGTAGCACAAAACTATGTACAGTTGGTACATAGGCTTATTTCAGATAATACTTTGTTCTGAAACAGGGTACTAAAGAACTTGATCTTAAAGCTTCTCAGTTAACTACAGGCAAAGCTGTCTATGAATCTAAGAGCTGAGGAGTACAGCAGCACAGGGAAAACTGAAATGCACAAAAGAAGAACAGCTGATATCTTTGTTTTATCAGGCAAAAATATTAGTGAGGTGGCTTCTTCAGCCTTGCCTCTACCACAACGCTTCAAGTTTAGAGTAATAACTGATCATCTTAGGAAATTTAGATCATGATTAGAGTCTAGGAACAGAAATTGAGAAAGAAACTGAGGAGATTCAGAAATTACCCTGTTGTTTACTGTAAGATACTGAGATTTGTAGTCACTGTGGGGGTCAGGGAAGAACATTAAAAGATTAAGACTTCTCAGAAGCTTTAGAAATAATGCTTTAGCTGAGCTAAAGTAAAAACAATCAAAATAACATACATAGTATAACATAACTAACATAAATAGTATACTTGGACAAGAGATTAAGCCGTTGAGATACACAGACACATCCCAGAAAGATCACTGTGATCAATACAAGTACCTCAAAAGTTGAGAAAAAACCATGAAGAATACTTGAACTAGTTTACTACACAGGAACATCAGCTAATTTCCATCAGCAGTATCCTGAGAACAAATGAGATACAAATACTGGAGTTTTTTTGGGGAAAAAAAGGCATTAAGTGGAGAAGGAGCAGCTCTGAGATGCTTGGAAAGTAAATGACAAACCAAGGCATTGATAAATGCTTTCAGAGAAGAGGAATGCCAAATTTAGTGAATGCAAAATTAATGTATTTATATATTCATCATAATACTGTTGCTGATGTTAAATGAAAACAGTGCAGTGCTCTCACTAATTTAATTGGGTATGACTATAAATATGTCAGGATCAACAAATTGTCCTGCTAATCTGAAACTTCATTTCATCAGATAATTTCTGAAGAGCTGTTATTAAGAACAGGGAGATTACATTTTAGCCATGATCTTTTCAGAAAGTATTATTTTTGTAAGCATGAGACACAAAAAAGTATGTTTACATTTATCTTTGGTTGCCTAGGCTTACATGCTGTGCCAATAAGGTGCAGACAATTGCTAAGGAGCTAAGGTTGAAAACTTGCAATATATTACAAAAAATAGAAATCTCTTTAGTTTTTTGCTTTACAGAGCTATAAAAACTTATTGTTTGTGAATTTTAGTGTGTGTGTAAATGACAATAAATACATACATAACTATGTGAATGAAGAGATACCACTCATTTTTTTGTAAATAGCTGATAGACTGAGAAAACTGACTATAGGAATCTACTCATAAATAAGTAATTTTGATTTTCCAATATCAGTTCGCATGTTACACTGTGATGAAAAGCAGATAAGTGAGTCTTTCAACAAAAAAAGTGTTTGCATGTTTGGTTTTTTTCAACATCAACAATACTATTTCACATATATTTTAAAAGCTAACCCTGCTTAATCTCAGTCCTAATGAAATTTTCTTTTTAGTTTTGCCTTTATGCTGCAAATTATTGTTTTATTCTATGAAATGAGAGTACTCTGAAAGGACGTTGTTTTCAGTTTTGAGTGTTCTGGTGTTTTACCTTTTATTACCCATTTGTGATGCATTCTGAGAAGACCTATAAAAAAAATCATAAAAATCTTGTATGGAAATCTTTAATTCATATCCTTCTTCCATTAGTGCTGTGTTGACTCAGGATAGCACATTTCTGATGGCTTCTGTAAACCCACAGGCATTGCTGGTATAACTCCTGTGAAGCCTGAAATGGGTTTCATTGCAATTCAGAAAAAGCACTGTTGATACCTAAATTTTTATTTTCATGGGTCTGAAAATATATAGTTCAGGCCATTCACAAAACCTATGGACTATGTAAGTTGAATATATAACTACAATGACTTTTTTGTAACTGAAATTGGATAGAAGGTTTCTGTACATGGGACAATGTGGATAGGTTGTAGTATATTTCTAGCCTAAGTTAGGTGGTGTTAAATAGGTGGACGCTAATACTTCTGTGAATGCTATTATTATTTCATTGTAGCAGTTACATTCAAGTTGTAAATTTATTTTTTTAATCTATGCTTACTCTATTATTTTTATTATTTTTTATGAGAATACAAAGTACTCTTGCCTGTCTAGAAATATAGGCTACACCTTGCCAGTTCTTTTTTATAAACTTTGTACAACAAATAGATCATTTACTTATGTTTACATGTTGTTAATAGTATATTTCTGATCATAATATTGTATTGTCTTACTGCTAATAGATATCCCTCTTTTAGTTGCACTCATACATAACATATACATACTGATTTTTAGCAGTTGGAATATAAGCAAGCATATTTGGCATAATCTTGAAATACTGTCATGTCCATATGAGAAACACAAAATAAGTTCTTAATATTAACAAAATCTTTGTATCAAAGTGTTGCAGTAAAAAGCTTAGATAGGTTGCTTTTAAATGAAAGGGAGAAACCTGTAAGTAAATTATCTTTGCTGTTGTTTACTTTACTAAAGGTCTGAGTGTCATCAGAATTTTTACTTGTTCGTTATACGTTGTCAGATGAGCCAAACCACATTTTTCAGCACTGTCTACCAAGCAATGGATGAAGTAAGCAATGTTATCTTTCTCACCATCATAGTCTTCAGGAAATCTTAGTAGTCCCACACATAGGATACAGTTAATTGTTGCCATTAAATGGGTAAAAACAGGATCCTGTAATATCCAGTACAATTATGAGTGATTGCCATCACTTACATCTGCCTGAGATACTACCTGAGTATGCAACCACTCAGACTTTGCACATCTCAGAAAAAATCCTAGGAAGCACCTGAAAATTTTGGCTCAGCACATCCAGCGCAAAATTCATGTTTAACTAGACATGAAAAAATCTTGCATGCAGCATGCTATTCTTCACTAGTCAGTTACAAACTGTAAAGAGAAGTGATTTTTTTCTTCTCATTTAAGTTCATGCAGTCAGCTAAACATAAAAATTTAGCTGCTAAAATATTCATTTTGCACTGTTTTCTATTACAGAACTCAATGCACATATTTAGCAGTATAATAATGAGGATGAAGTCTCAGCAGTAGTACCTAGCTCTTGAATTGTTAGCATCATTCAGTCAGCATTGTAGGCCACATGAAGTCCAGATGAAAGAAGGGAGGAGAGAGGAGGCTTCCAGCTAGTTAAACCTCATCCCAAATCCTCCTGAGACCAGCAAATTACCAGGTGAAGCCTCCCATCTCTGTGCTTTGCTGGCTGTGGTATATACGACCTAGGGCAGGGCAAAGCAACAGCACAGGATCCCAGCAGACTCTGAAAGGCCACCTCTTTGCCATATGTTTCTGACACTTTCATTTTATAAAATAAGAGCTTAAAAACGTGAGACTTGCTCTATAGTATCAAAAAGTATCAAAGCCACATTATTAATAAAATCTTGGACTATTCTTTGTCTATAATGACACATAAATGTGAAGCATCACAAGATTATTTTGAAATAGCAAGGAAAAGTCACTACAGGAGCTAGAAAATTAAATTCTATCTCCTCCTGGCCTCTTTGTGTATAAGCAAAAAAGTTCTAAATAAATAGAATGAGTACATATTCCAGAATAATTCAGATCTAGAGAAAACCTGAGCTAGGAAAAAAAAAAATCAAGACTTTCTTTTTTTTTTTCTCTGCAAGGCTGATATTACAGAAAATGGAGGGGGAAATCTTCATGTTGTTCCATACACAACAGAGCAGGTGGTTGGGGTGAAGTGTCCATTATGTAAAAAGCATGAACAAGGCTGCATATGACTAGGCAAGGTTTCTGTAGATGTCCTTAGTACACTGATCTTTGTAAGAACGCTCTCCTTACCTCAGATACAGTTTATATCCAGTAAGCTAGGAGTGAGATGAGTCTATTAACCATTAATGATGTTAGGAATGGGGATGCAATATAGCTAAATCAGAGGAATCTGAACATTTATCAGATGTTCTATTAACAGCAAAATAATTTGTGAGTTAATCTGCTGGCCAGAGCAATGCAAACAGGGAAAGCAATTGTTGCACATGAGGCTTCTGAAAATTGCCTTCCAAATAGATTTGTTAGGAAAGCAGGAAAAATATTTAAATAAATTAAAATGCATAATAAAACATTAAGACAGGCTATAAGATGGTACTGTTATTTTTTTCCTCTTTTTTTTTCAGAAAAAAGAGAAAGCATTTGCTAAGAGAAAGCTAAGGCAATAGAAAATTATAATTATAGGGACAGTAGATGAGAAACCCAACTATTTTCCAAAATGAAATAACTCTTGGTACCAATTGCAAATGAATCAAGAGTAAAATTGTTTAGTGAGCTTAAAGTCAGAGTACAAAGATATGATGACCCAAAGAATTGCCTTAGCTTCTTAATATAATTTCAAGCTGTTCCACCTATCCCTTAGCATACTTGAAATAGGGCTTTTCACTACTAGGGCTATGTGTGACAAAACTGTAGTACCCATATATGACAGTATGTGTTAGATTTTAAAAGAAAACTAAGATTTTTCTCAGTAAGTGAGCACATGGAAAAGACACACCTCAAAATATCGTCAATAGAAAACTTTTGTCTTTTGTTTCAGTACAATCCCATTTGTTCTTCTTTGCCTTCTTTCTTTCCCTTCTGATTTTCACCTTTTTTATTCTCTTCTATGTTTTCCCCAAGCTAAGATTACAATTTGTCTATGAGTACCAAAAAATGAGGACAACCTCCTACAAGAACTGTGTAACATAAAATATTTCTTTGGGACTTCTCTGACAGCAACAATTGTCTTTTCCTCCTTTCTATTCTGAAAGCCCAAAAGGTGTATTGATGTCGCAAGTTCCTCCCAGAAGCTAAGCTACTTTATAAAGTATCAGTAAATTGTATTAGGATTCTAGCACATTTCTCTCTCAAAAAAAGAATTAGTTACGGGTAAAAGGATAATTAAGCATTACATTCTCTAGTTCTTAGCTAAAGTGATCATATTAAAACACATTTTAAGGTTGAAAAACTTTGTTTTCTTCAATGGGAGATGTCTCCTTTAACTTCAGGGCAGTATTAGATACATTATTATGCAGTTATGGCTATGTTGGTTGAATTTTTTTCATGAGTTAATGTACTGTTAATAAGGTGTCAATTACCAATGCAAGCAAACAGGGCAAAGAATAATGTTTATAATTGCTGTGGTTATCATCTAAGTGCGATTACCTACAAATGCTGAAATAAATCACATTTTTAAGCTATCTCTACAACATTCCCATTTACCTTTTTTATTATTATTACAGATAACTTTTTAAATGCCTCTTTAAAAAAAAAAGAGTGCTAGTTATCTTCATTTATTGACAGACAGAAATGAAATCCATATGCATGAAATTTATCATGAATATTTTCTCAATAGATCTTAAGTAAATAATTGTCTCCATTCTCTTACCCTGCTTCTCTTTCCATCTAACCCTAGGGGCTCCTCCTGAAAAAAAAAAAAAGTATTTTCTATATTCCATAATTTTTATTTTAAAAGAATTGAACTAAAACTCTGTTCTTTCTGCCATCTAATTATGCTTAATAAGTGCAAACAATCATGAAATCCAAAGTATTATCATTTCCAATAGGAAACTTCCAGGATTCTTCTAGTTAATAGCATAAACACCTTCTGAGAACAAACACCAGACAGATAACAGGAATAGATCACTGAGAAATTTATTCCTCTGGAATGTCAAAAAACTTGGATTAAAAATGCAGTTTTCTTCCTGAAAAGGGAGCATTTATAATGACTGCTAACAAGAAAAAGAGCCCAGGCATCTTCTGTGGAAGCATACGATTTGTCATCCACAGTACAGTATCAGAGAAAGGTGTATTTCTAGACTTCATTATCCTCATATGGCTGGAGCTGTGTTGACAGTGGTTTCCTTCTTCATCTGACTGGGGCTGTGCTGACAGGGGTCTCCCAATTAGTCTGAAGAAGAGTTTACTGGGTAGCATCCAAGGAAGCAAAGCATGACTGAAAGCAGCTGGCTGTAAGGTGTGAAGGGCTGCTCGTTGCCTGCCTTTAATTGTGTTGGGGCATCCACACTCCCTGATCGCCTTCAGCAGCAGCAATCAAATCTATCATACTTCCTCCATGCCTGTGGTGTAAACTCTGATCACCAGCTGCTGGCGACAGCTTCTTTTTCAGATCATGCTTTCTCCTGACTTTGTATATCTAACACCCCTGGAAAAACAGAACATTCCCATAATCCAGCTATATCTTCCAAATATACACTTCTGTCATTAGCATTAGTGTCCTGGCAGAGACTTAAGTGAACCAATCCTTTCTTGCCGGCTTCCCCGACATTTTCAGCTTTGAGGCTGCTTTCATTAAGTCCTCATAGCATGCTCTGAGCATACCAATTTTTCCAAGGCTAGAAGGAGAGATCACAGAATCACAGAATCACCTAGGTTGGAAGGGACCTTTTAAAATATCTAGTCCAACCAATGAAAAAAAGAAACCAACAATAAAACACACAAACCACACACCACACCCAAAACAACACCAACCTAACACTAATCCATATCCCCAAGCACCATGTCAAGTAGTCTCTTGAATACCTCCAGGGATGGTGCCTCAACCACCTCCCTGAGCAGCCCATTGACCTTCCTTGTTGCGTTATTCCTTCTGCTACAAGCTGGGTCTGCCTGTGTTATGTTTGAATACAAAGTGTGGGGAATCAGCAGTAAAATAAATTGATTTCCCAGATCAAGGAAAATATGTTTGAAGAGATGAAAGAGGCTGGGGTCATTTTTCCATGCATCTCTATATTTCCATGTCTTGGATACATTTGTAAGGAAAGATTTTTAAACAGAAACTAGTTCTTCAATTCGTCTGTGTCTTTTTTGACATGATCCCCATCCTACCATCTTCTTCCCATCTCTATTCACTTCCTAAAATAGACCCATTATCACAGAAAAGAAGGTGAAACAAAGACTCAGTCATTGATCTAAGATGCCCTGACCAGAAACAGTATTGGGGAAATCAAGGTTAGAGGCAGTATGCACTAACAAGCATGATATGTCAATGGTTGTATTATGGAAGTTGCTGATTTTCCATCAGTCTTGACTCCTGTAGCAGATGTGCTTCAGGGACACTTGACACCACTTCTCGTGGCTAACTTGTGATTGCATATACATCTCATTTGGCCTGGAGATATTTCTGGTCATGACAATTTTCTTGGCATTTTGGTGGAGGCTTCTGCACAAATCAGTCTCCACAGAAAGTGAAGCACTATGAAGATGACGAAGGTAGTTTAAATATTTTTAACCTGTCACTTATAAATTATATGGTGGTGCAGGAAGATGTGGTAACATGAGTTCAATTCCAGAAATGAAAAGGAAATAAAACAAAATCCACAGAATCTCTCAGGTTTTCATGAAAATTTGGCTTTCTGTTATAATAAGTTCACCTTCAAAACAGCAAAAAAATGCATATATCATTTATCCATGTTTTCATTATTGGAGTTAAAGTCAGTTGTACACTTTGAAAATCTATATGTTTAAGTCTATGAGTAAAGCAACAAAGGTACCAATCAACTGTTAACTGGAAAAGCCATTGGTATGTTCAGTGAAAGAAGGAAGTATTACATAGGATGATTACAAGGATACTTTCTACTAGGCTCCTAAAGAAATAACTTCAACCAAATTTTTTCTTGACTTGATTTTACAAAGACACATAGTACCAGTCTTAAAGAAAGCCAACTGGTCAAGGTGCATTGTAGAAGTCTTTGATATGGTAGTATACAAATCTAAAACCTGCAGAAGATGTGAAGAGATAGAGTATGGACAACAAAACAACCACCAGGCCAAAAAATAGGAAAATTTAAGGCAATGAAATACATTAACGAGGGGGGAAATGAAGGTGTTGACACAGACTTTGGTTGAGAAGCTCCTGAGTTACAGGTTGCTAGAACTTGGATGTCTGTAACACAGAACACACACTTGATTGTCATGGTTATCTTCTTCCCATACTGTCCCCTTTGCTGCCTTCCTGGCACCAGTTGGAAAGCCTCCAGGACCTCCTAGAGCCTTGACTTGACCTGCTGCACCATGGATAGTCCTACATAACCTAAAGCAACCTGACAGGGTAAATACACTTGATGGATAACAATTTGTTCAACATGGGTGGCTTGAAGCCACAGGGTCAAGATTTAAGGTAATCTACTGCCATTTGTCATGCTGAGGAAGTGAAAGAAAACAGACAACTCTATAGATAATACACTTAGTTGTGTTGAGGGCTGAACAGCAGAGGTTTCATTTTCTTGTGGAAGTACCGAAGTCTCTAGGTATGATATTTTCTAACACAAAGCACTTAGGGAACTAGAAGCAATTAGGCTGTATACAAGAAATATTAGCTATCACTGAAAGAAGAACCATCATGAATTGCCCATTCTGTAAGTTAAATGAATCCTAGGAGTGATATACTATCCAAGTAGATGTGTGGTCATTTCACAAGAAATATTGTATCTCAAAATGAATTGAAAAGTGAAGTCACATGGTACTGGAGCAGAACATATTAGCAGTTATGTATCAGGTTGAAACAACTCATTGAATCACCAGTATTTATCTCCTTTGATGTAAGTAACGCAACCATTCTAAGAGCAGATGTCAGTGATTGTAGATTAAGGAGACTACCACTGAAAGGGTATGATGGTCTCCTGAAGTCAGTTGCTTCAGTTACTATTTAATGGCAATGAATAATACTGAAAGTAGTTATTCTGAAATTGAATCTCTCTCTTATTCAAAAATATAGGAAAACTCCTGAAGGACGAGAGTCTCGTGAATTGAATCCTGACTACATGCTGTTCATGCCAGGATAAACAACTGTGCTCTGGACAATGCAATAGCAAGCTTTCAAGCTTACTGACAGAGTAATAAATTTTTGGTGAGGCTGCCATGGAATGAAGAAAAAGAAAGCAGAGAAAAAATCAGGGAAAAATATGAATCCAAGACTAATTGATACTTTTTTTTTTGTGAAATTTGGAAAAAAAAATGTTAAAAGATAATTTTGGATCAATTTCAAATAATGCATTTTAAAAAATAAAATCTTTGTTACTTCCAGGATATTTGAAATATTTTTACTTACAATGACTGTGGTGAGAAAAGGATCCCAAGTTACTACCTGCTACAAAATCTGCAAAATCATGCTTTGGGCCACAAGTTTTGGAGTGGGAGCTGGTGCAGGGAATACAACAAGGAAAGGGTTTCCTTTCCACCTCATCAGGAAGCAAATCAGAAGACAGGATTAGGACACAGACTGCATGGCAGTCTCGTTTGTGGTCCTGATACTGCTCTGTGGAAACAGGGCAGCTCTGCCATTGTCACCGGGTGTTAGGGCACAGCAGCCACAGCACAGAGAGGAGGACATCTGATGCTTCTTCCCTCCTGAACTGATAGAGAGATATCAGAGTTTCCACAAATGAAGACAGCTTGACAAGGCTCCTGAGGAAAAATGTAGGGCTTTCTGATAGAGACGTTATTCGAAGGCTCAAGTCAAATACGAGCCAGGCTTGGGAAGATTTCAGAGGATGCAGGGCTTGGAGGCCCTGCAAAGCTTGACTTCTTTCACTGTACCTCTGCATCATCTGACATAGTCTGCAGCCAAAAATAATTAACCTTTTGGTCAATCTCACAGATTGGCACAGCAGAATTGGCAGTGAAATCTGCTTGGCAGCAAGACTTCTCATGGAGAACGGCAGGGCTTATGCTTATTACTCAGTTGGGTCCTTCCTTCTTTATTTACATCAATGGGAAATATACAAACGTGGCATTTTGAATTAACACATAGTCATTTTCTTCGGATTAGAACTGGGGGACTGGTGGGTACTTTTCATGCTGTGTTAGTGAGAGAGATAAACAAGGCCACACACACCTTAGAGCAGTGCAACAGCAGGGTGGAACCTTAAACAAGATGAAGAAGACACTCATAGGAAGAAAACATCAGCAAAATAGCATCATGACCAGATAAATTGTTTTGTAATGCAAATTTCAAAATATATAATGTAAAAAAAAAGTAAAAATATCCAATGTAAAAAAAAAATATTATAGCTGAGACAGTTATATTAACTGGCCATTGTTATTGTTAGGCTTTTAATTTTCCTTGCAATCTACATCTACTATATTAATTATTAAATGAATAGGCATTTATTGTATTATGCATTAGAGAATAATCTAGTTTTAACTAGCATGGGAGTGCTGTTGTTTTCTAGATGGTCTGATATTATGGATTGGACTGGTTGATGACTTGTTGTTGGACTTCCATAGCAAAATGCCATTCGCTAACAAAAAGGAAAATAAATATTGGTATGATGGTTAATTATGACTACTAAGTGCTAAACTGATAAAGTAGACTTTCAGAAACTATTTCTGCTGTAGAGGTCAGGTGATGTCTCATTAAATGACACAACCCTTGGAAGGCATAATCCCTTTAAAAATACCAAAGTAATGAAAAATTTGGGGTTTTGCACTCTAATGAGCTAATTTCAGAAGTACAGTAGCACACACCACATTAGAACTATTATCCCTTTTAACACAATCTGCCCTTTTCAACTACTTACATTTTACACCAACACCCCTCCTTCACTCTTTTTTTTTACAGTATATTGATTTGCACAGTTTATTCAGATCATATGTAAAGCAGAATATTCCTGTGTATGGACCTCAACTTAGTACCATCAACTGCATCTCTAAGGCAGAGAGATAGAACCAATCAGTATTTTTCCCCATTGGAAAAGAACATGTGAAAAATCATAATTTTACCAATATGATCACTAAATTTTTGCTTGGCATAACTCTTTAGCTGAATTATACTACCAAACCCACTGGGAAAGCATCAGATCAGAAACTTAGATATTCCCAAATAGCTCTAAATCAGTGAACAGATACTGTTTTGCAGTGAAATGCAATATATTTTTTTTTTAATTTCTAGATGGCTACCCTAAAGAGGAAATGATTTACAGATGGAGAAAAAACTCAGTGGAGGCTGCTGACCAGAAATCTTGGAGACTCTATCAGTTTGACTTTATGGGTCTGAGAAATACTTCAGAAATTGTGAAAACCTCTGCAGGTGAGAATGATTCAAATGACAGTGCTTGTTTTGGGAAAAAAAATCTGAAAATATTTGTTCTAAATTTGCTTTCTTTCAAGTGCAATTTTATTTCAATGTGCACCAATGTTCAGAT
Source organism: Scolopax mira (assembly GCA_004320125.1). Lineage (NCBI taxonomy): Eukaryota > Metazoa > Chordata > Aves > Charadriiformes > Scolopacidae > Scolopax > Scolopax mira. Next base: position 136,378 of record BJBW01001430.1, read on the forward strand.
TAAAACCTCCAAAATGCAGGCTTCACAACTATTGACTTTGTCTAGATTTTGTTAACTTCCTTTTCTTTTTCTCTACTCTTTTTGTAATTTCACAGACTGAGGAATAAATGCTAACTTGACATAGCTATTTGATTCTCACTCCTCAGCAGTGTTTATTAAGAAATTCCTGCATTGAGACATATGTTTTCACCGTAAATTAGAGGAAGATTTTGAGCACAATGGTAGGGTTTGTGAAATTAGACACTTTCAACAGTAATCATTCAGCCACAAGTTCAGGAACTGTTTATTACTCAGCTGATGGATGCCTTTGCTAGTGACCTTACTAATTGATTGCCATTAAAATTTACTGATGACTATTTTATTTCTTCAGAATTCTTAGTGTTTCTTATAATAACATCAACATAGGAAAGAAAACAAACAAAAACAAACAAAAAAGAGATTTGTAAATACAAAACACTATTTAGACAGTATAAATTCTCATAAAATTCACACAATCTCTGAATTTTATGCATGACTCTGCAGTAAGTTCCATGATTCCCATTTGGTGAGTCTTCTCCCAGGTGCAGAAGGAACCTTCTAGAAGCAATCTTCCACTTAGCTAGAGGTTAATTTTTGAAAAAACTAAATTATATATTTTTTCAAAATGTAAGTAGAGCTATGATTCATTATTCTTTTGGAAACACTGTGAATAATAGTAATAATAAAAAATTATTAATCTGTGAAGCTACTGCTGTTGGTCATGACCCCCCCCACTAATATCAGTAATATATTCTCAGGACTGTATAGCAGTTTTGATAGCAAAACTGAAGAGCTAAAGCTTTAGCAAGTGTAGTGGGCCGGTAATTTAGCAGAGGAAAATGTTGCAAAGAGTACACATGTAAAAGCTCATTTCTGTTATGGATAGAAATCCTTGTAGCCTGTAAGTTTCTCACAAATGCTAATTTCTCAGGTGAGTCAGCCATAAGTTGAACGAGGAATGACAGTCATGTACCAAACACCAAATCATTAAAGTATCTGTGTATGCAGGCGTGGGGGTCATTGGAAAGGATGGTATGAATTAGAGAGAAAGCCCTGCTCTTTCTGCTTTGCTCACACCTGGACTAATGCTGTTCTGAGGTTGCATCAAGAGCTACTAAATATGCGTACAAGAAGAATTACTGAATCAGCCATATTAAAATGTTGGAAGTATCTTGATAAACAGATCTATCAAACTCTTCCTTTGCATAGAACAGAGCCATTTTTATAAAGGTTTAATTCAAGTGAGTAAATAGTTCATGTGGAGCAAGGAAGAATATATTTCCTATGCTCTTTTTAGTATATGCGCAGTCTATAGAATAGACTCTCTGTATTTAGGCTATAATTTAAGGTACTGTAAAAGGGATATTTACTGAACATCAACAGTTTTTACTGTCAGGAGCAAACTCAGGGCCAGGACTCAGGAAAACTAACTGGTAGATTGGAGAACCTTGACTAAGCCCTATGCTATAGAGCAAGGATTCCCAAAATGGATGGAGAGGGGAAGGACACAACCCACTTGTGCAGTATGTCTCAGAGACAAAATTTATGGTAATTCTGCCACTACCTGCTGCGAGTGTCTAAGTATATGTGAACAAGTAGAATAAAGAGGCATCTGTGCTATGGTACATGCCTATTTAGTGAAGAAAAGCAGCCTTATCCAAGTTTGAGAATTAGGGAACCCCCAAGGCTGCTATTTCCTACAACGTGGACAATTTCTGATGAAAGGAGGTAGCAGCTGCTGCCTACAGGTATCCCATCTCCTTTACAGCCATGCCACAAGGGCCACAGGTGGTCAAAAAAGAGATGCCAGGTTCTGGCATGGAAGTTCTGTGGCATATTTACACCAAATCTGCCCAAAGAAGGAGACTGCACTGGGGCTGTCCCTAGGACCTTATGGGTATAGGACACACTCCCCCCACCCCCTAACTTTAGACTGCTCCTCAGAGAGACCAGTTCCCACTGACTAGCCTCAGGGACTCTGTAGGGTCCCCCTGAGCCATCTGGGAGCCCGTAAAGAGCCCCACCAGCCACCTCAGTCTTTCACAGACTCAGGAAAAAAAGGAAGAGTAGCATTGTTGAGAGTGCTGCACAGGGAATAATTCAGGGTAATGAGATGGAGTTCGGAAAAGCAGGCCATATACCAACGGCAGCTTCCTCACAAAGAGAGGTAGTAAACATCATCTCTTCCTCCAAAGAGAAATTATGGAAGCTACTATCATAGAGAGCATTTAAAAACAAACTAGGAAGAGCATGGGCAAATGAAATGCAGAGAGCAGTCATCCACTAGCAAGAGATGGATTTAAAGCCCTAACATCTTTTTTTGCTTCAGACTTACACCTTTTCACTGGTTTACAATCCTATTACTTCTCACTAAATTGTGTATTCATCTATAATGTGAGAGCTGCTGCAGTGTTACCTACCTGTGACCAATTCAGGAATGCCTCTTTTAGCTCCTTTTCAGCAGAGTTCTGGCTATAATGAGGAGAAGTCACACTGACCACAGGGCAACACGCTGCTGTTCTTCCAGCATTTGCATAAAATCCTTTCTTGATAGTCACAAAATGGCTAGGATTAGTACTCAGCAGAGTTCTGCTGTTTGATACTCTCAGTCTTTCCAAATCTTTTTCAGACATCTAAATAACCTTTATGTTAATCTAGGGCAATTTCATAGGTACACAAATAGGAAGGCAGCTGTCAAATAGACCGTAATCTAAGCAAGATGGGAAATGTTGTAATCTCTTGCCTTGAACTAGCAGTGACTTAAAGCATTGCCACAGTGGTGTGCTTTATTCTTGCAAGAAGACTAGCCTCTTTTACAATAAGCTGGCAGTCAGAGAAAGTTTTCATTGCCATCTGGAAGAGGTGTTCAGCTTCTTCTTGAGGATTCTTTTTTTTTTTTAATTTCACACTAAGGTACAAACACAACCAGATAAATATAGACTACATATGGTGATTACATGGAATACACAGCAGAAATCACTCTGCTGGTGCTGTGGTTGTGAACCTTTATCTTATACCCTAAATAAGCTTTCACTGTCAGGTGATATCAAACTAATTCACAAGTACTGAAGAATTCCCCTGTTGCCAGCTGGCAAGATACTTAGATAATATAGCAAGAGCATTTATCTTGCTACAATGTCAAATAAGGCTGACAAAGATAATTAAAGTAGGGGGAATACTAAGCCACCTGGCATTTTCACCTTGAGCTGTGAAAAAAGAAGGAACTGCATATAAGGAAAAAATTCTCAAATTTTAAAACTGCAAATCAGCAAACAGAGGGGTGGTTGGGAAAACAGGAGAGAGAAAGAGGGAGAACACCATCCTTAAAAGTATCCCATGTGTATTTGCAGTAAACTTTAACTTTTTTAGTCCCAGCCTTTCCAAATAATTTTTTTTTGTTCTGTAATTGGTTTGTTTTGGTTTTTTGTGGGGGGTGGGGTGTCGTTAGAACAACCGAAAAAAACCAAAAAGAGAATCATGAAGGAATCCACAAGTAAATCTCATGGAGTGAGCTGTAGTGTTGCTTGCACTTTTCTGCTGCAATCTCCTCCAGGGAAAGCCTATTCATTCTTTTTAAACCACTCAATTTTTTACACCGCTAGATAAACACAAAGACCTTGTAGCTATTGAATCTAATTTTTATTTACTTGAAATCTTCTTTGCATCATACAAGTCCTATTTGTGTTCTTCCTCAGATGCCTTTAGCCTGAGAGATTTTTGCAGTCCAAAGGAGCTTTTGCATAAATTCAGGATAATTCATCAGAAATAGAAAACACCATTTAAGTGCCCTATTTAAAAACTTTCATAGCAGATAACAACAAATGAATACAGAACCGGATAGAAAGTACTGTTTCAATCATTCTGAATAACCCCCAAGCACCAATACCTAAACCCAATTCATAGCCATAACTACCTCTATAAAGAGGTACACCTTTCCATACATTCAAGTAGTGGGCAACAATTAGTGGAGTCTGCCTGTCATATGACTTCTAAATTGTGCTACACATCTTGAAATAGCTGTTTCATCAAGTATCTCAGCTTACGTGTTGCACTCAGCCCTATATCACAGGGCTGCCAAGCAAGGTTAATATCTGTTGTCACAGATTCAGATACAGCTCTTTGGGACAATGCCAAAAACAACACAATTTAAAGTACATACTCTGTTGCAGGGGACTCAATAAATGGCAAGTAAAAAAACTACCCTAGAACAAAAATAAGAATGCTTGTCTTTTAAGAAGATGCAAAGACCTACATAAATAACTATTGTCAGAAGAAGGGAGGACTAGACCTATTTTTATAAGAAGGCCAAATTTCACTGGGGGAGTCCAGTCAAGCCAAGCAAAAGCTCAGGCTGAGACAAGCATTAGCTGATACTCCTTGACTTTGTCAGACGGACATACTCCCAGAGATTTATCCAGGGGAAAAGATGTTCATGTGCCTAGGTCTTCTACTATGTGAACAAAGAACAGCTGGCTTGAGAAAATGTTTCAAAATCAGAGCTTCTGCTTATTTTTTGCTATTAAATGCTTCCAGGTCACTTAGATGTAGGCACAGAGGGCCCATGACGAATGCCCACACAAAATGAGTCAAGATTGCCTAGTGAGAGTATGGGGTTCGAGCCAGCAGTCCAGCCATCACAGGTCCCTGTTGATTGGGCAGGATCACCATCCAGTGCAGACATTGTGTTGGCAAGGGGAGACCAGGGTTGGCATCAGTCAGCTAAGCTCCTTATCTTGGGGAAAGGGTTACAAGGGGGGCTGGCAGAAAAGGATGGTCAGAGGCAGATCATGGAGCCTTTTGGTACACTCACAGCCCTGAAAATGGGTGGAAAACGATGCACGAGATGCCATAGATGCTGAATGTGGTTGTCTATATAGGGTTGTTTATAAGGATCTGATTCAGTCATACTCTCTTTTGTACTAGTTAACTGATCCAAAGACATTTATTTAATGAATATTCATGGAGCTCTTTTGGTTTTTAAAGTCATTGACATTTTTTAGTGGCCCACTGAGTCCTGATGGCACATCATAGAGTGCTTGTCATCTTCACAGTGTGTTCTTTCCAGGAGAAATGTAACTTCTGTGGGATTTTTTCCTCAAATACCAAATTCAGTGGAATCCAGCATACACTACCTCAGCTGGTTGGGCTGCACAGTCTGCCTTTAACAGATGGCGTCCTCAAGCAGCAAGTGGAGACTCAGATAAATGCATGGCAACATTTGAAAACAGTGCCTATTTTTACCTATCTGGTGTTGCGGGAGCTTTGCCTCTTCCAGCCAGGGTATCACATAATCTCAAATGCTTTAATCATTAGGCTTTGATTTACAACCCATTCTCACAGTTGTTGTGTCTTCCTTTGTACCGGGTAATTGTCTCTCTTTGGGTTCTTGAAATTTGTGGTCTGAATTTTAGACCTTGCAAACTACACAGAAATGTGCTTACATTTGTTCCCAAGGTTCATTAAATCAGGTTTGGGCTTTCAAATTCTGTTTCTGTCATTTATAAAAAAATCCTAAATTAGGAATCAAGCTAAAATCCTGTGTTGGGTCTCAAGGATAAGTATAAGTTTATTTTTATAAATGGTAGACAGAACCATACAGGGACAGTTGATGCCTGGGATGCCACCCTTCACCAGAACCTGCTGCCCTCATCACGCTCCTTTCTTCTTTCTCACCTTACCTACACAAACACACACATACAACTTCTCAGAATCCTTGTGCATCTTTTCCACCCATGGACCCTCATTCCCAGGAGCTCCAGCATTGCCAAATTAGCAGGTACCAGGAATATACCTTTTGAAGCCCTTCTAGCCCAACTCTCCATCTTCAGTGATAAAGTTACCTCAGCTTGCTGCCTTAAGGCAGGCAGACACGCACACCATACTAGCACTTGCAACCTAGTATTCAATCATCTTTTCTTTATTATCTGTGGCTTTCTCCACAGCTTTGTCCTTAATAAAATCCATCAGATCTGGTACAAGAACATAAAATCCCATCTGGGACTTCAAATGGGTTGCAAACATGACTTGGCACTTGAAAATAATGCCTAGTACTGACCCACAGAACTGACCTATGGCATATATAACAAATTCACTCTCTTACTTTTTCGCTGTTTAGTTTTCATAGTCCATTGTGAAATATTACTCCAATAACACCTTTAAATCTGGAATGTTTATACAGCTTAAAATTACTTTGTGTGCAGCACTAAATGCGCAGCCTGGATTTGAATTGGGTATCATTCTTTGGCTCCTTTAAGAGGAACAGAATAATACTAGAAGTCCTTGCCACTACAATCATCTCTGGAATGAGGGAACATTGTAGGACTTTTTTTCTAACAGTAAACATCAGTTTATGTGAAAACAGAAAACTGGCTTGATTATAAGAAGATTTAGCTATAATCTTTTTGTTGACAGAGTTTTTATCTCTGATACAGTATTTGCAATAAATAAAATCTCGGTTCAGCAGAGATAATCAACGGTGGCTGTATTGACTTTAAAACAATATTCACATGTCAAATGATAATCAATCAGAATTAATATTTAGAACAAACCATAATCTTTCTATGAAAAATTTCAATTATTATTTTTGAAAGCAATTAATCTTGCACTGATATTGTAAACTTCATATAATACATTCTGATAAATTTGTCCTTAGCCACTTATGTTAGAAATGTAATAATTGAACAGACGATTACTAATTATACTTCTATTAAAGTGTTTTCTTTTGTTTGGAAACTGTCAGAAGTTTGACTGTCACAGGAATAAAAGCTTCTGTATTGCCCTGCGAATCCAGCACTTGTTACAAAAAAGTCCCACAAAGCTCACAGTAATGCAGCTTATGAAGACAGAAATTTATAACTTGTTCAACAGATTACTGCAGTTAATGGAAGTTTTCCCTGATGCTGGCCTGGGGTCAGATCTTAAAATGCAGAAGCCTGGAACTGGCTATTTAATATGAGTATCTCTTCAGTCACTAGAAACTAGAGAAAGCTCAGCTTATGGATATACCAGTGGGCTAAGTATAACATGCTCTAAAAACACCTTTCTTCTTCTGTTTACAAATAGTACAAAAAATATTAGAACAAGGGAGGGGAGAGGATGTTATTGATCTCCATATTTTGTAAGTTCAGCAGAACTGCATATATGACTGAATCACGGAATCACAGAATCTTAGTGGTTGGAAGGGACCTTTGAG
>BJBW01001433.1:0-185221 GCA_004320125.1 Scolopax mira
TGAGTGACATGCTCTAGCTATGGGCAATCCTGCTTTGGCGGGGCAGTTGGACTAGATGATCTCTACGGTCCCTTCCAACTCTAAAAAATTCAGTGAAATTCAGTATTATATCAGCAAAACAACTCTTCTTGGATTTACACTGTTGCTTTCACTGAATGCACAGACATAAATGGCTGTGATCTCCCAGATCCGTCAGTCACTTGTAGAGTGCTTGAAATATGAGGTTTATGCCGTAATCCACCCCTTTAGGATGGAGGGCGACCAATCACAGTCCTGCTGCAGTGGAAACGATCCTCTCCCTGAAACCAGGCATCACTACCAGCAGCAAGCAGAAGGATTTCCAGAGCTGCTGAGCCTCTTCCTTCGCTCTCATCCAATAAGCATCCTTCTGACCTTATTTTTATAGGCGCAACCAGGCAGCTCGCCTGCCGCGCTTCTGTAGTGTGGCTGTGAAGGCATGACAAAAATTCTCAGCAGCAAAGTGCAACAAGCAAAACCGCCGCCGTTTGTGGATTTTTTATTTTATTTTATTTTTTTCCCCTTTGGTCCTGGGAGAGGAGGCACGTTCTGCTCCTTCCCACCCCGCACTCGCCTTTCCCCGCACAGCCGGTCACTTTGCCAGGCGATCTCCAGCCCGGACCTTATCTCGGAGCAGGTGCCGAAGCGGCCGCCGTTCCTGTGCGGGAGATAAGGCCGAGGGAGAGGCGGATGAGCTCTGGATCAAAGGTTCCAGGGCTTGAAGTCACCCAGCCTTGGGCCATCCCCTTTCCCAGGACCGGCTTGACGGTGACACCCCCGCCATTCGCACCACACGCTTTATTTTTTTGCCTTTTTTTTTTTTTTTTTTTTTGTAGCCACACTAGCCCAGGGGCGCATCCCCGCGGTGCGGAGCCTGAGGGCCCGCCTGCCAGAGGCTGCGGCGCCGGGACGGTGCTGCTACCACGGACATCGCCGGGGCCTGCGGCGGGGCCGGGCCGGGCCTGGCCCGGGGAGCGGCGCCACTGGCGGCCGCCGGCAGATGGCCCCCGCCGCCGCCCCGCCAGCCCCACCGCAGCGCCGGGGGCTGCTCGGGGGAAGGAGGGGCCGGCCGCGCCGCGCTGAATTTTCCCAGCCCGCTGCTCTCCTCCTCCTCCTCCCCCCTCTCCGCGGTGCGGCGGGCGCGATGGCTCCCTGAGGGCGATGCTCCCGGCCGCTGCCTCCTCCTCTGCCCGCCGGGTGCTCGGTGGGCCCGGGCGAGCGGCTCCCGCCGGCTGTTGCGCGGTGAAGAGGCCGGGCCGGGGGTGAGGGCGCCGGCCCTCCCGGGGCGGGGGCAGCCTCCTCCGCCTCCTCCTCCTTCTCCTCCTCCCGCCGGTGCGGAGGGGCCGGCCGTGTGAAGGGGAAGGAGGGAGCCGGCGCGGGGGCCGGTCCTCCCATGGAAATGCCCCTCCTGGCCGCGCCGGCAGCCGGGGGCGTCATGTAGCGCGGAGGGAGCGGGCTTGGCGGGGCGGGAGAAGCCCGTTCCTGCCTTCCCTGCCTTTTTCCTTGCCTCCCTCCGTCCGCCCTCGCCGTACGCAGGCAGCGCAGCACAGCGCGGTGCGGCGCACAGCCGGCCTCCCTCCCTCCCTCCCCCGCCCCGCTGGGGTGCGTGCCCGCCGCGCCTGGCGGAGAGACGGGCGCGCCGCTGAAGCAGCCCCCGGCCACCGGGCAGCCCCCCCGGGGGCAGCGCCACCACCACCATGGCCGAGGAGAGCTCCGACGTCCCCAAAGAGTTGATCGGTGAGGGACGGGGCATGGCGGCGGCGTTCCAGGGGAAGGTGTTGCGGGAAGGAAGGGGGGGGGACACGACACACAAGTTGGGAGGCCGCCGTGCGCGACCCCGGGCTGAGGGGAGGGAGATGCGGGGGGGAGCAGAGGGAGGGTTGATGGTGTCACGGCGCTGGGGGGGTCGTGTGGAGCTGGGGGGAGCTCCGCGGGGGACGTGGGGGGGAGCAGAGGGGTCTCTACGGGAGCCGGAGTTGGGGGGGGGGTCCGGGGGGACTCGGGGGAGCCGCCGGGGGGCAGCGAGGCTGCGGTGACCCCGCTGCTGCCTGCGGGGAACGGGCGGGCGGGGGCTGCGGGCCTGCGGCGCGGAGCGGGGGGGGGGGGGGGGCGGCAGCGGGGGCGGGCAGGGGCTGCATCCGTGTCACCGTCCCCGGGGAGTGTCCGGGGGCCCGGCAGAGGCGCGGTGACAGTGCCCCGGTCCGGGACAGCCGCACCGCCGGCCGGCGGGGGCAGGTCCGCCGGACGCCGCGGGTTAGAGGCTGCGAGCTGCGGGTCTGGTCGTCGTTTTTGATTTCCACCCCTTCCCCGGGCTTTGCATACTTTAAGACTCATTTTCCTGTGTGTGTACAAGGGGAGCGAGGGTATTTGTAATTAAAGTTTTACGGTCGCCTGCGCGCAACCCCTCCATCCCCCATCCCCCCCCCCCATCCTCCCCCCCGTTCCATGGTAACGCTCAGGAAATCGTCGGTGATGGTAAAGGTCCCTGGAAATGTGGGGGAGCTTTCCATAAATGCATCATTAACACGGGACTCGGTAACCGGTGTCGCCTGGGGGTAACAGACCCGATGCTTTAGGCCTGGTCTCAGCCACCTCGCTTATGCCAAACTTCCGTTGCGATTTTGCCTGCTGAGGAGGGACCTAAGGATGAACGGTTTATTTTTAATGTTGCCTTAATGACAGACGGAAACAGAAATTTGTCAGGCAGCAAATTGAATGCAACCCTTAGAAACCTCTCCTTGATCATTTACACTGTTGCATTTCCTTCAGTTTCATCAGCCAGTGCTATTGGTGGGAACTGGCTTTAATGTTTATAAAATATTGGTAAAAATCGGGGCGGAAAGTTGCATGCCTCATGTGATTTTGTTTCTGTATAGACAAAATAGCTGTATTTTGCAGTCCTTGTACTGTGCAAACTCTGGGGTTTGCTTTAGTCTACAGCTTACTACTAGGAAGTGATGAGCTGGGAAGCGTGCTAGGAGTAGCTATGATCAAAATCATGAACTCTTTATCTTTTTTGAAAATGTCCAGGCATGTTGAGGTGCTAATATGTGGCACTTGGTCACTGTGGCTCTGCCCTGTACTCTAGTATGCTGTGGGTGAGGTGTGGTGCATATTAGAGGAAGAGCAAAGTGAGCATCTTCACGCATCCCGTCCCCTGGTGGCTTTGGACAATTTGAGGAATTACCCCCTAAGTCCTGGTACCCTGCACCCACCCAGCTTGCTTTGTCAAGGGCTTTTCTGGGGTATGGAGATCTGTTTGTGTAGATTGGTTTGATTTCTAATAGTATTTTGGTGTCTGCACGTTAAAACTTAACCTTTTAAATAGACTTTTTGTAGTAACCCTATGTCTTGAAAACAGGATGAAAGGATGTGCCTTAGCACTTAGCGATTGGAGCATGGAGATGGGGGTAGGAGTGTTTGGCTGCAGTTTTTGTTCTGTTACTCACTTCCCTTGTGACCTTTTTCAGGTCTGATAGGTCATAAACTTCAAAAAACCCTCTCTTACGTTGGGTTACCTGGATCTGCTCCTTCCAAGGTGTGGGAGTACCTACCTTCTGAAGGCAGGTACTCATGGGCTTCAGTGTTAAAAATGAATGAGCACTTGAAAATATGAGCCTTAATGTTGTGTTTCCATCTCTCAGTGTGAAAAACTGTTTTGCCAGTCCACTTGCTGCTGATGTGTAAAGAAGTATCCTCAGTCATATGGGGAGTATCTATGAAATTTATATCTTAATCCTTTGAGGAAGCATTTTTAGCCCTTTCTGGCAGACAGAGCCTTGGGGGCAGCTGAGATCCCGGTGCTCTGTGGAGGAGTCTCAGGTGCCAGATCCTTTCGCTGCCTGTGGCTTGTTGAAGTGTGAAGTGCTGGAGCTTAGGGCTTGCAGTCATTCCCACTGCTGCTGTGTGGGACCTGTGGGGAGGCAAAGGGAAGCGGGTGTCCTCACACCAGCACCTCAGGAGGAAGTCCCTTGCTAGACGCGGGCACTTGGAACAGTTTGTGGGAGAGGAGAAACCAAAAGGCAGAGGCTGGGGGTGGAGGTAAAGCAGCAAAGACAACAGTAATACCTTTCCTTCTGCAAGGTGGTAGGACTTGATGAAAAAAACAAACAAACAAAAAAAAACCGAAACAGTGTGGTCAGCTTGCTTATGGGTTCCCAAGTAGGGACAGAAAGACCAGAGATTAGGCATTATCCATGAGAGAGGAAGACTCAGGATAAGAGTTTGCATGAGGATGACGGGGCTGAACTTTCCCCCGAGCTTTGCTTACCTGCTCAGGGATCTTGCAGCCTGGCTCCCGACCAAGTGGTTGCCCAGGGAGCCGGCCGTGCTGGCCCTCTGCCACAGGGCTGCCTCGGCTTGGGGCAGGCTTCTGGCCGGGTAAGCCACTGCTACCGAGGAGCTTTTGTTTCCTGATAGGAAAATTAAAATTCCTGGGGAAAACATGCCGATTCTGCAGAAAGAGCTCTTTCTGGTGGAGAGTGTCTCCGATCAGGCACGTTTCTGACTTGCACACCCTCCTGCCCTGCAGGCAGAACGCTGTGGCCTCGGCTAAACGTCCAGGCTTAATAAATGGTGTGTTGTTTGCCCTAACGCATTCTGGCTACCGGATGAAAATTGTGCAGAAAAGTGCTATATGGAGTGCTGTAATTAAAAGCCTTGGGAAGAGCACATTATCTTCAATTTTAGCCTTTAAACTTGAGCATGCATGAGGGCAAAGTGTGTGTCTGGGGAGGGTGGAGACTTGCCAATTACAGATGCCAGTTGTAGTGCTGGAAATAGGTTAATGTATTTAAAAGATTCCTTTCTCGTTCCTTTTCCGAGGGGGCTGGGGAGTGAAATTTACAGAAGGTGCCAAATTGGCTCTTCTAGATGAACTCCTCTGTTTATCTCTCAATTACATCAGTGTCAGTAGTTGTATAAGCTTTCCGATGTGGTTCCTTGTGTACACTTTCCTTTTAGGCCAGGGTGCAAACCTTTAAGGGAGACGCTGGCTCGTTTGCTTCTTGGCAGAGAACACGTATACATGTGTATGCCTCTAAGTATTAAAACATTATGGTGATTAATGCAACTTTGGTGTTGGCACCATGAGGTGGCTACGTTGTCGTTGAGACTTGGACTCAGACCGGCGTTGCCCTCCATAGCATCTGCTGCATAGCTGTCCGGTGTTAGTGTCTGCAAGTCTGCTTGATTTGCTTTGCAACGTAAACGTGCAGGGTGCATAAAGTTAGAACACTGGCTTTTCCATTATTGGACCCGTTTAGCCTCCCTGAAATTAACAACAACAGGCACCACAAGTTTTTGTAGTGCTAGAAGCTAATTGGCTTTAGCAAGCTATGAGGTACAAATAACAACAGGTGAGGAATTTGTTGTGTTTTCTCAGAGGAGAAAGCAGTGCTGGGATTTCTCTTGAGAAAGTTTTTGAAGTGTAAGTAGTGCTGGAAAGAAATATAGACCTATGTTTAACATCCTGGCATATGAAGTCAATAATCCTATCATAGTAGACATAAATTATCCTGTGGATGACATACTTACAAAGGTTGTACTTGTGTTAGGTTGTGTTTAGTACTGGCGCATGTGTGTAGACTTCCATGAGTGCAAGCAGTTGAACAACATAGCTCTGAGTCTTCCTGAAAAATTGACAGTAATATCTGTTCCCTTCTCATGTTGACACCAAAGGTATTTAATTAAGGTGTTTTCTTTTATTTCAGAAAGTGTCAGGGATGTTATTGGGAGGAAAATCAAAATTTCGGTCAAGAAGAAAGTAAAGCTGGAAACCAAGGGCGATAAAGTGGATAACAAAATATTGGTAAGTACAATAGAATGACTCTGATTACATATGTGAAAGAAAAGCCAGAAGGCTTTTCAGAAAACATTAATTCTCCTCTGGAAGGATTCTTTGAACTTTGTGTGTGCCATGAGATACACTTATCGCTTATTTTTCTACTTTCTTGCTAGCCTGCAGAGCAAGTTGATGCTCAGGCATGCACACGTACATACAAGTTTATCACTGAGTTATTCTCCAGATATTGTGTTGTGGACTGATACTAAAGCAAGCTGTTATTAGAACCTGTTCTAAAATACTTTGCTGCTTTTGCTGCTTAGGTTTCCCTTTTACATCTGTAGGAATTTTCTGTGGACAAGAAATGTAAAACAAAGCATGGAGAATTACTTATCTTTTAAGAATCTTCTGAAGTTTTTATGCAGTGAAGAGAAACAGTAAAATTGTTGTGCTTTTTGAACGCAAATGACTATTTGTACTTTTTGTTATTCTCTGTTAAGTCATACATGCATCTGCGTTTTAAAAGAAATGCTTAATATGTGGGATCCTCCATTGTCATTCCTAAAACCGTAGTGGAGGAAAATGTCAAATTAATCTCACTTGAGTATGCTTTCCTGTTTTCTCGAGAATAGTTTTGCTGGCCTCTCTTGATAAGAAGAAAGCTGTGACAATGAGCTGGTATGCTTGCATACTATCTACATAAGCAAAAAGAGATGGAACTTTATTTCTTTGTTCTTTTGATGCCTCTCTATCAGGACAACTTGAATAACAAACACAAATAACTGCAGTGCTGCTGTAATATTTTTCCAAGATATTTGGTGCTTTGTGTCAGTAAAAATGCTATTGCAGAGTTGAAAGTTTCATTGCCAAAACTGTTGTTACACATTTTAAGGTACATGCCCCATGCAGATACTCTATTTTGTCTTTAAAAACCACAGCTTATTAATTAGTTCTGAATTTCCTTCAAAAAGTACATGTTGCTTGTTCCTGGGCAGTAAAACTGTTGATAATGGTTTACTTTTCAGTGAGAGCAACTACTTAAAGAATTTGAAATATTTTCTGCATGATATCTACCCATGTTAAATGTAGCTCCTGCAGTTAGAGTTTCTATTTATGTACTGGAAATAGGTTGAGTATGTGAATGTTGATTGATTGTCTCTGTTTACTTGAAAGCCATGTTTATGAAGAAGGCTGACAGTTTCACTGAAGCACTACCACTTGGTTGAACTATTAACTTGCACAGAATCATTACAGTTATCAATAGGGAAATATATTGTGGAAATACTGAAATACTGTTCTAATCTGATGGGACCAAAAGCATTTCAAGCTTTGAAGTTTCAGTGAAGTTTCTGAGGGAGGTGCTACTCATCAGTAATGCCTAAATGTGATGACTTGGATTATTATTTTTTTCTCTCTCTTTCATCTCCTAAACCCTCAGGTGAGGGACTTTAACTGTTTATGACTGAAGAGGTACTGAAAGGGAGGAAACCTCTTTGAGGGGCTCACAAGTTAGTAAGCATTTACTGTGGTGCATGCATGTTGTCTTCAGTGCATAGCTTGAGGCTTTCAAGGGGATGAAATGCTGGTGGATGTGTTGTCTGCTAGAACCATTTATTCTTTGATGCTGAACTGCAGAGGACTTATATGGGGGAAAGAAAAAATATGTTTTCCTGGTTGGAGAAATGGACTGTTGACTGCTGGGGCTGAATTTTGTGTTTTTGTTTGCCAGAAAAGACAACTGACCTGTGTGAAGCTGTGCAAATCATTAATAATGAGTTTTTTACATCTTTCCTCTAATTGCATGTGTGTATCTATACTTTTATGTGAGGTGCTTTTGTAGAAGTGTGGAGTATTGTCTGCTGTGGCAGAGGCCAGTGGAGACTGTAGTTCCTTTTGAGGATGCAGAGAGCTCTGAAAAAACGACACCAGTGGCACCTTAAGCTGAGTACCTCAAATTAGTGGAGACTTTTTTGGCTTTACTGTGTCTACACAATCTCACTTCTTACCTGTCAAGTAGAGGAGATATACCCTTCATTTACCAAAAGAGTAATGCTGAAAATAAATAACTTCGCTTCAGAAACATGCAAGTGCTTAATGCTAAGCAGCACAGGAAAGCTGCCAACAAAATTAAGAATTTTTGTACTCCAACCTGGGACTTAACAGTATTCAGTAAATAATGCATCTGGCTGTGTTCTGACCAGGGCAGATAAAGCAGAATACTGAATTGCTATGCTTTGAGTGAGCGTGTCAGATTGAATGCTGAATGAAGTGTTGGTGCTAAAGCAATTCAGTAATTAAAGACTCTATCCTTAAGTGCATACACCAGAGGGCTCAAATGTGATTGCATAGGCGACCTTCATGCCAGCACTCCTTGACTCCCGAGAGCTTAGTTTTGAAATGTTAATCTTCTTCTGAGTGTGGTCTCTTGAGCAGATGTGTGGCAATGAAATATTTTGAGATTTTGGTTTAAATTTTATTAGTAGTTGGGTGTTTAGAAGCAAAATAGGTAGCATGCATTGAGTCCAGTGCAAAATAGCAGTTGTTTTCACTCTATCAAATCCCAGAGCTGTGGTGGAATGTGCCCAAAGTTTTAGAGGAGGTTGATTGCAGAGGTTGGCTCTGAGCCCTGGCACCCAAAACAGTGCTTTTATTAAATGATCTCTCATCCTTCCTTCCCAGGAAAATCCAGTAAAATCAGTACCACTTTGAGACAGGGAGATTAGTTAAAAATGACTGTACTTTGCAGGTAACTATAAAAACACTTAACCTCGGGCCCTGTTGTGCACAGTGTATTCAAGATGCAGAGTACTAGAATATGGATATAACCACTACTTCAGTCACTCTGCTCTAGGAAATTCCTCTGATAATTAAGATAGAAATTGGAATCTGAGACTAAACTAAAAAAAGTGGAAAAAAAAAAAAGTTGCTTCAAATAAGGTCTCTGTGTTTAAGTGGTGGAATTGGTGGGTAAAGTCCATGCTTGCCATAAGGTACTTTAGGATCTCAGCTTTGGGTGCTGGAGTTTGGAAATTATGACTGGGTTTTGATGTAAAACAGCATTTTTCCTTTTTGCAGTTTGTACAATGGGCTTGCTGTCTCGGTAATCTCAGTTTGCAGTTACTTAGTTTTTCAGTTAGTCATAATGATGCAAACCAGTGAACATAGTGAGGTGCTCAACTGCCTGTAGTCTGCTGGTACTAGGTCTCAGGTGTGCATGCAGCAAACTGGTATCTAATCCTGAAAAGCCAGTAACCAGCTTGAATGGGCAGAAGATCATCCTTGAGCAATTAGGGCCAAACCCCAGCTCTATCCAAGTCTTCCTTATACTGTAGCACAGCAAAGCTGTCATTAGGGAGGGCAAGGAAACATCTGTGAATAGAGAAAACCTTGAATGTTGATAAGCCACCAAGGAGGAGCTGCCCTATGCAGCAAGGGGGCCAGGCATCGTGGGGCTCCCCAATGGCCAGTGAGGCAAGCAAAGCAGGACTTGGGGTGGTATCTGGGGACAGCTATGCTCTGCTGGTCACCGTCTGGACTGTGGTGAGACCCAAGGTTAAGTCAGGGAGTCGGGTCAATGGGACTGGCTTAGCCAGGGAAATAGATGGACATGGCCATAGCTGCTGCTTTGCTCTGGCTGGGGCTGAGTGCTGGAGCTCTGGAGCAATATGGGGAACCCCAGTCAAGGCTTCTCCCAGCTTTTTGGGTCTCACAGTTGCACCACGCCACACCTAGCCTTAGGTGCGGGCAGCCAAACTTCAGCAGAGCCCTTGGGCAAGCTCCTCTGACTGGCTCCAGGTGGCCCTTAGCCAGAAGCAGGGTACTGTGACAGGAGCAGACCCCACTGTGCTTGGCTTCAGTATGACTCTCAGAAGAGTAGTCTTACCGGGTTAAAATAGAAAAGGATGTCACTGTTTTGTAATCTGGTCCAGGATTGTTTTGGTTTTGTGGGATTGTTTTGTTTAAACCCTTTTTTTTAATGAGGACAAGGTTTAAGGCATCGTGCTGAGTGGCTGCTGTGTTCCTCTACACCCTGACAACTTCTGACCTTCTCTCTAGTATCAGCACAAGCTGATGGGTATGTAGCAGTCTCAGCAGTAATGATAATAGTGTTGGTTTTGCGTATGTATGTGGGAAACAGTCAGAAAAAGACAACAAACTACTCCCTCTCCTCAGGGCCCCACCGTTTAGCAACATAAGGGATCAGGCAGAATGCCACATCCATAAGATAGATTTCAGTGGTTTGTCTTGTTTTTGAACCCGGAGGCCTCAATGGTTATCAGATTATCACCTACAGACAAACTCTGGCAGGAAACCGGGCTTCTTAATTTTGCTGTTTGTGGTGCTGCTTCCCCCCCCCCCCCCTAAAATGCCCACGGTTGCTGTACAGTGTTTTTCTGAAGGTTTCCCATAGCCATTTCTTCCAATCAGATTTGTCATAATTGATATTAATGACTGAGAAGTTGAAATTGTAAAATAAAGGCACTATGTTAAATGTGCATAAATCTTATGAAGAGCAGTTGAAAGAGCTGGGACTGTTTAGCTTGAGGAAGAGGAGACTGTACTCAAGTAGACATATCACTTGCTATGTCTACTTGAAAGGACACTGTAGAGAGGTTGGTGCTTATCTCTTAGCAGGTAATTAGTGACAGAACGAGAGGGAATGGCTTCAAGCTCCAACAGGGAAGGTTTAGACTGAACATTAGGAAAGAATTTTTCACCGAAAGAGTGGTCGGGCATTGGAATAGGCTGCCCAGGGAGGTGGTGGAGTCACCATCGCTGGATGTGCTTAAGAGTCGTTTAGATATGGTGTTGGGGAATATGGTGTAGGGGAGAACTTTGTAGAGCTGATGATTGGACTTGATGGTCCCATTTCCAACCCTTGGAATGGCCTATGATTCATGACAGGCCAGAATTCAGGATTCCTCTTACTTTTTGTTTCTTTACTATTAGTAAGAGAATAGTCCTAGTCTAGTTGCCTTTGAGATAAGTTTTCCAAAAGAATATTATTTTAGGCATCAAGGGTGAGGTCATATTGTCATTGCATACTTGCTGTAAATGACTGTGCTCTCTCTATGGATGGTCTGGGTTGTTTTGGTTTGGTTTTTTTTTTTTCTTTGTTGATGGGTTTTTTTGGTTGTTGATTTTGGTTGCTTTTAAAAAATGTTTTCCTAACCTTAAGCTCATAGAATAATGTGATGCAGTGACCATGAGCATTTTATAAGAAATTACATCAAATTACAATAAAAGAAATATTTTTTATGCTGCTCCCTCAAGTCATTTATGGTTTCATTTGTGAAATATCACAGTGCTACTTCTGGAACAGGGATGGTCGCTTTAGTGAGCGGCTCTCCTCAAAATGTACTCTATGCCCAATATGGATTCAGTGGGGGAGTAATTTGTATGTACTCATCACTTTCTTTGGGACATATGTTTCCATGGGCTTTTAAAACAAAATTGGTGGGCTCATGTTTATATTAGTTCAGTGCATATCACCTGAGATTTCATGTCTTGCTTCTAAAGACTCTCTTATAAAGGCTCAAATTCTATTTTTTTTAAAAAAAAAAAATCTACCGCTATTTACTTGTAAAGGAGCAATCATTGCCACCTTGTGCACTGTCCATGTGGCATCTGAATATTGCTTGAACAACCTGGCTGACTGTAACACCAAAGCAGTTGAGAAAGGCATGTGTGAGCTGCTGAGCCTGTTCATCCTTATAGAATGGCAGTCTCTGGGTAGAGGCAGCAATATGTTACACTGACAAAACTATTTTGGGATTAAAAGCTCTGGAGCTTGTTTTCCATTGCTCATCTTTTGTCTTGATCCATCCGTGATATTCAAATAGAGATGTATTTTTCTATCTATCTATCTGTCGAGGTGCAAGTGTCTTGCCTTAAAAATATGCACTTACATTAAATCACTAAGAGCATGAAGCTTGCTTGAAAGGGTTGTCCAAGGTTAGTTTTACATAAAATGTGTGCAATCTTGCATGTTATATCATGACAGCTGGTGTGTGACAATGATGTTAAATATGGGCATTCTTTTAAAATAATGGTGTTTCCTTTTCTCTGCCCAGAACACTGAGTGTTATGACATATATCTTAAGTGTGTGTATATGAAGATGAAAGGAAGTAGGTGTTGGTACATCCCTCATGTCAGGGAAGTGAGGTAGAGTAATCAAAAATACTTATATGTGAAAATTCATTTTAATACATTTACAAGGCGCCTCTGAGAAAACATTTGAACTCTGGCCAATAAGATTGCTACAGAAAACGGAAATAATAAAGGTACTGCTGGAAAGATAATTTCTTAATCCAGTCATGCAGTTGTTATATAGTCCTAAAATAGGTATTGTTTTAAAAAATACTAACTTATGTGCAAGTTTTACTGAAATCTGAGTTTGTTATACACTAATCTACAACTGGTGGGAGGATTTACAGATTTAACATTCTGATGCTGTGATGGTGCCTGCAAACGTTCAAGTCGTCTTTGTTGAGATGTTTCCATTTCTAGGAGGTGAAACTGGCTATCAGTGGAATTAATCAAGTTGGGAGGAATGCTTCCATTTTCTTTGGGAAACACACTTTTTTTCTATAAACAATACACTGTAAATGAACACTTTCTTTCTCTGTAGTGTATTCTTTGCGTACTCTGGAAGGATGGTATTACCATTACATCAGAAGAGCAACTCATTTGCTCTCCTTTAGTTTTGTGCAACTAGTGCATGTAGGGAAAGGTAAGAAAAGGTAATTCATCTTTTGGTGCCCTTAAAGTACTTGCCTTTGCTTGGTCTCATGTACTTTGCATGTGCACACCCACCTACAGGCTTATATAGTCTTATCTGTGTGCTGGAAGAAGGAAATATAAACATTATCTCACTCTTAGTGGCTTCTGTTCACAGCTCCAACAGCTATCAGGAAAAAAGGAGTGGTGAGAGGCAGGAATCCACTATGGCTCTGAATTTTTCATGGGATCTTTCCTCCTGTCAATTTTCATAACCCAATTAAAAAAACTTTTTTTTTCTGGAGGGCCTGACTCCCTGCCACCATTATTTGTGAAATGGAGCCTTCCTTAGCAAGGATTTGCATTGAAATTTGTGCATAAAAGTGGCAGAAGACTATTACATATAATTTCCTAAAAGCTGGAAATAAAAAAATATAAAACGAGCATTAGGGTCAACTTTTTGCCGCAGTCACTTTTCTACATTGATGGCTTTACTTTTCTAGGAAAGAGAAGACTTGGAGGGGAATAGAATATGTGTTATATGGTGGACCAATATAAATGTAAAAACCTTATCCACATTTGTTGGGGTTTTTTTCTTTATTTTTTCCTTTTTCTTTGCTTTTTTTTTTTTCCTCTCATGGCTTGTTTTGTCTGCCTGAAGTTACTTATTTTAAGAAAAGACCTCATGCAGGGCATGTGGTTCGCTTTACAGTAGGTAGTGTGGAGGATACAGTAAGTTTGAGAAAGGCTGCTAACTTTTCAGTGAGCACAGCATACTGTGAAAAATGCATCTTATTGTGCAGAGCCCTTCTCTTCAGCCATTGTTGTGGTGCAAAAATTGGTGAATGTCACCGATTTGTCTGATCATTAAAGTACTTTGGATCCCCTACAATTCTGCATCATTTAGTTCTCATGCTGGTGGTAATTTTATTCTATGTAAAGTAATTACAGGCCCAGGATGTAAGATTATTCTTTAAATATAACTGCTGCTAACTCTGCTTTGTACTGCTTCAAGTCCCCAAGCTGATTCCTGCCCTTGTTCCTGTCCAATCACCCCCTCTGTGGCAACTACTGAGTGTCTTTTTGTTAATGATAGCTTCCCTAATTCAAACATTTAAGGTATAGCAAACTATTGAAAATTTAATTATAAGAGCCAGAGTCTGATAACCTAACATTCCCAAAACAGACCTAACAAAATTAATTGGGCTGCGGGGTGAGGGAAGAACTGCCCTGGCTTGAGGAGTTGGGGTTGCAGAACAAGCAAATAGCCTGTCTAAATAACTGTAGGCTGTGATTTTAACATTAGCAAACTGAAACAAAGCTTGGCTGGTACAAAGTTTGGAGAAGTTGCGTGGTTGATGGTGAATGTGGTGGAGGTGGTTGCCTGGCCCCATGGGGACCAGGGTAGTAGCTTCTGGGACCGTGATGGATAGGTGGGGTTTTAGCAAAGGGGAAGGCTTCTCTCATCAGTTGAACAGTGTGTGCTCGTTGTTATATTACTGAGGGGGGCTCTGCAAATGAATCTTGACAGCACTCACCCCTTTGAACAAATGCAAATTAAACAGGTCTACGTGACCTGTGTGGGTAATGCACAGGTGCCTATAGGACAGAAGCTGTGAGCAAGCAAGGAGTGGCTTTCACCTGGGCAGGTGTGTTTTCTGGTTTTCCTTTGCAAAGCGACTTTTATTTAAAAAAAAAAAAAAACCACTACATTGTGGGCTGGGCTTGTGGGTACTGGATATTGTACAGCTTATTCCCTTGGCTGACAAGTGATGGTTGTATCCCTGTTGTACAGTAGGCCTGTGTAACGGCAGGATGGCCCTCAGAAAGTGCCTTATGTGGGTATGGAAAACAAAAAGGGGGAAGCTGGGTATATTTTCCCCTTAGGATTTCTGTTCTGCATTGCTTTTTCAAGCAGTGTTTGTTTCTGTGCTTTTTACATAGGTTGATGACTAGATTTAATTTTTTCCCCCCTTTGTGCAGTTAAAGCAGTGATTAGCAGCATGCTGCCTCCAAGGTGGGAGTGGTGTGGGTAGGACGTCTGGAAGTTCTCTTAATAGCCTGGGCTTAGGAGGCTGAGGTCACTCAGAGCAAACCACTTCCATTTCATGCTCCTGGTTGCTTTAAAGATACTTGCCAGAGGCATGTCTTTATGGAATAAAGTACTTCAGGTACTTTATGGAATAAGTACTTCAGGTACGTGTCTCTTTTTCTTTCTCTGAACACATCCCCAGCTCTCTGAACAGCCTCTGCCCCTTGTGCCTAAAACTTTGACAAAGTATTGCTTTTATAGAGCTTTGTGAAAATTTGGGGATTTGAGCTAAGTTACAAGTATCTACTTATTCTTGGGGTATGGGAGGAAAACAAGAAGGTGATGTGGCTGCTGCCGAGCAGTTCTCACTCAGATCTGTTTAGGGGAAGTGAATGGCTGTTGATCTGAATTGGGAGATGGGGCACTGCTGTGTTTGTTCAGGGCTGACCTTTGAATGAAGTCTCTCTGCCTTCGAGGCCATTAGCAAGACTGAAACTATTCATACAAAACTATTGATAAAGGGGAAGCCTTTCACAGGCTCATCTCTTAACAAACACTTGAGCCAGATGCTTAAGAATGATACCAACTTACAGCCTTGTATGTGAGCTTCTACTCTGAAGCAGGGCTCAAGGAGCCTTAGTTGTTGGGCAGTGAAGGTAGATCAGTATAGATGGTTGGATTTTTAGTGTGGCCAACATTAACTGAAGATCTCTTTTGGTGTTTACGATGTAACTGGTAAATATTTGAAGAAACGCAGGATTCGTTAGGTACTGATGCATTGTTGAGTAATAATTTCTGCCGTCTTGGTACACTTGTTCATATTCCAAATCTAAAATGTCTGCTTTATATTACTACTGCTACTTTTAAAAGTGTAACATGTAAAATGTATTTTAAATATAACGAGCATTTTTCTTGGCTGTGTTGCTGTTCACATTTGCACCATTCAAGTGTCTGGAAAGCGCAGTATTTGGGCTTTGAGCTTTCTGTTCTCTCACCTCAAGGTGCTGGAATGCCTGCATTTTTTGTGAAGCATATCAGCATATGCTGTGTACACTTGTTGCATATACTGTGGGTATCTTTATGATGCCTTTCCTACCTTTCCATCTGCCTCTTTGCTCTCCTGCCATTTTCTGTGCTTCAGCAAGCCCTTAGAAACTTTACCGTGTTGGATTTGCTTTTTAGTCTACCCCTTCTCTCGCACAAATATTCCCATTTTACCAACATTGTATTCCTCCACTAATGTTTCCTTTCCTTGCAGAGGTAATACAAATATCTCCTAAGACCTTAATATCCCCACAAATATGAGGATGATGGACAGAACGTAATGCTGCTATGCTAAAAAATATGGCTGCCATAATTTCTGCCATAAATTTCTTCTTTGTTCTGTATAAGATTGTGCCTGCTCCTGTTGGCCAAGTTCTCTGCTTCCTTGTTCTCTGATTTCATCTAACTCTGTGCTAGATATGTTTGTGTCTTGGAAGCAGTTTGGTTCATGCTGGACACCATGGGGCTGTGTTAGTATAATTGGGCTCTAGGATCTTTCCACCTTCGCCAAGGCAGTTTTATTAGGTCAAAAAAGAAATATTGCTAGCATCTCAAAAGAGTACTGCACAAATTGTGGTTGCCTTGAGGGAAGGCAAGATAGTATGATGAGCACAACTTATCTCTGGCATTGCTCTCTCTAGGTAGATGAGCTGTTGAATTGGAAAAAAGGAAAAACAAAACAAGTAAAGAATTGTAGTATAACATGCAATTTAAATGCAATTACCTGATGTTGATAGTGCCAGAGCAGTCTAAAATACTGTTTTTTAAATTTTTTTTTAAAGTTAATCTGTGAATACAATGCTGACTTGCCTGATTTTTATAGTTTTCTCTTTGCTTTAGGAAGACGTTTTCTAAGAGATTTGATTCTGCAGATGAATTTAAGTGTTATCTTATGAAATCTCTACTATTTCCCTCACAAGGGATTTCACAGGCACTTTTCTACCATTTACTTGCTGAGCTGTACCATGTAAGCAAGATGCAGGAGAAGTTGAATGCTGACTTTTCCTAGACTCCTATGTAGGTGCATCAACAAAAGCTGGTTACCTGGAGAAGTGTGCGTTTTCAGGCTTCAGCCATGGGCAAAGAAAAGTCTTCAGGAGCAGCTTGATATAGCAGTGATGTATGTTTTATCTCAGTTGTCAACTGTTACTGTTTTTTTTGCCCTCACTGAATAATACTAAAAATGGTAAAACTTGCAGGTATCAACTCTTAGAACTTGCATGTTCAATTTAGGAAGATTTTTAGGTGGTTGCAGGATTAATGCCGACACTCAAACCACATTGCCTTTTTTGTCCTCATTGTTAAATAGTGATTTTTGTCAGCTGGTGTAAGATTTATTAAACTTAGTAAATGCTTGTTGTAAGCTCTAGAAATATATTTTTCCATGTTAAGTATTTTGAAAACAGCAAAAAATGTAGAACCTAAAGATGAGTTAGTTTCATGTGGTATTTCCAGTGTAAATGTTATCCTTTTAAACTATTTCCTGTAACACTGTTAGATGGATCCGGAGTTGTTTATATGTGCGTGAAATTGTGTGAAATTAAAATCCTACAGGTTTTTGTATGGTATTAATTTATCACAATGTAGGCTTAATACAATTTTAGTAGGTCTTTGTTCAGCTTGAGTGGTTAAGTCCGCCCCAAGTAGATTATTCTTCTATTTTCTTTGATCAATTTTTAATATGGTGTTGGGTTTTTTTTTTCTATTTTTATCTTCTGTTGTTTACTTGCTATACAATTCATATGTTGGTTTTCCTTTTTGGAGGGCCTGTTTACTCTTACCATAAAGAAAATTATTGCAGTCACTTGTTTGAAATCAATCAAGGCTGTTGGCAAGTCAGCATTTCTGCCTCCCCTTCCGCCTCTGTAACTCTCCAGCCTTCCACTGTGTTCTGGGACCTGATTCATGTGGTGCTGATGGTGCCTCTCCCTTCAGCCAGCAGTGGCATCAAGCTTGCATAGATAAAGGCATAATGGCTTTAAACTAAAAAAGGAAAGATGTAAACTAAGTATAAGGAAGAAATTTTTTTACACTAAGGGTGGTGAAACACTGGAACAGATTGCCCAGAGAGGTGGTAGATGCCCCATCCCTGGAAACATTCAAAGTCAGGTTGGATGGGGCTCTGAGCAACCTGATCTCATTGATATCCCTGCTTACTGCAGGGTGGGGGTGAACTAGATGACCTTTAAAGGTCCCTTCCAGCCCAAACTGTTCTATGATTCTATGAATTGTGCTTGACACAGAGCACCAGGGACCTCCTTTCCTCTGCCTTCCTGGGCGCTGCCTGCTTGGGAGCCAGAGTTTCCTGCTGCTGGTGCTCTCTGGCTCTGAGTAAATGCAGTGTAGCATCAGGGTAGCCTAGATCCTAACCAGAGGAGGAATGCTATCATGCTTGTAGCTGGGGATATGCTGCAAAGAAGGCTTTGCTGTGGAGTAGCCTGTGCATTACGAGTTCAGTGTGGCTGTTCCTTGTGTAGCCTTGTTCGGGTGCCAGAGCCCCCCAGGGAGCTGGAAGAGGTTGGGGCTGTGCTTGAAGGAGGAGGTGTCCCTGCTTGCACAACTCCTTCTGTAATGCTAGACTTCTCTCTTGCCAGATGCAGGAATCTGCATGGTGCTGCTCGACTTGAGAACGTGATGGGAGGCAGGGGTTTGCTGGCTCTACTGCTTCTCTCAGCGCGCCGAAGAAATGTTTGCCCAGGTCATATTCACCTGCTAATTTTTTACTTGTATTGTTAATTTTTCTGAACAAAACCCCTTAGCTTGTGCAAAAGGAGAGATACCGCCTGACAGAACTGGCGAAAAGAAGAGGAATAACTTTCTCCAGCTCCCTGTGTCACTGTTTCTGAAGTGGTAATAGCAGCTTTTCCTGGAACATAAAGAGGAAGAGCTGGCAGAGACATAAGACTCTCAGTCAGAAGCCTGGCAGGAATTAAGCAAGCTGCCTTCGTTGTTGTGTTTTTGTGTTCTCTTGAAGTGTATTTTCCATGGAGCAGGCAAAGGAACTGGTTATAAATACTGCACCAATTTCACTGGGCTTTAGTTCTCAGTGAATTAATTTGAGATCCTTTGGTAAAATTCATAGATTTGTTTATTTACACCATTGCAGTTACCTTTGAAAGACAGATTGTTTTATCACAAATTGAATGGGTTTTGTTTACGTATGAGCACCCTTGTGGTAAATGTAGCGAATTGACAGAGGGTTGAAGTGTTTTAACGTCCAAGAGACTTTCTACATTGCTACAATGCTTGGACTTTGCTCCACTCTCCCCCAAAACTGTTTCCAGCTGTGCATTAGCCTTGAGGTCCAGTTCTCTGAATTAAGATTTAATATAATAAAATATGCTGAGAAAATCCTTAGCACTGTAGGGTCCAGATGTATCTTTGGGGAGTCATCTGAGTTGTTTCTTACCACCCAGATCTTGAAGGACACTGAGAAAATTAGATAATCAGCATTACGTTCATGGCTATCGGATGACCTTCCCATAGGGAGTAGAGAGGTTTTCATAATTGACTAGCAGATAATCTGGTGGCATTGTCTAAGAGAACAAACATGAAAAAATGTGTTCAGGTAGAATTTGTCTTGCCGTGGCAAGACAAATTGGGTAGTGGAAATCAATTAAACCCTGATCTGTTATGTTTCTAGGCATTCTGAATAACCCATCTGTTCAGTTACATTGAACCTTTATCTACTGGAGATGTCACCAAAACCTGATTTTAGTTTCTTAGCTGTAATCTCTTGTGGTATAGAGCGCTCCCAGGTGGCTTTTGGACCTCACACTTGCAGGGTGAGGAGCGGGTTGGATTGCCCTGGGCAGAGTTTTTTGCACAGCCTGAGGATTAGTGGATCTGTTGGTGCATGGTGGAGACAGGCCAGTTGGACTAGGCATTAGGCTAATGCTTAGGGCCTTGCGGATGCATTGACACAAGGAAATTTAGTATCTGGCTTACAGTAGCCTCCAGCAGTAGCATTAAGCTGCTACTGTAAGAAAAATAGTCCTTTTCTAATTTATTGGGTTTTTTAATTTTCCCTGTAATGGAAAATTTTTCCTGAGTTGATTTTAGCATTACACAGAGGTAAAAAATCTTAGCATTTTCCAGTTATCACTGTACTACTGTGCTCAGGTTGCTTTCAAGCATCCGTGATGGGGATATTAATGTTTTCCTCTTCTGTAAGCAGAGTTCACGCGTAAAATTAATGTTGAGCTTTTAAGTGTGTTTAATAATCACCCCTCCCATGAATGTATACCAATGCATGTAATGTTGCACATACTGATGCTTTAAATAGGTCTGTGACTGAAAGAGCCAGTTTGTAATATATTGGGCAATATATTACATGTCGATTATATACATTTCAAAAATTACTGTTATACTATTATTTTAAGGTCATTAGAGTAATTGAAACAAGAGGCAATAAAATCCGATTTTCTGAGCCCAGCATGCTGCTTCTTGATTCAAGATGATGTTCAGTTGCTAAATGTGTTTTTCCCCAGACAGAGTGCATCTGCAGATTCTGCAATGCCCATTTTTTTCAGCCTGAGCATACTCCACTGTTGACACTTGCTGTGAAATACCATAGCCTGGTTCACCTTCTGTGCTGCTGAGTTCTTGTAGCTTTATCTGCTTCGTTTATTCATTATTAAACGCATGCTTTCTGCTTGACAAGTGCTATAAAATCCGTTTCACTGTACTGAACCAAAGAACCTTCACCAGCAGTCTAGAAGGGTTATTAATTTATTTTTTTAAAAAAATGCAAATACTATGCATTTCTACTTTCCAGTGAAGTGCTCTTTAGACCACTTAACAGGCTGGTAGATTCTCTCCATCCTGTTCTTTAAGCTGTGTGGTTGTGTAAAAAATGAAGTGCTAGATTTTTACAGATTTCTGCTTAAGACAGAAACACGAATATCTCATGTGTTTGAAAATGCTTCTAAAAGTCCTTTAATATATTAGGTCTACATTAAAATGAATGCTTATATGATGTAGTGTGTGTGTTGTTATATGTACTTGTGTATTAATGTGGCTGGTATGCGGTCCCCGTTAAGGACAGGCACACACAGCATAAAACTGAAAGGTACGCTCTTCTGACATGAGTTACAAAGGTTCAAGCTTTCTGAAATTTTAATTTTAAAGCAACTCAGTTTAGACATCCAGTGTTAAAGTTTTTTATTTATTTTAAGTTTTATGATCATTTGAGAACAACACACAAAAGTCAAGGCTTTGCATTTCCTTCCTAAGCTCTATCTTGTATAAGCACTAGCTTGTCTTTCCATTCTTATTAAGCATGTTCTGACTTGTTTTTATTACACTGAATTTTGTTTATCCTTTCTTAGATGAGCATTCCAGTATTTGGGAGCTATAAACTAATCCATGATACCAACTTTTCCTCTAAAGGGAGAACAACAGAGTTAACCACTAGATCTTGGTTTGATAAAAAGGTATATTTCCAAATGCAGGTTTTCTCATTCTGATTCTTAGATAATACAGCCATGGTAGATTTTAGCTCAGTCTTCACCTTTGTATATTTATTTGCTTTGAAAATAACCAATTTGGGACTGTAAGGTTCTTTTTCTGTAAGATTCACCTCTTGGGTCAAGAGAGATGAACTTCTCATGCAGTTGGATGCAACAATAGCAGTAAACTGGGACAGCAGTTTTGCTGTCAAGATAGCTAACAGCAGAAGAGCTGACTCTTCCCCTAGAAAAGAATAATATTTCAAAGGAAGGCTAGGGAGAGTGAGATCAAGGCCAGAGGAATTACTCAGACTGTTGAGTGAGCCTCCCTCTTGCTTTCTGTACTTGACAGACTGCATCTGTGAACCTTGTCCTCCACACAGCAGAAGGCCTGCACAGAAGGGCATTTTTTTTTTTTTCTCAGAGTAGGGCTCAACTAGTGTTTTTCTAATTGGGTAAACAGAAATTGAAAAAAAGCAATTGAGCTCAAGTGGCTTTAAGGGATCTTGGATGAGTCTGTGCTAAATATTTTTATGGCCATTATTAGTAGTAAAGAAGACCAAGGAATTGAGCCTTCCTGTGCCTCAAACTCATGTTTTTTATCTGGTCTCAACTGTGATCACCTTAGCTGTTCCATAACTTCGCTCTTACCTGCCCAAGGAGCAGTTGTACATCTGTCCCATCTGTAGCTGGTGAAGTAGCCATAAAGTAGGCTATGAACATGACAGGTGATGCACAGGTCTCCTCAAAGTGCTTTAAACCAAGCTGGGTACCAGAAACCAGTTTCTCCTGACTGGTAGGCTCTTGGATCCCCACCCAGTGTTGAAAGAGTGGGATAATTCCTGCAGAGGAGAGATGCTGGATTCCAGGGTAAGTGTGCAACTGAGGACCCTGACCCTTGGTAGATGTGTAGTCAGTACTGCTTTAGGACCAAATGGACCACTACCTCTTTCTACTAAGGAATGTTGTTTCTGCGCCGTTAGTGCAATTATCACGTGCAAGCTCTTCCTTTCCAGTAACACTGGATCTGCTGAAGCGCTTCATTTCCAAGGCATAGGATCAAACTTTCCATTTTATTTTATTGCTGCAAAACTCACAGAAGTTGTGGGAGCAACGAATAAATAATTGGGTTAATTTATATCCTTACCTCCTCTGCCTGGTAAGTGTTTACCAAAATGCCATGGTGTTTGTTTTCTAGGTGGATTTAACACCATTCCTTGGAAATCTCAGACAAATGTGCAGAGCTCACTGTTCAGAGGCTTGAGTCTGGCTTATTGGGTATTTGAACATTGTTTCCACACCAAAACTTGCGGATGCTGGAAGCATTTCTAGTGTGAATATTAATGTTTGTCTCCTGTGAAGACTTGCAGGGCTGAAGTCCCACTATAATTTCTGTAGGTGCTTTTTCAGTAAACTTAGATTCTTAAACATTTGTGGAAGGAGTGTGTGTTTGTGTAAGAGCGATAGCCTGCGGCTGTTGGTGCTTGCCGAGAAAGGGTTTGTGGTTGTTGGCTTAGCATCACTGTCTAAAATCAGTGCTTTATTTCTTTCTACTGCTTTTTTCTTTTTTATTTGGGGAGTAATTGTGAACAAATCCAAACTTGAAAATAAAACCTCTGTTGGTTTTTGTTGGTATTGTTTTGGTTTTGGTGCTTTGTATGTCTGACCACATAACATTATATGAGAGTATGCAAGGATGGCATTAACTCTAATTTAAACTGCATTTTAGCTGTTGTGTTTAGGGGTGAGGAATTAAAAAGTTGGAACCCATCACACAAGCATTCATAACAGCAGTTTCTAGTGACAGAAAGCCAGAAGGAAAATCTGTTAGGTCATATTGACAGTGGTGTCTGCTGTCACACTTACTTCTTTGGATTCAATGGTAATAAAAATGACT
Source organism: Scolopax mira (assembly GCA_004320125.1). Taxonomy (NCBI): domain Eukaryota; kingdom Metazoa; phylum Chordata; class Aves; order Charadriiformes; family Scolopacidae; genus Scolopax; species Scolopax mira. The sequence continues at coordinate 22,945 of BJBW01001433.1, forward strand.
GAGCATAAGCTTTAAGCAGCGGATTGATTGAGTGAATGGTAAGTATGATTATTTAATAGCATTAAATATTTAGGTGCATATGTATAAAAAAACCCTAGCCAGCAGCATCCAATAATCAAGTGAGGTTGTCAATTTAGAGTAGCCATCACGTAAGTCATCTTGCACCCATTCATGCTGAGGGTGTACCTTGGGTCTTCCTCCACATCCCCAAACCAAGACAACTCAAATCAATGTGGTGTTTTCCCTACCAGATTCAAAGGGTGATCATTTTCATGAAGTGATTGGAATAGTTTAATGACAGGAGGATAAGATCCTGGAGTCATAAATAATATTGGGAACTTTCAGCAGCTGTCTGTTTCCATAAGAAGGCAGATGCTTTTGGATAGGTTCCACTCTGCAGCTGGGAAAACACATACCAATCAAAAATGTGGTTTGAGTTAGGTTTGACAAACCAACTTTTGTCTTGCATAATGTCTTTTTTTCAAAATTATCTCTGTGCCCTGATAATGTGATTCCAGTGTAATTCAGTGCTTCCTGGTTTGTATTTCCCCAGTGATGTCCATGCAATAAGCTCTCTTGGACAAGTGTTGTCTTTTTGCAACTTACAGTGTCCTTGAACTGTAGGATGAGCTGTTGTAACTTGGGAATCTTGGGGAAGACATACCAGCTGACTTAAACAAATAAATAACTATCTATAATTAAATATTTTTCTTTTTTACACTAATACAGGCTATTCCTCTGTTTTGAAAATGCTGATTTTTTTTTTTTACAAGATCTATATAATTTGCCTGCACGTTATAGCAAAATAAGTATATTGCAGTGTATTTGTTATTAAAAGGAAAACCAACCAGAAGGGAATTGTCTCAGAGTCTCTGACTCTAGGGAATATCACCTGTAACTGAGATGTAAAGCTCTTCTCTGAAGTGAAACTCCATGCAGGCAGATTTATTGTTAGTAAGTAGGGAAAAAACATATTGTGAGGCAACACAAGCATTTAACAGATTTTAATAAATACACAGTGTGCAAGGACAAGAAAAAATATTTATAGTATTATAGATCTGCTAATTTTTCAAACGACCTTCAAAATATGCAAGTGCAGCTGTTCTTGTTAATTTAACGTGAAAGGATGCTTCTTGGGAAAACATGGATCTGGTGGGGGCTGGGGCGGATCCTTGCAAGTAAAAAGCCTTGAAGTTGGTGACTGTGGTGACATTAGCATCTAGTTTGACTGGGTTGGAAAGATTACAGGTTTGAGGCAGACTTCAGGAAGATGTGTTAGGATTTAGGAATCATGCCTGAGTATTTATCTGGGATTTTTATTGATCAGACTGGGAAAGGGATACCTTTGCCAAGAAATTATTTTGGAAGCAATGCTGCAGCTTTTAAAAAAGAGCTATTGCTCTTTTGTAGTTATATATTAGATATGAACTACTTAAATTACTGGAGTAATTTCTAACTTCTTAGGCTCAGTTTGGGTTTGGGATCGATTCTTGAAATCCAAGAGATCTAGGATGGAGGCTACCAACTTGTTGTGCAATCCAGTAGAAAGAAAAGACAATATTTACATGGCCAGGATGGCCTTTGCCATAGGGTAAGAATGGAGAAGGGCTATGCTGAATGGTGTTCATGTTGAAGTGTTTAATTTCTTTACACATCTCAGTTGTCTCTATGTGTACTGAATAAACTGACTGACCTTGAATATTCATGATCTTATAAGAAAGGATTGTTTAGTTAGGATTTGTAAAGCCCTGGACGGGATTAAAGTTTGACTCGGTCTGGGAACTCTTCCCTTATACAGAGGAAAATGTAGTATAATCCATAGTCCTTTCTCTAGAAATCAGCTAGTTTCTATGTAAAAGGTCATTGGTGTTTAAAAATGTATTTAGAAAGTTGTTTGCTGCTAACTTTGAGAAGTCACATGCTGTCAGAATTTTTCAGCTGAGTTATATGACAATTAAACAAAATTCCCTGGGCTCTGTGACTGTTATGTCTTTTCAGTGAAGAAGCTGTTTCACTCAAGTGTGTTTTCCTCTGTAGAGAAGTCCACTGATCCCTGGAAATCTTGATACAACAGTTGCTAGTTTATTTCTGTGAAGAATGATTTCCTTTGTTTTCATTTTCTGAATACTACCCTTCAAGAAAGGTATTGCACTCCAGGTTTATGTTTCACAGGATGCTTTATCAAGGGAAAGATGTTTATGGAATTGGTGGTGATGTGGATACTTGTATGACTGCAAAGGAGAGACCTAATATTATAGCCAGACTTGGCTTTTGTGGCTTTTCTCTTACCTGAGTTTATAATAAAATAAATTAAATAAAAAAATAAAAAGAAGTGCTGATTTCTTTGTAAGTTTCCCCACCCCTAATGAGAGAGAGAGGAGCAACAACCTATGGATGTTTTGAAATAATAAACCCACAGCAACAACTTTAATCCCTCTCCCTACACTGGAATTTCCTTTGTTGTTTGTTATGCTAGCCACAGGTGAGACACCAGGCTTTTTATGGTGAGTTTTCATGTTTCATTGGAGGTTGGAGAAGAGCAGGGATAAAGGCTCTTTTTCCAGCTAGAGAAAACTGCCCATCGCTGTGGTCTGCTGTGTTTTCCTGGGTGAGCTGCTGTGATGAGCAGTGTCAGACAGCGGGTAAGCTGAGCAGGCTCAGGCTGCTGCAGGGCAGTTGTACCTGTTGGTGTAGACTGAAGCCAGGTATCAGGTCAGAGTGGGGTGGAATAGCTCTTGTGAGCTGTAGCTAGCGGGCTTCGCGGTGCTGAGAAGGAAAAAGCAGATGGAAACCTTCAACTGCGTTTTCTCCCTCCCCTTCCCTGTCTCTTGGATCTTTTATTTCAGTCAGCAATGGAAATCTGTGCTCTGAGTTTTGAATGAAGGCCTTACACTGAGCTAGTGTTAAGTACTTAATGAGCCTCATTTCTCAAAGATCTTGCAGTCTGCCTCAGTTAACCCAGCTGCTTTTTTTAGGAGTACTTGTTTTGGCAGAGGCTTTTCTATGTGTATGAAAAATGCACAAATAAACCGTTGTGCAATTTGCAATTAAAAATGAGGTGGTAGGGAACAGGGGCTTTTAAACTAGGAGATCAGAGGCTGCAGAGCCAAGTAAAACAATTGCTCAGCTTCACTTTGTAGACCCCTGTCTCGACAAGACCTGCAAGTCCTCATTGCCTGCTGAAGAGAATGGAAATCTGAGTCCAAGCTGGGGGAGTCTGCCAATGCTTGTCAGGATCAGACCCCAGCAAAAGGATGCAGAAGTAACCTGGAAGGACCAGGAATTTAATTGATCTGTGGTTTTTTTTTTTTAACTCTTCGAGGGATAATTGCAGTATGGCAAAATTCTGCAGAGCACGTGCAGCATTGTGGTCAGCATTATCATGGTTAAAATGAGTGAAAGTAGCGACTAGGGAAGTGTGTAATTTCAAGGAGTGTTTGAAAGGATACAAATACATAAATCTGGAGCTCATACACAGCTGTGGAGTTGTTTCAATTCATAGACATCAGCAGTTAGTTCCAAGAGTAGCTGTGCTAAGGTTTATCCTTATGCTAAACTCAGATTTCTGCACTGATTAGGTTAGCTTTTAAGCAGGAGTAGTTTGGGCTGATGTAAATTTTATTTGGAATGGAAAGGGAGGAGGGCTGTTGCCTGGGTAATTGCATCACATCAGCAGTTCCAGTGACAGCTTGCTGTTGGCTAAAATTTCAATTATAAATGAGGCTTTAAAGGTGGACCTCTGTTCTCTTCTTCCTTTTGCATAGGGGTCTTGAATAGCTACTGCTGTGGGTGTACTGCTTTAAAAATCTTTTACCCTTTAGAAGTATCTGGAATATTGAAGCAGTTGTAAATACACAGGTTAAAAATGTCAGCTGTGGGTTACACAAACAATTGCCTGAATTTCTGGAGTTGAGATGTCTAGCATATTTGCTACAGCTGGTGCTTGCCTGTGTGCCTGTTCTTACTCTATGAGAAGTCCTGTGTAACCTACCTGCTTTCCGCATGTACTCCCATGCTGCAGAGTAAGGAGCATGCTCTGCATCCTGCCTCTCATGATGGTATTTTAACCTTATGTCTCCATCTTACTTCAGAGACCACAGCTCAATTCTTTGCTAGCCTGGGCAAGATAGAACCTGCTGCATGTTTAGCTGGCTAAAAGCAGAGGGCTTGTTACTGGGCCTACTTAAATCATTGGGGAATAACTTTAAAAACAGGTGGGGTAAATTGTTCTCTGTGAGTAGAGGGATGAAAGGGAGCACCTAGACTTCAGCTTAGGCTAAACGTCTGTATTTTAGATGGCTAAAGTTAAACAAAATTATTTTTCACCTTGCTTCTCTGTGCTTTGCTTTCATGTTTGTGAAATGGAAGAGTGGCTCAGTGCTGCCTTGTGGGGTAACCATCCTTTAGCTTGAATAGTATATCCTGCATGTTCACAGGGTGTCTTTACTCTGATGGGTTTCCATGAATGCATGGTACTTGGTACTTGGCTGTTGATCTCTCCATTTGCCTTGCTGTGGCATGCTATAATTATGGCTTCTGGTCTTCCGCTGAAGCCCCAGTGATGTATGGGGATGCCTTCTGTGGGCTGTGGTGAGGCATTTAGCAGATGTTTTGTGGAGTCTGCTAGGCACTCTTTCTACCTCCTTGTGGTCTTTAAAGTGTGTGCAGTGCAGCTTTCCTCTCTTCGTTGCTTAGAGACGAACAGGACCAGAACTAGTATAGTACTAGAGTATTATTGTACAGAGCCGTGGATAAAACTAATGATGTGTCACATTCTGCTTGTGAGGAAAAGAAGCTATTGCAAAGTATGTTTGGAGATGCAGTAGAGCAATCCTGAACAACTGTGGAATTGATCAAGAACACTTTTCTTGAGTTATAGCTGAGGAGGCTTTCCTCCACTGTCTTGATGGAGATCTTTGATACTGTCCTGTCCTGCTATATGTGGGAAATGCAGCAAGTGCTTTGGCAGTCCCTTTCCTGTGGCCCTTTCCCTCTCCTGTGGTGCAGGCATGGCTGATGTCCCACTAGGTGCTGGAGGAGGAAGTTGCATCCTTCCCTTTGAGACAAGTGCCTTTCATCAGATGCCTCAAACTGCCTTTGCTCTAGCCACGATACCAGAAGCTTTCCCTTTGTTCCTGAGAATAATTTTTTCTCAAAGAGCCAAAGATCAAGATTACAAATTATTTAGAAAAGCTGAGGCAAATGCTTTTAAATCAAAAATGAACACAAGAAAGTGTTGTCTAATCCTTCACCAAAACCCAATTTAACTGGATAGCAACAGTCTTGAGGGGACAATCTTGCAGGAGCAAGTGAAGTTGGTTCAGGGAATAATGCAAGTTTGTCTTCCTCCCCTCATACAGGCATTTCTTGTTACAGTGCTGATAAGAGGTCTCTCAAAATGCAGCCTCTGAACTGGTGACTTGCTTCACTCTGATTTAATATTATCTTGGCAGTTTTTGAAAGTCCATCTGTGATCCTACTTTATTATATTAACAGTGGTATCCTATTTTGTATTCAGGGAATGCTTGCTTAAACACAGTATCCTGGGAAGGGTAATAATCCATTGTAAATGTGACACAGCCACTGAATGCCTTATTTCATGGAGCTCCTAGTCTTTTTCCTTCCCCCAAGAACTCTTAATTATTTTTCTAGGCTCTTCATGCAGTTACTCTCTGTAAACATGTGGATTTATTTTTGTCTTCCCTCTCTCCTTTCCTCCTGCTGTTTGTTGCACTGTAATGTCTGGTCTTAAATGTTGAAGGCTTTGGGGGGTGATGTCTGTATTCAAGCAGGACAGTGGATTTTCAGTTCTAAAAGTGTTTGTAGGTGCTGCTTGAGTGGAGATAATGAAATGTAAAGTGTTTGTAGTGATATGTTTAGCTTGGGATTAAAAAAAAAAAAAGAGAAGTTCAATGACTAGCTGTTAAAAAGTCCCAGCCTACTCTTGCAAAAACTCAAAATGCCTGGAATCTAGAGCATTTTTTTCTTGTATGCAACATTTCTGGCTTATGTTTCATCAACACCAAAAAATGGGCTTTGAGCTTTGCTGTTGTCCAAGGAGGTTGGCAGATGTGAGTGTAAGAATCAGAATGTCATAGTCCTCTGGTGAACAGGGCAACTGTGGTCATTCCTCAGATGATCAGCGAATTTTGGCAACCTGTGTGACTGGATGACTCTATTAAGCTAAATGAGCCAGGCTGTTATGGTGCCAGGATACTTAGGGTGATCATGAAGACATGAAGAGACTATGTTGTCTAGGATTTTGCTTACCAGGTGTGAGAAGCACCTGAATAAAGATGCTTCTCTTGATGAATGAATGTGATCTGCAAGGTTGCCACATAGGTAAGCCATTTATATAGCTCTGCTTCAAAAATAGTGTCTGTTCCTATGGAAGTGCTAATAAGCATCTTGCAGAAGTTTTCTTGTGTCTCTTGTATCATTATATTAATAGGCTGCTAAGACTTTTGTTTGTTTGTTTTTTTCTCTACACCAAAGTGAGAGATGTCTTTTTCTTTCTCAGCAATTTTACTTATGTCTCAAATAGGACATATCAGCAAATGATATTCCAGTACTTCATCTCACTTTCTAGAGGGATTTGGGTTAGAATCAGCAGGTATCAAAAAAAAAAAACTAACAAAAAAAAAAACCCCAAACCCAAATCCTACAAAACCCTCTAGCCCTTGCAGAAATAAGAGCACACAATAGCTTCTGTGAAGGATTCTTGGCTGCTTCTGCCGAGCCTGTGACCCAACAGGACTGCAGCCCAATGGGGAAGCTGATGCTTGTTTGCCTGCCTCTCTTTTGGAGAATGACTTCCCAGGGTAGGTTTGCAATGGCTTGTGTACTTCCTCTCTTGAAGCCCAGGGTGATTTGATCTGTAAACGCTGTTCTTACTGCAAAGAAAAAAGGCATTTTTCTTCTTTCTCAGTATTTCTGGTCTGCCTTGCATTGTTTTGAACAGATGCAAGCTGCAAGTGGTGCTTGATGCAGTTCAGTAGAAATTTTAGGCAGTTCCAAACTGACATAATGACAAATTTTTGTTTGTCAAATTTTTGTCATCTTCCAGGTAGGAAGTGTAAACACACCTGAGATAATTAACTCCACAGGAATGAGCCCTGTGGTCACACACACTTCAGTGTGACTGCAAGTGTATCTGCCTCTTTCTGGGCATGTCACGTATGATGACCTCTAATCCAGTGTTTGTGCTCCTGTTATATGTTAACGTAGTTCTAACAGAACAGGTGTTGAATACCTGTGGGCGCATGGTGCCGTGAGAGATGGTGGCTTTTATTTTAACCTCTTTGATGCTGTGAATGACATGGAAGGTAAAAATTGAAGTCGGGAAGTTTGCTCCTCCTGCCCTGTCTTTTGCCCCTACTCTGCAGTGACATTCTCCGAAGGGGCTCGCTGGAGCAGCTGCAGCCCAGGGCAGGGTCCCTGGGGAAGGGCTACCAGGTGAGTCACAACACATAAGTGGGACCAGGGTGACCTTAATTAAGCCTGCCTTGTGCTGTCGCACATTAATATGGGGGCAAGAGGCCAACCTGGCAGCCATGCAGGAAACAGAAGTGTTGCTCACAGTAGCAAAGTGGGAGGACAACGGGGGAGTTGCTAAAGATTCCACCAGAAACATTGAGTGCCCAGTGGCTCTTTTACTGCGAGGCATAACGTGCCCTGAGCAAGCTGGGATTTGTTGGCAGAGCAGTGGAATTGAGAACAAAGATTAAGGCTGTTACACAATGCTAAGTTTAAAGAATAAATAAATAACAAAAACTGAGAGTACATATGCAATGCTAGTAGGCTTCATCTATGTTCTAGAGTTTGGTGCTATCTAGTCCACTAAAATTAGCAGCCACCTCCTATTGGTTTCTGTGATGGAAAATTTAAAGTTCTATGCAAAAGTGCTGTTTTTAAACCTGAGTTAGAAACATAATACACATCTCCCATTTTGCTTTAAATATGGAATATCTCAAAGGAAGAAAACTGTCAAAAAGAGAATGCATCTGTGTCCTCAAAAAGGCATAGTTAGGAATGAATTAGTTAGGAATAGGCAAATTGTTTAATGTCCCATCTCCCATTAATTTCTCAGTATTCACCCCATGGGAATTTCATTGAATGCCACTGAATTTTTAGAGTTGAAAGGGACTGTAGAGATCGTGTAGTCCAACTCCCCTGCTGAAGAAGGATTGCCTATAGCTAGAGCATGTAAGCATGTAAGGAAGCATGTGTAGCATGTAAGGAAGACCTTGAAGTGTTTCCTTACTTGTCACCTTACCTCTCTGAGTGCTGTTTAAACCCTACTCTTCTAGTTTATTGACATATTCTTTTCAAGAGATAGGTATTTTAGATTTACCATATACCCTAGTGGAGCAAACAAATAGGATCACTTTCTTTTCTGTGGGAGTGTTTCCTGTAGAAAACAAAGGGCTAGTAACTAAACACAGATATTAGCTAGGTGTGGCAACATGTGTGGATAAGAATTTGATAGCAATTCCACATGTCTCTTGCTGTATTAATTAATTTTGAATATAAGGGTAGAATTTTCCAACTTTTAAAGTAAAGGGCATTCTGGGCCTAACTTGTCTAGACCTTTAGAAAATCTAGTGAAACAAATTTCGTTGCTGTGTTTGTAACCCTCTGAATACATTTGAAAATCTGCTCTTAGGCTGGGAACCCCTGGAAAACTAAAGAAGTTCCATTAATTTGTATTCTTTATAAGGATCAACAAAGTGAAATATTTTTTGGGAAAACAACATTTTCTGAATTATTTTTACTATGATTCTATAGCCAATACAGTGGAATTTGGAGGTTGGACTAGATGATCTCCAGAGGTCTCTTCCAACCCCATAACATTCTGAGAATTGCGTCTTACAAACCAGTACTTTTGATAACTGGTTGCTTCTTTATTCTTTGGGTTCTGAGATATTGTAGAAGTCTTGCACATCTTTCTGAAAATATTCATATGATAGTGACAGTCAAAAACCAGAAAAGAAAATGAATGCATTTGTGATATGAGACTAAAGCAGGAGGGGTAAATGAAGCCACTCAACTTCAGTTTAATGAGGCACCCTTTGTTATCAGCATATAGATAAATATAGGAGCTTCTCTGGATAGTGAGAGAATCTGGGAGAATCCAGATTAAGCTCTTCTTCTGAACCTCCTAGTAGAGACTGCTGCATCTTTCTGTTGACTACAATTTACCTCTGAGTTGAGATATTTAGTTACCTGGCTACATCGAAGCAATATGAATATCCCCCCCTGCCATGAATCTGAAGAACAGATTTGGAAGGTGTAAGTTGTTGGTTTTTTTTTTTTAAGGGAATAAAAAAGGGAAGCATTATTCTACCACTACACAGAAATTCGTAATTCCATTGTACAGTGAGGAATAGGTGTAAAAAATAAAATATTTTGTATGGTGTCAAGTTCAGGGGCTTTAAACTTTCCTTGGAATGTTTTGCCTTGACAGTTCATTAGTTTTACTGCTTCAGTTTTTGGCAGGAACCCAGACATTACAGTATTATGCCTGCATGGATAATGAAGACTCCATTTATAACTGTTAGAATAAAAAGCTATCAGTGTAATTTAAATGGGCTGTATTGATAAGTGCAGTTCTTCATTTCTGAAACTGCTTGGTGGATCTATGTTAACCCACCCATCGAATCCTTTTAGAAGTTTGGGGTTTTTTTTTTTGGTTTGGTTTGGCTTATTTTTGGGGGTGTTTTTGCATATCACTGTGTTGCTTCCAGAAGGTAACTATTCTTCTAAATTTGTGCTACAGTATAGAAAATGTTGTGAGGGGCCATACGTGTTTGCTTTTGGCACTCATTGCACTCACAGTTGACAAAACAGTCACTTGTCAGTATATTGCTGGATGACTGCATCAGAGAGGAATGCCACTGCAGGGGTGGGGGAAGGATGTTCACCAACCAGCAGTGGCAAAAGTGCAGGAATTTTAGAAGTGAAGAGAAATAGGCTGGTCCAATGACCTCTTTTCATGGCTATCATATTAAGAATTGAATTCCTAGTCCCCCAACATTGTACAGTATATGAAATATTTTCCTAACACATTAAATACTGTTTATTCCCCCTCTTCCTTTCTTCTTCTATTTTTTTTTTTAACAATTAAAAAAAAAAGTAAATTGCACTGACTGGCTCAGTGGATTTATAATGAAAAAAATTAATAGATAGATAGGCCCTTGTTTAGTATTCATAGTATAGTGTTTTCTAGGAAACGAGATTAAGCTGTTAAAGCATCCAAAGAGCCACTATTTTTTTTTTTCTGGAACTTGCGCCTACATTTAATTATGTATTTTTATCCTTACCACTAAGTATGTCACGCATCTCCGGCTTCAAACTGCATCACATGAAAGATTAGTTATTATTTCATGGCTGGTGAAATCATCAGAGGCAGATTCTCTCTGGCTGTAGAAAACTGGTGATGCTCCCTGCTCTGTGTAAGCTGAGGAAACTGACCTAATGATGATCCATCAAGGAGTATAATGATAAGGTGTTGCATATCCCAAAATCTGAAGTTTGCATCTGGACTGGGTGACTAATGGAAGACACTGTGGGGTTCCTCTCTTTTCCCAGGCTTTGCCCAGCAAAGCATTGCTCTGAGTTGCTGCTGTGGACGTGTTAGAGACATGTTATCTTGTTTTGCAGCTGAGATGCTGTCATTTACATCTGATAAAGATTGTCTGGAGTTGAAGTGTTGTTGAGGGTACTTTTTCTTTCCACATTTAATAAGTTACAGGTAGATATTGAAACAGTGCACGCTTCTAGAGTAGAAATCTTAATAAAGGTAGGGAAAAAACATAATAGAAGTGAACAACAACAACAACAATTTGCTTTTAGAAGGTGCGGCAGGTTCTCCATATTGGCTATGATATGATGGCTGTGGGTTACTGCCTGGGAGTCACAGTTGAAAATAGGAAGGATGATTGCAGTTATCCAAAAGGATGGGTGGTTGGCAGATGCCACGGAATCCTCTCATTGGGTCTGGTCCCAGAAGCACACTAGGAAGGGGACCACATATCTGTGTGCCACATACAGAAACAGGCAGAACAGAGTTCTGCAGGAGAGCACCATATGTGGTCTATGCACACAGCTCTTTTATCTGCACAGGGAGAAGAAACACAGTGCTTGCTTAAATTTTATTTTTTTACCCTCGAGAAGTATATCCATCTGAGGAAAGCTTGGATAATGCTTTTCAAAAGGAATATGGTACAGCTGCCACTAGTTCTCAAGGTTTTGCCTTTTCTAATTCACACAAATATCTGTTTAACCAGCTAACTTCCTGGCAGACCTTCAGTTCTGTATCTCTTGCTTTTAATAACACATTTATCAGTTTACTGCAGTGAAAAAAATAAAGATTTTTAAGGCTTTATTTATCCCAGGTTTGCAAAAAAGTTGAATGCTGCAAGGCAATTTTTTATCCTGATGATTAGTAATAAGGCTAAGCTGTACTATTGAGAAACTGTGTGGGTTTTCACTTGATTTCGAGGCCAACACTGATGCTGAATACTGGAAGTTTGTGCATGACTGCCATCCCACAAAATGCTAGTCTTTCATGTGACTCTTATTTTGGAAGATTGTGCCTTGCATTTTGTAGGGTTACTGCCTACGGTGGGGGGGGGGTTGTTTTTGTGCTGTATCAGTGCTATAAAACCTGTGGATTAAGTTGTTTGTTCAAAAGATCGTGTGGTCTGTGTTAGTACCTGCGAGTTGGGGTCCCAGAGACCAGCTGGCATCAGGTACCTTATGGATACGTGTATGCAAACATGTAAGTGGAAGAGAGATCCCCCAAACCTACCTGCTCTGGTTCTCTTCCACCCCTCCTGGCAGCTGGGTGCAGAAGGGCTGCCCACGCCGCTGCGGCGGGTGATCCACCAGGAAGTGACATGTGGTGATGATGATGATTAACGCCGGGTGGCCAGAACAGGACGTTCAGATCATGAAGGAACATGAACCTTTTTTTCGTGTGTGTTTTGGCTTTGTTGTTTTTGTGGTGTTTGTGTTTTTTTTCTTTTTTTAATCTGCTATTGTTTAAAACTGACCTGTTGCTTTCTTTGCTAGTGTTGCTCTTCTAGAGGAATATTAATTACATGATTGTAACTTTGCAGCAAAGAAACGAGTAATTATAACAATGAGGAATCAAACCACATTTGTTTAGACTAGCAATTTCGCCCCAACAGGGGGGCATAATGTGTCAGTAAGGTGGACATAATAATGTATTCACTGTCAGGTAACTGAACTGAAAGCAAGTGTCTGTTTATGCTTTGTTTTCATATTGCCTGATTGGCTCCTGATTTTCTACCTTTCACTTATTAACATGTTAAGCCAAGTGAGTATATTCTTTGTTTAGCAGTTAACTGCCTGTTTCCCATCACTTGGGTATACGGATGTCCATAGTGCTCTTAGAAAAAGCCTATTTCAAAGAAAGATTTCTCCATTCTTTGTTAACTTTGCAGTGAAAATCGCTAGTTACTTATCTGCAACTCCTGTTCATCAGTATGTGATACTTGTCTCTTAGAATACATATTTGTATGGCTTTTCACTTTGTGTCTTTGCAGGTGCCTCACTGTTAAATGTTTCTGTTGAAATGCATGTAAAAAGCAGCATGTGAAAAGAAACTTGTATTTGTTTTATAATGGTCTCTGGCTCCACATTTAAAATGTCGTTCACACTAAGCAGTTAATTTTTACTTAATGTCCATAATGTTATGGACAAAAATTATACATTTTGATGTAAGATTAATAAAGCAGGACTAAAGTGATAGCCTTACTCTGGCTCCAGGATGCTGTAGTCGTTGAAAAGTAAATTTGTAAAATGAAAGTCATATGTTTATGAACTTTGTAGTTTCAGCTCTGAAGTTATGATTTAATCGCGTTATCTAAAGTATGGTGACCTACCCCTTCTTGGCTTTGCATGGTAGGGGATTTCCCTGCCCGGTGTTGCAGGGCAATCCCATTTATGCAGTGCTATGGCCGCCTCTACGTTGTTACCGAATCGGTCAGTGCAGTGTAGTGTTGGGAAGTAAAACAAAGGCCGAATGACGACGTGCCCAGGAACTTGCTGGCAGACGAGAATTGAGTCATCAAGGCCTGGTCAACAGCAGAAGATGGGACTGGAAGCATCGTTTCTGCCTTGGGACAGGGTAAACCATTGTGAGATGAGGAAGGACAGGTGTCTGTCCCACGGGTGAGACTTGTGGCACAGACTTAAATGACTTGTCTCAGAATTCCCTGCTTGTAACTCCAGACAGTGCTATATTTTGAACTGATGTCTTAATCCCTGGTATCTGAGACTCCTGACCTGGATCCATAAAATAAGCAGTATTTCACTGCATTGTTTGTTTTGTTTGGTAAGTTATTTCCTCTCTGTTTCCCTCTGGCAGAATATTATTTCCTGGCAAGTCTTGCAGGCACCGAAACTGCTTGTCACCACCGCCTACTACTGCAGGAAGATTAGTACTGGTAGTTACCAGAGGAAAGAAAGTATATCTAGTAGCAACCAGTGCCTGAGATGGGCTGACTGGAGGCTCTCCTGGTTCCATGGGTCTTATTGATGAGTGGGGCTTGCCAGAGCAAGGCGCTCTCAGGTGTTGACAGCCAGCATTACCTCTGTCAGTTTTGCATTGTTATTGAAAATGGACTTTACACCACTATGTCTGTGCTGAGAAGGGGGCAACCTCGGGGTTGCTGATGCCCAATTGCTTCAAGTGACAGTGCCAGCCTCTCTGTGTCAGGGCTGGGCTACTCCTGCAGGAGACTGCAGCCACCTTTCTGGGGGACTCCTGCTCTCCTGCCACCTCCTTGCCATGTGGCCTCCAGTGCTCTGTGCTCAGCCAAAGCTCACCTCATAACCTTGCAGGAGCTCTTCAGGGAAAGGATTCTCAAGAAGGACAGCACTTTCTCATTATTAACATAATCAACTCGTACTTATTCAGCTGAGAGGCTGGAATGTGATAAACGCTTAGAAGACTTCAGCAGAAATGCTGTCGACTCAAAAGCAAAAGGAAGAGCTGATTGCTTATGGGCAATAACTATCTATGGCATAAATTATTTACAAGGTGCTTAAATTGTTGGAGCTCTTGAAAGAGAATGGGAAGTTAGTTGTGTCCTACAGCAGGGCTGGCTTGTTCAGCCTTGCAGGGAGAGGGGCAGAGGCAAATGCAGCAAACGTGACTCATTTGAACAAAACTAGTGTGGTTAGTCGCTCCAAACACAGAGTTTCTGTTGTCACGCTCTGGCTGTTCAGGGCCATCCCAACTACAGAGGTTGGTCAGTAGTTTTTGCCAGAGCAGCAGTGTTCACTTCCCATCCTTAGGTCGGGTGAGGAGCTGGTGTGAGAAGTGCTGTGTTTACAGAGCAAAATGCGTATTTGTGACAAAGCACAATTGTACATATTTGGGTCCAAAATATGGGCACGCATGACTGCCTGAACTAGTAGTATATTGAACTCAGTGGTCTTTATGTGTACGTACTATATGTAAAATAGAGTGTCTTCTAGGATTTGGTCCCTAAGTAGTTAACCTGTTTGTAAAGTATTTGGTAAATGGACCAAGCATCATGGTTTTGTGATTATACTGTGATACGGGGTAATGTCGAGGTCATTCTTTGAAAATCAACATGTTTTAGCATCCTGCCTTGTGTGCTCTGTAACTGATAGGGGTGGAAAGCTTAGAAAACTGCTCATAGGTCTGTGAGATGGTTCGAGAAACTACAACATTGAAGAGTTTTAAATCTGGACAGAAGAGAAATTGCTTTTATGAACATGCTTTGCATGGTTCTTGAGATACTTGAGGAAAATACAGTGATTTCTCCCCATTAAATAAAATATAACTATGTAGCAATGTTGTATACAAATGTTTTCAAATTGTTTTTTAGATGCTGGTATACTATACTTTAGTTCTGGATACATATATATGTATCCAGAAAGCATAACTGAGCAGTTACATCATATTTTCTGACATGACTAGTGCTGTACTGGTAACCACAACATCCCCTTAACTGTTTAGCTGACCTAGAGTATTTCCTAGAGAGGGAAGGGTTACATGCATAAATATTTTCCTGAACTGTGCGAAACAGAGACGCACCTACAAAGAAAACAAATGCCATAAAACATACAGCCGAAAAATGGAAAGTGCATGTCAGTTGCCTAAAGGTTAAGGCAGCCAAGTGCTGTCCAGGAATGGGGCTTATGTAAGAATTTTACAAAGCACCTCCTGCTTGAAGCACTTTAGCCTCCATAGGGTGCTGCTGCCTCTCTCTGGATGGTCTGGAAACCTGTCGTCTTTACCCTCTTTTTGGAGACCATAACACCTTTTGCATCAAGTAATGAGACATGCTCTTTGGATGCCCATTCAGGAGTGGGTTTGAAGATTTGACCCAGAGCAGGGAAGTCTCTATACTAGGGGAGCGAGGGCAGCGCCAAGGCATCCGGGGCTTTGGTGGATTATCTATTACGTGGATTACGTAGTAGTAGTAGTAGTAGTTTCAGCTCACTGAAACTAATCTCCTGTTTTGAAGCTGGAATAAAGCAATGGAACAAAAAGCTTACGCTAATGAGGTTGGTTTTTTTTAGGTTTTTGGGTTTTGGGGTTTTTTTGCATTGAGACGGTGTTGTGCAAAATTATTTGCAGCACTTTGGTTTGTGTGGTTTCGCTTTTGCAACGGTAATGTCTCGGACAAGGCAAAAGGAGGTGAAGTATTGCTACAATGCGAGAGGGACCATCCCAAAAGTCAGGAAGAGTGGTTATAGGACATAATAGCT
The DNA here is from genome assembly GCA_004320125.1 of Scolopax mira. NCBI lineage: Eukaryota > Metazoa > Chordata > Aves > Charadriiformes > Scolopacidae > Scolopax > Scolopax mira. Next base: position 38,719 of record BJBW01001433.1, read on the forward strand.
GCATGTTCTTAATACAAACTAAAACATAGGTTGTGGAAGTCTTCCCAGTTCCATTCTTATAGTAATGAGCCCAATGTCTCAGTCTTGCTGCCTATTTATTTAGGGTCTAAAGGTTAGCTAGAAGAAATGAGCACAGCCTAGGAGGCTGGCTGCAGGAGCCTGGGCTACGAAGGACAAAAGAGAGAAAAACCAAGCCCACACACTCCAGCTGATGTGGAGAAGTTGGCTCGGGAGCTTCTACTGAGCTTACTGCTTGAGCTTGTGTCTTCTGTACACTGCAGTGCTGATTCAGCAAACTGGGGCGGCTGCCAGTGAAAACCCACTCACCTGCTGCAGAAGTGTCTTGGGACTGCCTGTGATGGGTGGGGGGAAAAACTTGCTTTTGCTGTCCCTCTGGATCAGGGGTGACTGGGCAGCAAGGACTATGCTCTTCCCTGCTGTCCTGCCAGCGTGCTGCCTGGGAGCTGGTGTTTTGCTTTAAGTTTAAATGCATTCCTCTTTCTCTGAGCTCTCCCGCATCATCTGAACAAACTCCTTCGTGAAGCTCTGTGGAGAAAGTCTGGCCTCCAAGGTAGCAATTAGGAGTTTTACTGGCTTCAGCAAAGTCTTTGAATACCTCTCTGAACAAACCTAAGATAAGCATTCTCATAATAAAGTGAGCTGAAATTGACTTTGGTACCTCCTCCGCTCATGTTTTCTGAAAGTGCACAGTAAACCTTGTAAGGATGCACAGTGTAATAACCCCCAAACCCTTATTGCCCACTATCTCTCCCACAAATTCTCTGTTGTCTATACTATTTGATGGCATATGCTGAAGGGCAGGAAGAGTAGAAAAATGAGCTTCTTGTGGCTTGCTCTGACTATTCCTCGTTATGAGGTTTACTAATTACAGTTAATGTCATTCATCATCGACTTTTCTTTAACAGTTCATTTGCAAATCTGACGTCAAGTTGTTAGTTTTGAGAACCAGCCTCCTCTAGTTTGTACACAATAAATCCAGTGATACTTAGCATTGCTTAAGAAGCCAAACTTAAATATTTCAGTGAAGTATTTCTAAGCAGTATGGGAAAGACAGCAATGTAACTCATCATTTAAAAATGGGTTTGAATAATCTTGTGCTTGGAGTTATGTGCTCTACTGATCTTTTCATAGTTATTGCTACATTATTAGCCATTACTAGAAAGTCTTTTAAATATCACAGTAGTGTGGGGTTTTTTTTTTCATAACAGAAAGCTTTTCTCAAAGAGTTTCAATGAATTTATACCTTATGTGACTAGTGCTGGTGATCACAACATTCCATTAACTAGCTAACCTAACAGAATGAGATTAGCAAACCTTGTGGAGCATTAGTATAGCAGAAAATATTTTAAGTTTTTATTGCAGCAAATAATTAGTTTCTATAAAGTACAGTTGAAGAATTTCTTAGAATTGAAATTAGGATTCACGTTAATTTGATAAAATTCAAATAAGATACACGTGTCAGCAATAAAATGAAGGAGAAGACTGTGATAAGATGATTTTCAGATACTAAAGACAACATTATTCCAAAATTATCAACTATTCAGGACAACTGTCCTATAAAGTGTTGATTGATGTATTAGGGGCTCAACAAGTAATGCTGAATTAAATACTGGTGCTTCTTTGTTGTGGGTTTGTGTGGGCTTTTTTTTGTTTGTTTTAGGTTTGGTTGGTTTGGGTTTTGGTGTTGTGGGGTTTTTTTCTGAAATGAACTGAATAGGTACCATTTGCTGAGAAGAAGTGATTTTGTTGCTTAAGTTTTCTGAGTCTATCCAAGGCTTTTCTTGACAGGCAAGTTTTCTAGGAAGTGTCAGGCTTGATTGAGGTCCATCTGTGTTAGATAATTCCTTTCTCTTGGCTGAGAAGTAGCATTCATTCCTGCTCCATGGCTGCCCTAGAGTCCTTCCTTCCTTTTGTAGTTGGCTATACTGGTATTGTTTTCTCCTGCTGCTTGGGATTAAGGTATAAATCTTCCTACTCATTTCCATTTTGTAGGAAATTACTCATAAACGTAATTTGATCCTTTTCACTTCACTGCAAAGAAAGACTATTTTGCAAATCGGCAAGTCACTTCTGCAGCAAAGAACAAAGGTCCTTTAAACCCAGCAAGCAGGTCACGCTACCACCCAGCCTTCCTTAGCAAACTGTCGTGTTCATTATAATGTTTAGTCATTACATTAGTTAAAAATTAAAAAAAAAAAAACAACAAACACAAAACAATAATTCTGGGTGTTCCCCCTTCCTCTCTATTCTTTTTAAGTGTTGCCTTAATGATGTAGCTGAACATGTTTAATCCGCAATAGAGGTTTCTATGCGAAGTTGTTGGAGCCACACAGCTTCTAGGTGTCAGTCTGCAGTAGATCCCAGACTTGGGCTGCCCTCCAGCAGTCTCTCCTTCCACCTAAAGCTGATGTGTCAGCGGTAGTATGCTTGATTTCTGAATTAATTAGGTGTCCTGCTACTGACTGTGCTTATGGGGTTCCTTGAATTCATGAATGAATAATTTTGTGATTTCTGTGGAGGAAGGAAGGTGGTATGTTGGCAGTCCAGCAAGTTTTTTTTTCATTTCTTGCAAGATTAGGTTACTGAATGGATGGTGATAAAAACACTGTTGGGTAAATATTGTATAAATAAAAATTGTATAATTTTTGGGTGAATTTGCCTGAATTAAGTTTTTCCTTCTATCTCCTTTCCCTTTCTATAGTAGTATTTGTTTTAAAGAAGTTTTTGGTGACTGTTTTAGTGGGGATTTGATTTACATAGTTTAATTCAGTTGGGAAAACTCAAATACTAAGAAAAAGCTTCTTTTTTTTCCCCCTCCTTTCTGTCCCTCTTCCTGTTGTTTTCTTATACTCTTTACACTAGCACCTGGAGTCTGCTTTTTTTAAAGCAGCAAGAACAGAGTGAAAAATGTAGGGCTTAGGGCATTTTCAGTGTGTCAGGAGAGGGGTGAAGGGTGTCACAAGAGGATGGGCTGTTGGGACAGCAGGTTTCTCATTGCTGTGGCTGTTGCACTAGAGAGGCTGCACATGGCCATGGACTTTCTACTCGGGGACCCTGTTTTTGTGTTGTTTTCAGAATGGAGAAATGGGTGCAGGCATAGGGTAACAAGAACTAAAACACTATTGCACAAATGAAGACCTCTTTAGTATATGTGTATGCCTATAGGAACATATAGTACAAAGCTAAGGAAATAGGGAGCCACTGCAAAATGCTATGATGTGCTATGATTACAGTTTATTTTGAAAAGCGTACATCTCTGGCGTGTTCCTGTACAGCTGTCTCAGACCCTTAAAGTAAGGGGTTTTTAACTGTTACACATGCCATATTGTTTAGATCTTTCATTTTCACAACCAAGTGGCTAGAGTGCTGCAGGAAACATACCAAATAGGCTTTCAGTTCAGCACATCTCACTGTAGATTTCTTCTGTACTTCCAGTTGATATCAGATCGCCTGCTGTAAGAATGAGAACAAGTATCTTGCATTTGAATCCCTCAGAGTAAAATCAGCCCTTTTAAGTGCATCTTGACAGCAGCTTTGTTTGCTGGATATGGCCATACCTCCAGAAAGGCTGCATGTTGAATCACAAAGAGTGAATGAAGATTGATCTTTATTTGTTAAGTTTCAGTCATATCTCTTCTTTTTCCCTGACACCCAGCTGACCTGGAGTGAACTGCCTGACTTTGTATGGATGTATTTTGTGGAGACACCATAGTCTTCACTTCTAGATTGAGCCTTTATTGCAGAGGTTTTACAGGGAGGAATAAAAATGGGAGGAAGCCCTGGAGGACATAGTGCAAGAGAGAAAAGACCAAGAAGGAAGTTTATTCTGAAAGATGGTGGTGGCAGGTAGTCCTGGCTGAGCAGGACTGGTATGGAAATCACTTTGCTTGTCTTCCTGTATCACAGTTTTGTATGCTGAGTGGCAAGCTGTTGGAAGCTTATGAAGTAACTATGCTGGAGTCCTGCTTTTTCATATGCATTGTTCAAAGCATAAGTCTGAAAAATTGCACTTCTGCCAAGGCTTGTGGCCTTTTCTTAGCAACGGTAGCATTGGGTTGAAGTGGTTTTTTTTCACTGACTTAGAATGGTTAGAGTTGGAAGGGACCTTAAAGATCGTCGAGTTCCAACCCCCCTGCCATGGGCAGGGACACCTCCCACTAGAGCTCAAAGCCCCATCCAGCCTGGCCTTGAACACTTCCAGGGATGGGGCATCCACAGCTTCTCTAGGTAATCTGTTCCAGTGCCTCACCCTCACTGTAAGAATTTCTTCCTAGTATCTAATCTACATCTCCCCTTTTTCAATTTAAAACCGTTACCCCGTCATCCTTGTAATATGTTTACCCAGTGAAGTATGACAGCTTGAAATAGACAGTTCTGAGATAACTTTATCTACACCCCACTTCCCCCCACCCCACCTCAGTCTCATTCTGGTTATTCTGTGCCTCTTTACTGATTCACTATTACAGAATTTAATAGGAAATCAATTTTTTCAAACACTTGTCTTTCAAAATCTCAGTGAATGCAGGGGAGAGAGAAGTGGACTCATTACAGATCGTATAAAATGAATCGCTTCTGTAGCCTGTGGATTTAGAAGGTTGTAGGTTCACGACATTCTGATAACATGAGATGGAAAAAATAATGTACAAGACCAAAAAGCGAAATAGCAATTGTTTTGTATTAAAGAAACATGAATAGAGAGCACTATTAACTTTATTCCTAGTTCTTACTGTAGGAAAACTTTGCTGATACGTCCAGAGAAACTTAGCGATTTTGTCATCCTAAATACAAGAAGAATCTCTCTACTGTCTTGTCTTCCAGAAGGTAAGCAATATTCCTAAAGTTGTAAGGTCATTGTTTTAGCAAGGAAAAGGGAAGACTCAGTGAAACATATAGTTTTAAAATACATTAGAAGATGGAGTTTTTGAAAAGGGATGAAGAGCAGGTTGGCAGTTTTGAACTTTCTGTAATCCTTTGATTGGAGGTTACTTTGATGTTTGAAGTTGGCAACAGTGTCTCCAGGATGAGCAGACAGGTTTTAAAGGGATTAATTTTTGTCACAAGTCTAATACTGAAGATTGATTGGGTGCTGGATTTATGCATTTGTTGATATATTAATTCTGACAAGTCTTAAACAAAAACACTAACCAACTAAAAGGCTTTTCATCCTTATTTAAACTCCCAGAGACTTTGAAGTGGTTTTCTCAGTGAGTGGCTATACAACACGTAAAAAGAAATGCATGCAAAGAAAAGAGTTATTTTTAATGCTAACGAAAGAGTCAAAGTAAAAAAAAAAAACCAAAACCCCACAACAAACATCCCCAAACTATACAGCATTATTAAATTGTGCAAATGTAGGTCTGGCAACCTACAACCACAGCCAAGTTTTAAATTCTTCAAATTAAAGAAAATGTTTATGATGAGAGTGCTGATGTACAACAAACTCAACAGCTCTTGTGTAGTGAGCGATAGATGGTAAAGCCAACGCTATAGGCCTTTCTCTGAGATAGAGCTAAATTAACCAAAAAAATATTCCCCCCTTCTTCTGCAGGATAGGACTGCACAGATCCTGCCCTCTTTAACGTTTTTCAACTGTGCTATTTTAATTTCTACATGCATGCCGATGTTCAGCTGGTTACAAGTGTCTAATTATTGTGATTATATGCATGCCGACTTCATCACTTTTTTTTCTAATGGATCTGGCAGTGCAAGAGAAGCTTGGCATTTTATCTACTGTATAATTTTCTTGGTTTTATGCTTAGTGTAACAGCTTGCTGAATGAGTGTCGGAGAGAGACGTAGATAAACAGCAAGGGGAGGGTGAGCACGCAGACGTGGGTCTCGAGTGGTCATTGCATGTATCCAATAAGACCTATCAACAGGTGTTGAGAAGGCCAAAAAAGTGAGAGAAAATTCAGAACTTCTGCTGATAGTGTAGATGCACCAATGTCTTCAGATTTTACCCCTGGGAGGTAATTTCTCGAGGGTGAATGACATCTGCTACTTGAGGAGGCCCTTGCTGTAGCTGGGTGTGTGCTCAGCTGCGGGTGTTTCCTCATGGAATTCTGGGAGGCAGCTTCTTGGGAATGGGGGGAGCGTGTAGGAGGGACATCCGTTACTGGAGCTCACGTACCACCACCTATTGTTTCTGGGGTGAAGGCAGCCTGGGATGGGGGCTTTCGTCTGCAAGCAAGAGCTGGCAGCTAGCCTGCCACCAGTAATTTATTGGAGGCCACCACCATGTTAATTTTAACAGCTTGCTTTCCCCACAGATGCCAGATGAGAGGTAAGCACTAGATGCCAAAGGCTCTGCCTTTGGTTCCTAGCCCCACAGACAGCTTGTGACCTGTCAGCATTGACAGACAGGGACATGCTAGAAGCAACTCAGGTCAGACCAGGTGTTAATCCCAACTAGTGCCTCAGACAGGTGTGAGGGTTGTCTGCTTGTGCTTCAGGGAGCCTCCCTGCCATTTCTCCACTCATCAGACTCCTTGTCCACCTTCCCCAGCATGTACCAAGGCTGCAGGATGATGCAGTGAGATCTGGGCTGTCTCAAGACTTGGACAAGTTGTTTCCAGCCTGAATCATGACAGGGAAGAATTCTGTGTGGATCAGCTTACTCCTTGAGGAGCCAGCTTAGTCTCCCAGCATGGAGTCTGGAAGCAAGCAAGCTAGGGGGCAATGTCCATGACCTTCCATGACTTCCATGTGCTACCTGCTTTTGTACACTGTTTCTGTACTGGCCCATGCTCTAAAACAGCCTGCCAAGGGCTATTACAGTCAAGTGATGGTAGAGGATGTTATGAAAATCTTTTGCTGGCTTTTTTGTGTGTGTCCCTTGGCAGAGTAGATAAAGGTGTGCTAGGACCCTCCTTTGTCTCACCAAAGAAAGGTAAATATTTCAAACCTCTGCAGCTGGACCTCCTGAATTCTTTTTTTTTCACTTGACCTTTTTCTGGGATTTGAGTTGAGATCATTTGTGATGTTTGTAGTTGTTCTTAAAGCTGTGGCTTGGTTTTATTTGTGTTCTGATTGCATAGCTTTTTAGAATGAACTTTGGAAGCATATCCAAGCTTTGAAAGCTTGAGGTCCATGATCAGGTGGTTTTGGAGAATAAAATGGCCTCTGGTATTACTTTGATACTAACATCAGGATGTGGAATGTACAAAAAAAATCATAGCCATTACAAGACTTGGCAGTAAAATGGTGAAAGGCAAGTTAACATGCATTTGCAATTCTGTCTGAAGTGAGCTCATGCAAATTCTCAGTTACCTCTAAAAGGTCACTAGGTTGCAGTAGGAACCATTGGCTTGTGATGATATTGCGATTTATTCATACTTAGTTCTGTTGGTAATTTTAGCATTGCAACAGGAAAGTAAAGTTTGCTTATCTGAAATTGAAAAAAAGACCAAGCCAATAGTTTAGGAAATATTCTTAAAATGAGAATTCTGAAATACTGTTGGGGAGGCATTGAAATGTTGAATTTCAATAATGGTGTGATTTTTTTTTAAGTCAATACTTTACAGTACTAAATAGAACTAAGGCATATGTCTACTCCTGTGAATAAAGAGATAGAGGGCAAAACAATTGACATAGAAATGTCAATGCCATTTTAGTTTAAAATGCCTGTATGTCTCTACACATTTCCATGAAATGCTGAGCTCATGACAAAATGTTTCAGAGTGTGGGCTTTTTCTTTTCTTTTTCGGTAAAGTATTCATTTGAAGTATTTTTAACAGTTCAATCTCTTTCTCTCTCCTTTTTTTTTTTTTCTTTTTTTAATTTGCCTTATGCTACATGTCTTCTTGCAATATTGCTGGGGATATATGACATCTAAATATATTTTTTCTCAGTTTTAGCACAATGTGGCTCTGATCCTGATTGGGACTTCAGTGTTCTTCAGGATAAAAATGTTAAGGAGTGTAATGTCATTTGTGAAATGGACCCTTTATGAATATTGGGAGGTGCTTTGAGCCTTTCACAGAATCAGCATTTCGCCCAAATGTCACAATATTTCAGCTGCATTAAGGTATCAACCAAAGCCATGAGATATTTCATATATATGGTATTTTTTCATGTTCTACTGTGTTATATGTTCCCTGAATCAGGATTTCAAGAGAGATACATGTTTGGACTTCATTTAAAAATATAAAGTTGAAATAAGGAAAGGAAACCTTAAAGAAATATAACTAACATATCCAAACCGCCTTTTATAACTTCTTCCATGCCAATTAAAGGAGTTCCTCACATTACATGTGGTCTCTAAGTATCTCTGCCATGTTTTAACACCGGCACGTTGAAGGAGCTGTCTCTGCAGGAAGTGCTTCGTTTAATGGAGGCTGCCCCATGTGTTTGTGCTGCGTTGGGTTTTGATCTGAGTAGGACCTGTGGCCACCATGGGTCCCTGAAAGCAGGTGAGCAGGAGTCATAAACTGAGGCAGCAGCTGGAATTGTTGGATGAAATCAGAGCAGTGCACGTACTCTGCCCAGGTATTTCCTGGGTAGATAAGAGTAAACAGGACATTTGGCTGAGCTCTTTTTTTTTTCCTGGTCTGAAAAAAACCCCAAGATTTTTCAATACAATCTAGCCTTCTGTCATTTTTAATTATAATGGAGTCTAGAAATCCAAAAGCAATTATCCACAGTATTCAATGTAACGGGTAAGGTTGGATACTAGAATGTGTATAGGACAGAAAGGAGGAGGTGATAGCTGCAAATACTGGCTGCATAGTATCATACCTGGGCTGCTTCCTGGGCTCTCAGGTTTTTCTGTGTGCCATGTAGACATAACTGCATATTGCCCAAGGCACTATCTCTTTCAAAAGCTTTAAAATAGGTAAAGTAAGGAAGGATTATGAGAAGAAGATACTCCGAAGTAAGGGAACTTGCTTGGTTTTCCTGGCAAGGGTCCTGAACAGACTCGAATCTCCATCAGGCTCCTATCTGTTAGACAATACAGACCCTTTGTAGCTTGTTCATGCAGTAGATGAAGAGTATAGGGGTAAATAAAGTAGTGCAGAAGACTAGAAGCCTCTTGACAGAGTGGTGTGGATAGTAGTTTGGGGCCTGGCAAGCAAGATTCCTTTGTCCTTTTCCTTTTTTTTGGGATGTGCTGCAAATCATAGACTATGAAAAGGAGAACTTTCTCTGTGAGATCCCAAATGCACTGCATCCAAAAATGGTTTAAAGTCTAGACTATGCTTATTGCAGTAGGATGGAGGGAAGTGCAGGATGTACCTAGCCTTGTGACTAATATTGTAGTATTTCTGTGAATGCAGAAACACTTGTATCTGGCAATTGTGTGCTCTTTGAGAATGCACAGTATTCTAGCAGGACTAATAAGAAACAGAAACCTACTTGCATTTACTAGATGAGCATGATTTTTTCCCCTTCTTTGCCATCATGCCTTTTTACTTCCTCTGTTAGTGAACGAGAACTATTTCAGTTTTGTAGGTGTTTATTTCATTATGTTTCAGTTTCCTGATAGCAGTTTCTCCTGCAGCAGAGGAACCTAAAAGTGTAGCAGGTTTTTGTTTTAAATATGAGGAATTAATAAATAAAGAAAGAAAAAATTAATTTCTTTTAAAGTACCCATTATTTCAACATAGAGTTCTGTGCTTAGTATTTATACAAAGTAAATAATAACTTCCAGTTTGTGAATGTTATTGTTTGTGTTACTGCAACTTACTGGAAGAAATAAGATCAGGTTTACTGACTCATTTTAAGGATATTTTGATTCTTTCTAAGTTGAGCAACTGTTGAGGGTTTTTTCTGTTGTTGTTGATTATCTTCTATTACTGCTCACATCTTACTTGGCAGCTAATTCTGTGTCCCTTACATGCCATGCTGTTCTGGATCCGTTGCTTGTGGGTGGGTGGTTTTGCTAGCCATTTTTTCATGGCTTGTACTAAATCTTTTTTTCTATCATTACATCTACCTTTCTCCATCTTCACAGTGATATGCATTAGTGGGAGCACTCTTGTATAACTGAATTGGGATATAGAAGTTTGCTTTTTATATGTACCTGATGTGAATTCTGTAGATTCAGCAGGCAGTTGGTGAGAACTGAATGCACTGCTGGACCTACCTGTATCAAGCTGGGGCTATCTACACCCACAGATGTGCAGAATCCCTGGTGTCTAGTAGGATTCTACAAGAATTTAACAGCCTAAATTCCACCGGACTTCCTCTGGCTAGTTGTAAGAAAGACAGGTTGCAATAGGAAAGGCCAGGCAGTGGGGAGTTAAGAACTCTGGGCATGTAAGTAGAGTTTAGGTGTCTGGGTTTTGTCTTGCCAGAAAATCCAGACCTTATAGTGGCATTATTAAAATTGACTTTTTCTTATTAATGGTCACTTTTTCTCAGTGAAGTCTGTGATAGTTGCCTTTCAGCTGTACAACGTATTAACTGGACTAGTGCTACATACCCTTTTTGCTCTGCAATGTTGAAGAGAAGGTGTGCTGGATGTTGCTGTCCTGAGCCTGCAGAGGTTCTCAGTGCCTTTGAGACTTGCTCAGAGCAAGGAGGCGTAATATGGTCTAAAAGAAGCAAAGCAACTCTCCTTCCCCTCCCCAAAAGTGGAGCTCTTCTGGTATTGTCAGACTGTGGGAATATTTAACTGAAAGGTTTGTTCAGCTGCAATCTTAAAGTCTTCTGGAAAACTTTGCTATATGACTATCTATTTGAATTGGCTCTTGTGGAAGAAGAAAGAGGCATCTGTATCAAAATTTTTTAAAATACTGATGAATTAAAGCCCTTTCAAGAGACGACTGGTTCATTGAGTCCAGTTCCTGCTTTTACAGGCACCTGTCACACATTGTAGTACTCACTTATTAACCAAACTCTGTCCTTAAGGTTCTTGCCTCTGCTGCACCCATCTGATGTCTTGCTTTTGTGGTGGTCAGGAACCTTCCAGTTTCTGACAGAGTTGTTGTCATAAAGGTAGCCATGATTGGTTCTTGTACCAGTTAAAATAATTGTAAAGGTAAGTAGTTCTTGTCTTTGTCAAGATTTACTGACTCAATAAGAGAGATACTTACAGCCCCCTCAGAATGCAGATACACTGAGTTTTTTCTGGTGTCCTGTCACAAGTAGTTATCTCTCCCCTTGACCATTTACTGGTGAAGCCTTTAGACTTCATACTGAGGATTTTTGTCTGAGTGTCCTAGGTGAAATGTTGACTTGTCTAATAGTCTGGTACCACTTGTTTTGTACCTCGTAGCAAATTTCCTAACCACCTTTAAGTTCTTAATTCCCACCCCACTGTCCTAAACAACACCCATGCATGCTATGGGATACTCAGCTGGGTTAGAGTGAATCTATTTCCTTCATCTAGAAAATGAGTTTCTGTGTTTAGAAAGAATGTCATGTTGGTCTGATGTGTTTTCCTTTTTGGTGCTGGCAAACTGATGTGTTTTATTCTGTTTTCCTTTAGCTTCTTTCTTTAATTATGCCTCCCATTACAATGTGTTCCAACGCCATATGTTTCTACTGAGGTGTTTTTTATGAGCAGTAGTTGTCTGGACAACTTGTTTTTGTTTGCCACTTCTTTTGCTTTTTTTTTTTTTTTTAAATCTAGTTACTGTGTTTGTTGAATGTGTTCAGATCATATACCACCTTACACTTAATATTGTTTCATTAAAGTCCTTGCACCTAGCCCTGCAGTTCCATTTGCCAGTTCTTTAAGAATCCATAGAGGGAGATTATCGAGGTTTTTCTAGCTTTGAGTGGATTAAGCTCTCAGTTCTGCTTCTGTTTTCATGCTCTCTGCCTCGTAAGCATCTTGTATTTCCCAGGCTGTAAAATAAGAAAGTTAATTTCATTTGGAGACTGTTGAAAGTCGCCTGTAAGGCTTGTTGATGTCGGATGCTCTGCACAAGTGTTGTGGGATGCCTAAGTGAAATTTTAATTTAATTGTTTAAAAGCAAGGATAGTGATGCCATGGAAAAGTCTAAAACTGTGTCTTGATTTCTTTTTTCACCTCATTGATACATTTCTCCCACTCCTCCTCTACACCACTCATTCATGCTGTCTGGGAGCGGCAATAATTCCTCTTCCCAGTGCTTGCCCCATTATTCAGTGATGTACTATCTGATGGGCAGCCCTTCCAGGCACCTCATCCTTTTGCCCAGGAGGAGGGTTGTGCTTGTGCTGCTGTTGTGCAGAACTCCATCAATAAAAAGGGAAGCCATTTCTCTACTACCCCTCAGGATTTTGCAAGGGCAAGAGAGGCACAAACACATGGGTGGGTATTGAAATGTCACATTTCCCAACAGATATAGACCCCCAAAGGTGGTCTCTGAATGTGTGCAGTAAAACCAGGAGTGGGTTAGACGTGAATGATAGAAAGAGCCAGACTGACTGGCTTTGGTAAGTTTAAATGGTTTGTGCAATTTCCAGTTCATGATGAATTAAAAGTCCATTCATATTCGTAAACAGTATTTCCCCGGCTAGTGAGGTGAGTGAGCCCAGCTTGTCTCTTGTTTCACTGGGGAACTTAGAGTGGACATGAACAAGTAAGAAGATAAAGACACTCCAAAAAAAAAAAAAAAAGTGTATTGGAGGAAGGGTTATGACTTTGCGTGGTGGTTTTTCCACTGACAACTTCTCTTGAAATGAAAACATTTTAAAAAAATTGAATCTCGGCAGATGGCCACATACTCTGTTGTTGAGACTGTAGAGATGGAGGCTGAAGGGACTTATGGAAGACCTTGACACTCCCTGACAAGGGAACAGTTTTTCCTTTCCTCTGGTCACACCTTCCATCTGCCTTAGAGAGCAGATATAAACCTCATTAAATTCAGGCTGCTGTTTATAAAGGGAGGCTGGAAGGCAAGTACAATTTTTGAAGCTTATAAAGCATCAACTCTCTAGCAGTGGTGTTTTCCTCTTCCTTTTTCCTTCTGAATTCCTTTGGGAGTTGGGACTGAATCTTAAAAACTTTACAGTTTTAGAATTTAAAATTTTAAAATGTAGAGTTTTAGAATCAGCAGAAGTGAGGAGGCAAGGGCTGTCTTTCAGAACAGGAGAATTTATGCAGTGAGGATGATGCTATTGCTTAAACAACTGCTTGCCCCTAGACCCTTCTGTTTGGATTGCTGCTGGAGAGGCTTATTTGACTCTAATGTTTTTTGTCATTGCCAAGCCATCTTCTTTTAGTGTTTTACAGAGCAGAAAAGGAAAGCCTTGCTCACGTTTTTAGGAGTATTTGAAACCTACCATTGCCTCAAGCTTTAGCTTCCTGTGCTGTGCGGTAGGGTGCCTGATAATGAAAGATGAAAGCTTTCTATTTTTGTCTAGTGAATGTAGCTCATGTTTCACGGGCCAGATTGGTTGATTTTTGTGTGTTCCTTTTCGGTGCTGCCTTTATCGTGGGGAAGGAGGGAAGAGTGACTTCACTGAGATGCTAAATTTAGAGCAGTTAGAAAAAGTGAGGATGTGTATCCAGGGTCTTTCCAGGGTTTCAGACCCAAGGCACCTGAAGATGCTGTTATGTGACCAAGCATGTCAAGTTGAAAGGACAGTGCCTGGGCATCAAAAACCCCCTTGCCCTTCACCCCTTCACTTGAATATCACTAGTGGCAAATCTGTGCACCCTGTGACACAATCTTTCTCTATTTTTCATTTGAAGGATACACCACAGAGATAGCTATTGGTGTGTTTTGATCTACAGAAGCTCAGAATACATATTCAAAAAAATTGTGGTTGATTCTGGGTATGTTTTAATTCCATGTGCCTAGTACACTAAAGAGCTTGATATAATAATTTTTATTTACATAAAAGTATTTTCAAAGATGGGGGACAGCAGATTTCTGCTTTTTTTTGTTGTGGTTTTGTTTTTTTTTCTAGCTGTGTGAAGTACAGAGATGATATTAAATGGAAAAGGGAAAGTGCAAAAAGAGGACCTAGAGGAGAGGCCATGATGTTCTGTGCCTTGGGTGTCATGTATTTTCTGCCTTAGATTTATTGGGGAAATTTGCTTATTTGAACTGTAGCTATCCAAGTCCTTTTACTGTATGGATATAAGAACAAAATATGATTTGTATTTTCTTTCTCTAAGACCTATAGCTTAGCTGTAAAAATAATATTTTTTTCATTATGGTTGTGCATATTGGGTTGTTCTCCCACCTCGCTTTGCTCTCAGATGTTGATATTTCCAAGTTCTTTTTTAGGGTGATGGACACATTCATTAAAAACGTGTCTGCACAAGTATTGCAGAATGAAATACCATGTGTGTTCACAGTATGTTCTGGCTGTAGGAGTTTTTATGCAGAGACAGAAACCTGCATACTTGCGTGTCCAGTCTGAAGTGCTCCAGAGCAGATGCCATCCATGTTCGGCAGGAGGCTGTAGTTCCCCCAGCCAAGAAGTTTTATGGCTCAAACTTCCCTCTCTTTCCCCCTCAGCTGTTCACTGCTATCCCTTTCCAACCTTCCAGTGTTAAATCCTCAGCAAGTGTGATCCATGGGAGAAAATAACTGCCTAGACTGTTCTGGCAAAACTTGAGTTAGGTGAATTCTTCTGGATTTTGCCTCCTGCTAGGCACTGACATGGCTGGATAGCATTCCACACCAAGAATGGCTAAGATCCCCTGCAAACAGTGCTGTTTTCATTACAAATTAGTTAAGACTTGTTAAATTATAGCAGGTGATGGGGTTTTTTTGTGATGGTATGCACAAACTACAGCTTCAGAGTCAGAACAGCTCAGATGTCCTGTGCCATGCTGCCCTGTTCATTATAAACTGGCTAGCATTGTTAGTACGTTTACAATAGGTCTGAGTTTTTTGTGATGGCATTATCCAAACTACTGTCTCGTGGAGCCAGATGTCAAGTTTTCTTTTTTAAAAAATCTCCTTGGCGCTGGTGGCAGAAGGCAGCAGCTTCCAGGTAAATCTGCTGGGTTGCAGGGGTGTGTGAGAAGAGTTCATCTTGCGTGTGCTTTCATACAGCATCAGTAGCTCCTTCCCAGAACTTGTGAGTGTAGTACGGGAAGTGATTCTCAGCTGCTTGCACAGCCTTCCCTGGTGAGATGGGTGCCCTCTGAGGAAGAAACCACATCTCACACAAAGGCATGTGAGAAGGCTTTATTCAGCTTCCGAAGTGTACCTTATTTTCTAGAAACCAAGACCTGTGCTATGGGACACATAGTTGTCAGATGTTTCCTGAGTTTGAGTAAGTGAGAAAATCCACAGGGATTTCTTTTTTTTTTTTTTTTGGTCTTTTTCTATGAAAGGCCCCCAGGATAGGAAGATGAAAATAGAGTACAAATGATGAACAGTGAAGCTTTGTACAAGAGCTGACTTCATGTTTGCTCAGCAATATGAGCTTAGTGCTTGTTATGAAAATCCAAGGGTTCTTAACATTTTACTATTTTATACTTATGAGATAGTATAAAGGGCATCTCAGAGGGTATCCTTCTGATCATGCTTGTTATAATTTGAGGTACTGTGTTCAGAAGACATGCAAAAGTACATTTTAATCCAAATCAAAATGTCAAAAAGGAGTATATGTTAGAGAGCTGCATTTGGGGCGTGCTCGAAGCTTGTTCTTTGCGTGCTCCGAGACAGAACAGGCTGTTGCTGTTCTGTTCCCGTACAAACGGGACCTTTGTACACTGATTCCCTGCCTCTCCCCAGCAGTTTAGGAAGCTCTTGTGCCCTGCTATGATACACGCTTGAATTGGCACCTTGGTAAGCAAAGCAGGTTACATGTAAGTCATTGATGGGAGCCAGAGAGGGAGCATCAAGCACAAGCGCTGTGTTCATGTGTGCTTGTTCATGAATAATTGTCTCCATGATCCAATTTGCAGAAGGCTGACTCTGTGCCCAGCTAAAGAGTTACGAAATCCAGTTAAACTATTGCAGGCGGGTCACTCACAAAAATAATCAGTTGTTTTCACAGAGTTATTTATGTCTGCCCTGCTTGTTTAGTGGGAGAGAGTTGGTTCACAGCGCATTGCAGCCTGGTTTTGTTCAGCTGTTATTTTTCCACATGGTCAAAGTTTTTTCAACATTGCTGGAACTAAATGGGTTATTTTTATTCTTAAATGAAATATCTCCACAATTAAAAAAAAAAATTTCCTCGGTGTGCCAGGTTCCTGGTGGTGATAGGGTTGCTGGAGAATGGCAGGTGGGACTCACTGACTGAAGGTGAGAATGAAAAGTGGCACTGTGTAAGTCTAGAAATGGGTAATATTGGTACTTGGCTACACGCAGTCACAACTGCTTTGTGAGCAGAGTCTGAGCACCATAAAACAGCTGGTGACACGTCTCTCCATGGAAAGATGCTTTTGGCTTACAATCCTCAGCCATGCTCCGTGAATTACAGAGCAAATTTCAATTAATGTTTGCATTTTGTTTGGTAGGTGGCTCTTTTTTAATGTTGTTCAGGATAATTCCTTTTTTCCTTTCTTCCTTCCCTCTTACAGTATGTGGTGCAGTTATTTCTCTGCAGTCTTACTGTTTTCTGTCAGCTTTCTTCTTGCTCTCCTGCTTGTTGCTTTGGGCCATAGGGAAGGGGATTCAGCTTCTCCACCTGTACGCCATGTCGGTCACTGAAGCTGCCTCTCCGGAGAAGAGCAAGGAAGGGAAACACTGGTATCTGTAATGGTATCTGTAAACTCAGAAGTCAGCAAGATCTCATGCTGCACCAGTGTGACATGTCCATTGTTAAAAGGGTTTTCCCAGGGGAGAAGAGCCCTGTTGGAATCAGGTTTAGAAGCAAAAAGGGCTGTGTAAAATCAAAGGTGATTTCTTAGCAATCAATACCCATTTGTTAATGGTTCCACCTTTATGACAAGTTAGATTTGCGGAGAGAGAAATGACTATAGGAATCAACTGGGAATTACTTTAAGTTAACTGCCTGCAGTCATTAATGAATTTTCATTGTAATGTGTCTTTATTAAAGAAAGCATCCTCTTTTTCTTTCCCCTAACCTGCAACGATAAATGAGCAGCATTACTTGCATAAAGAGCCTAAACAAAGGCAAAAAGCATGTCCAGCAGTAAGATTACTGCTTTGGTTTTATATTTTGCGGGGGGGGGGTGTTGTTTTTTTGTTTTGTGGTTGGGTTTTTGTTTCTCCTGTTAGCTTTTTTTAGTGACACTCCTGATCCTGTTTGGTATTGCAAATGCCATTGCTGTTTAAATGTTTTCCCATAGAACTGAGAGAGAAATCATGAAAGTTCATCAAAAATAATGCATGAAAAAAATTGAAATGTATAAGACTATTGGAAGACTAATTGTGAGATCATTTAGTGTAAGACCATTGGAAGTAGATCCAGATAGAAAGATGGTGCTGCCTGGAATACTGGTGCTTTCCTTGTAGGAAGGAGATGTTATTGCGCCCTAGTGAGGTTCTCTAAAAGTTGTCAAGTTTTTGAGATAAGTTTTGCATTCTGTAATCCACAGTGGCAAAAAGGAAAGAACCAAAATATTCAGATGATAACATTGTATACTTCATAGAGGCACTTCATTAAATAACCTTGCTTAGCAAATGTAATTGTTGCTGGTGAAAATTGGGAAGTTAACATTTACATGACCCAAGGCAAACAACTTTGAAACAAGCCTGTTCCTGAAGTTTTCAGTTGTAGCAGATGCCTCTTTTCAGATAAAACTTAAGATACCCATGACTCACGGCCACCAACTAGAAGTGTTTTGTTTTTCCTAAGGGTGTAAGACAATTTCTTTTGTATTCTGGGCAGTGAGTCACAGCTGAAAGGTAAATTGGATACAGTGATTCTGTGAGCAACATCTGGAGTTGAGGCACGGTTAGTTATTTGTGGGAATGGAACTCTGGTTTGCTGCTGTGGATTTACTCATAAAAGATGACCAAGTTGCTCATAAGTTTTACCTCCGCACCTCCACAAAGAACTGTGAGCTTCCACAGTCTGATGGTGGTTACAGATAGCTAAGACTGTTGAAGGCTATGATATAATGAGGCGTGGGATTTTGCAATGAGCTGGTAAAGCCTGGCCTGATTCAGCATGCTCTTCCATTGCACACGTAACAGGATTTGCAGAACACACAGACCACTGTTGCCTCCACAGTCTTGTGAGGTGAGTGGGGTGTCCACCATCTCCAGCAGGCTAGCTCAAGATCAGTTCCACCCACTAGAGTCCGTGTCCTTTCTGGCTTCTCGTTGCATTTCAGGTAAAATGAAAGTGTATTGCCATCCCAAGAAAAGCTCAGCCTCAAAAAATTACAGATCTTTTTAAAAATAAGAAGACCTATGTCCCTGGCAGTAAGGAAAGGGGATGTCAGTGGTTACTCTAGCTCGGTAGTTGTGGATATGGGAGGGAAGTGCTGTTCTCGCCTGCTCTTCCAGGTGAAGCACTTCTGCCTGTGCGTGCTTGGCAGAGGCAGTCATTGAGTCAAGCTGCCTTGCCCGCCTGCAGGTCTGAAGTTTTTCCTTCCTGTGTTGGAGTGAGTTTAATGCTCAGGGTTAGGTATTCTGGCTGCACGTGCCATTGCCTTTCTGTGCTACCCTCAAGACCAGAGGTGAGTGGGGCATTTCAGCTTCCCGAGCTTCCAAAAGGACGGAAGTTATCTGACCTCCGGAGTGCAAGCATTTCCCCATTCGAGGAGCAGTTGGGCAAATGACTAGGTTCCCTGGCTTCTCCTTCCTCAGAGGCATGGATTTGATACTGTGAAGGGTGTGGACGGCAGCCGACTTCCCCAGTGACTGCGCTTGTCTGCTGAAGGTGCTGTAGATGGAAGATAAATTGCTCATCATTGCAGTCTGACAGCTGCCTGGAGAGCAGAGGAGGATTAATTCCTGAAGTTCTTCCTTAACTATTTCATTTACCGGGGTGGGTGTTCACTACTGACTTCTAACTCCTTTACAGTGATGAACAGTAATATAATTCTGTCTTGTTCCTTTTGTGTATACTTAGCATCCTAAATAATACGGATAGTAAATTGTATTTATATCTCTTAGGAAAAAATATGGTTTGTTAAAATAAGCTGGTAATGCAGTCTTACTGTATTTGGTAGAGGCTATTGCCTTGGGGTATGGCTTATCTCATTAACCAGCCATGAAAACCTTGCAATTTTCCATCTCTGCTCCTCATCAGGTATATTACCATTCATCTTATGTATCTACAGTTTGTTCAGGGCAGTAGCGAGTAGCATATTTGTGTATTTCTGGTGTATTTACACAAGGCTGCTCTCTGATGATTGCAGATTCTAGAATTGTGTCTGTGTGTGTTAATCTACAGCTGCTCTGTAATTAAGTAAGCAAATGCCCTATTCATTCAGCAGGGAGGTTTTCTTACCTTGTATTGTGCCATTCAGCTACCTATTGAGGTGTTATCCTGTGAATGTGCTGTAAAAACAACAGGCTGTTGGAAAAGCAGGTAGCAAAACAATAGCCTGAAATGAGATACTTAGGGTCTCAAGGGTGGTTAATACACAATTCCTGAGCTTTTAGCTGCTAAAAGTCTCTGCTCTGAGCTCCAGCCAGGCTACAACACATTTTGTCTTGCAGTAGTATGGGTCAGTGAGCCAAAGGGTTATGAACAGTTAAAAATAAAATAAAATAAAATAAATCTTTCTTCTGAAAGAGTTCAGGCCCTTGTTTCGGGACAGCTGTTGAGAGAGTAAGAAGCAGGTATGGTTCCTCCTGGGCTTCCAGCATGGGAGTTTGATAATCACTTGGTTAAGTGTGATTTGCAGTATGTATTTGTTTTTCAAACCCATATTCCTCTAGTTCTTACTTTCTACAGATGAAATTCAATAGTGGTTGGAGAAGGCTGCTTAGCCACTGAATTTTGTATGGCCACAGCCTTCCAGGAGGGAGAAGATGGGGCTGGGGAACCATGTAGACACCATGGACTGGGACCAGGTCTAAGCAGAAGCAGGCAAGGATCCAGGTCTAAGCTTGGGAACTCAGAGGTGGGTGCTGCTAAGGGCTGGAGTGACACCCAAATGTGCAGACTCCAAACAGTGACACTCTGTACACCTTTGTGATTTTTATTAAGATGATAAGTGGTACTTTGCAAATGTATAAAAAAGAAACCCTGGAGAACATTGAGTATTAAAATATCTAGTTTTAGGTTGTAATTTATTAGCATTTTTTCTGAAGAGTCAGTTGGTTTATTTGGGTACCTTTGGTTAATTTGAGACCTTGAAAGGGAAAATGATTTTATAAAATGAAACCTTACTACTGCGTACAGTTCTGGGACAGATGCTGTATGTTGTCATGTTACTTTCATTGGAAAGCAAACATAAATACAGCTATAGCAATGTTAAATGCTGTGACTAACCTGCGATACTCTATTAAGTACTGTTTAAGATTTTATGCTGCCAAGCATGTTATTTTCTGCTGAAAGAACATTTGTCGCAATTTTATTTTAGTAATCTGCAAGGGGTTGCTAAGCGTACATAACAAATGGATTGCTACCTGGTGGATCATGAAGAATATTGTAAGAAAATCTTGATAATGTTTTCTGCTCCTTTAGTGCTGATGAAGTCCTATGGAAAAATGCATGTGCACCCTTTTAGTGTATTTTCTCTCTCTACTGTATACCTGTGTGCATGTATCTCTAGGGGGGAGGGGGGAAACAACAACTGAAAAATATCTATATTTTTTTTTCCTCTGTTTAATTGCTGATTATTTTAGAAGTAAGGGGACTATCAGATTTTACGTGTTCCTATTTTTCCCTTTCTATTTCACCTGCTGAACAGTTTATTTATAGCTCTCTTTGTGTCAGAGGTTTTTTGATTCTTCTATTCTAAGTAGATAGGTCTTCTTTCATGGTGCGTGTGGGGGCTGCCGTGTAGATGACCTCTGCTTTTTCATTTGCTAGCAAAACAAACTTTGTGGGAGCATAGTCAAGCATAAGTTTTTTCTGATTATGTTTAATTTTTTAAAAAAACAGGCATGAACCTTTTAGAAAACTGCTTAAGTATAAAAGTACTTAACCTGGCTAATGTGATAGCTAAATGGAAGCTGAAAGGGTTCTCTGGAAACCACTTGTATATCTGTGGATAGCTGGAGTGCCAGAATTACAGCTGACTTGACCAAAATGACATGCTTTATGTATGTTAGAGCATGTGAACGAAGCATGCTGCCAGCTTAATTTGGCCAAACTGAGAGCTGATTTTTACAATCAGTTCATTTCTTTGCTTCACTCTTCTACAGTTAGCTTTTTAATTCTGTGAATTAGCATCAATACACGTGGGAGGACATTTTCTTTGGATCCTGTGCTAAATTATTCTGAACCATGTAGAAGCCCTGACAGTGAGAGGAGCTGAATGTCTGAGCTCCTCATCTATTGTGTTAATGGGCTTTTTCACCGTGTATTTTTGTACCTACTTGAAGCAGTGATATTAGTCTCCCAATTACTGTTCAAGCTCTTTGACTGTGCCAGTGAGTAGTTAAGCAGCATGTCTGAGTTCTTTCCTCTTTCCCAAGAGTGGGCAAGGACCGGAAGGACAAGGATTCACTTCTACATTAACTCTTGAACTGAAATTCAGAGCTCAGGCTACAGATATTTTGACCAGGTCCCTGATAAATGAGGATAAGAGGCTGCTACCTACTGCTACCTAGTAAAGAATGGATGCTGTGTTGCTAGCACAGTGTCAGGACAGCTGTATTTCAGTCTGGTGGTCTGAAAAGTTTAGTGGAAATTCATGTAGCATTTTCATCTTTCATCCGTTGTAGGAAGTGGTGACCTTTTTCTTAAAGTATTATTTATTTAAGGTTAATCAGCCCAAATGGCACTGATTGTTCTAGTGTAGTTGTTGAACAAATATAAGAACCCCTGTGTGCAGGCATGTTCCTCTGCTGCTGGGTGCCCCGGTGATCTGCCATAGGAGCTTCCAGTAGCTTCCAGTAGCTGTCTGTTTCTACGTCAGGGGCCCCCACCATGGCTGTGCTGCTGCCCTCTGAATGTGAAGCAGCTTTGGCAGGTTTATCAGAAGAAACATCTCCAAATGAGGCATCTCTGTCTGGTAGGATGTTTGGGGGTGAACTGCCAGGTGGTAATTACTGGAGCGAAGGGCTGCCAGGGCTGGGTCTATGGACCTAAATCATGGAATTATTTAAAGTCATCCAGCTGTGGTGCTTCACTGACCTATTTAGATACTTAATTGCATTGCCCTCCCTCTTCTGCTCTTTCCTACAATAATAGTACCCATCATATGTCTGTTCATTTCTAAATAAAAGTTAGCCTAGGATTCTCTTCTCTCTTTGGGTGTTTGTCCTGTTGACAAAAAAACAAAAGGATGATAATTAAAATAGTGGAACTTGAGGGAAGGCCCTCCTTCCAATATGAGATGACCAGCGAGCTCTGGCTGAGCCAACTGTGCCAATTTTAGGCCATTCTGCCATTTCTGTTGGTCACCTGCCTCTCTGGCAGAGGTTCTCCCATCTGAGTCAATGACATGGACGTGGACATCGGGTGCTGGAGAACTGATTCCATGAGCATGAGCCACCCCAGCAGCTGTCTGGCATTGCAGGTGCCATGCAGCAGGGTGGGATCGGGGTGAGCGTGGGCTCAGCCTCTCGGGGATAGCCCTGTGGTTATGCTGGATTAGCCATAGTATGCGGATGCACCGAAAGGCTGTATTTTGGCACGTGCGCCAAGGCTTCGCACTCCTAATTGATTTCCCTCAGTTGCTTTCCTGCTTCTTCATGTAAGCGTGACCTAGAACACAGGGTGCTGAGGCTGATTTGGTGCTTCTTGCACTGCGAGCAGTTTGATGTACTATTACAGGTTCTGAATTTAGTTCCCCTTTTTTTAATTAGGAGATTTTTCATCTTGGGTGGAGTGATTTGGATTTCCTGCTGCTTATCAGTGGTTTAGTTGGATCTTGGAAGAGAGCAGTTCGTACACATAAGCAAGCAAAAAAGAGGAGGTAGATCCTGCCTCTAGTGCTCTATCTTCAAATATTTCTGCATGGCTATGTGGTTAGGAAAAAAAGTGCCGAGTATGTGTGTGACTGTTGTAAAACTCGCTGTCTTTTTATTTAGTATCACAAATTGTATGTGGCTATTCCTCATCTCCCCTATCTGCTTTCATCAATAAATAGGGTAAAACAGAGATGACTATTTAACAGAGAGTCTTTATTTTGTGTGAGTGTGTGTGTGTGTTACAGATTTCCTGACTGTATTTTGATACCAAAATTGAATTGTGGAGCTATACCAGAAATGTACCAGTTCTATGGACTGGTGAAATAGCATTAACTGTCTTTTTAGTTTTGTTTTGTTTTGTGTGGTGTTTTGGTTTTTTTTTAAAAGGCATTAGCTTTTAAATCTTTCTTTTTTCTTCATAGCTTGATTTGTTTTAGTTCCAAAAGAGTTCTTTCTTCTTTAGGAATTAGCAAATTAAACATAAAAGAAAACAATATAGATTTGTTGTTTCTTTAAAATTTTTGGTTACCTGGTATTTGTAATCTCTTTGCATTTATTTATTACAGTGAAACAGAAAATAATACTTGAATGAATGCTCCATTACAAAAGCAGTACTAAGTTAAGTGGATAAGTCACAGGAGAATATGCATTGCAAGGGATAGTATTTTGAACTAATAATCTGGAATAGGACAGCACTGCCTTGTTTAAAGGAAATGTGTTTCTGGCCATCTATACATTTGCTGCTGAAAAGGAGTATGTTTATAGCATAAACAGAGTGCATTTAGAGAATCAAAGCATGTTTTGTGGTAGAAGTGACCTGGAAAGAAACATTTCCATACAGTTTTATGTTGTCACTGCTTTTCATTCATTACACACGCACACATTCCTGAGATGTTCTTTTGTTTTGTTTGTTGGTTTCAGAAGCTTCCTGGTTTTACTGTAAGAATTATTTAGTGTCCCAGATCTGCCAATTACCAGCTTCTCAAGCTATGGGCACACGAGCAGAGAGCTGAACCTCCAGGCAGAAACCTGGTGCAAATAGCACTGCAGCAGCTGCAGACAAAAGGGCAGGCTGTGCATATGATAACATAAGAATTGAGTGGGCTGGGATTGAGATGTAGGCATATGAAAGGTGACAAATGTAGCCCAGGGTAAACTTGCCTTTGGGAGAGAGCTCAGTCTCCCTAGACCCGTTTTCACAGCTTTTAAATCAGGACAACTTGACTTGGCGCAGATTAACCCTTTTGTGAACCCTTATTCCCAGTCTCTACAGCCCATCCATATTTGGGTTTCTCTGGTCATGTTATCTGTTTCTGCTTGGGGAAAAAACCCAACCAACCAACCAACCAAAACTGAGTGAAATGTTGAAGGTATGGTGCATTTCTCCCAGTTTTTCAGGCCTGTGGTGCTCCAAAGGAAGCCATGTCTCAGAAAGGATGCTGGAAATCTGGAGATCATAGTCACATCTACTCTAGGTATGCATGAACTCAATAGCCAGAGTCCAACATGGCTTGCATGAGTTGCATGTCAGGAAGTGCAGCATGTCTCAAGCACGTTGGCTTACTGAGCATGAGAAAAGCAGCTGTCATTTGTAGGTGATAGAGAAGCCCAGGCATTCCAGGAACATATGACTTGCTGTGTATAACTGCAGTCTTTCTTGTTTCTACATAGAACAAATCTTCCAGAGGCACAGTTGAAAAGGTTTGGTCAACCTCAGCCTAATTTTTCTTCTTTCAAGGTCTTCAGTGTCTCCATATTGCCAATAAGTATAAACTTCAGCCAGTATAAACAAATGTCACTGTCCTTACTGTTGAAGGTTTGTGGGGGATGGTGTAGTCTTTGGACTGGTAATGCAGCCTTCCAAAAGCAAACAATTTGATAAAGACCAGAAGTTGAGTGAACAGGAAAATTTCAGTTCCTCGAAATCAGATTACCTTGGATTTGTCACATGTGTAGTGGTTTTGCTTTGTATTAACACTTCTTCCCAGTTTGACTGTAGGGACATGTCCACTTCACATTCCCCTCCCCAGGAATGATACCCAGATTGGGAGCTGAGGTTTGGCACTCTCTGGTTGTTTCTTACATCACATCTCCATGTGGTGACCTAATTTTTTCAAAGTTGCTAAGCCTGTTTATTTGTGGTGACCCTGCCCAGGCTGTTGCAACACTGACCCTCTGCAGGGCTCGCAGCAGCCTGTGGTGTACCGGCTTCAACCCCTTTAGAGGGAGTGTTATTGAGTATCAGTGTTTCTAGACAGCTGTGATTCATTCAGCATGTGTTTATAGTGACATGATCATTACAGCCAGGGTCAGATGATAAATTGTGAACCTTGAGAAGGAGGAGGAGGAGAAGGTTCTGCTTCCCTAACTAATTTACCGAGGTTCGGAAACTTAGTAGAATTAATTGATTTGTGCCACAAGTGCGTCAATGATGCACTTTTAAAGCTCTTATGGATTTTCATGTGGCTCCAGGAAAAGTGGAACTGCCTCCCCTACCACTATTGCATATTTTAAAGCAAAATTCTTCAGATTTTTTATTAGCAATCACAACAGACAGCTTCTGAAACTACTCTGAGGCATCAGATTGAGGAGCTGAAGTTACAGGCCCCGTGCTAATATTGTTGAATGAAGTGCTGTGGTCTTTGTCATGCAAGAGGTGGATGTAAGGATATATTAATATTCATTTAAGCCCCTGGTATTTGGCATCTTTTCTTGAAAGGGTTATACCTACTTGCTTCTGGGATCTGCATTTTTAAATTAGGGCCTTAATCACCTAACCGTGTATGGTAATAGCTTTTAGGGTGGCAATGACCTGATTAAAAATGCACTTTATGACCATGATAATGTGATTGACTGAGGTGAAATTATTTCTCTCAGTATTTCTTTTAAATGTATCGGGTAGTGAGTGCCCTTGTTTTTTTAGCTTAAGCACAGTAATTTTTCCTGAAGCTTCTTTACTCAGCCTGGAGTAGATATCAGTAGAATGTCCCATTGTTTGCATCTCTCTTGACTGCTGCTTTAGGAGAAATCTATAATCTTCTGAGGACAGAAGATCTCTTACTTTCTCATCTAATTTCTGAGCAAGAGGGAAGTAGTGGTCCTTTCAGAATTGGTGGAAGTTCTGCAACACAACTGAATTTGAAAAATCAAAAGTCCATCTTGGACAAGTTGACATGGATGCTTTCTTCTCCTTGTCTTGGTTTCTTGGTGGACTTGCTGTGTGAGAAATGCTGTGATTTAGGAAAGGAAAGAGGAAACAATGAGCAATGAGTTTGCAAGAAAGTAAAAAATGATAGTGTAGATAAACTGAGTGATCACAGGACCCTGACATAGGAAAAATGGAAGATAAAACAAGGCTGGGGGTGTTGTTTCAGAGTTGCAGTTGTGGTGAGAGGTTTTGGGTTTCAATGGCTGTGCTTTACTGACATCACTGATGCTCTCATCTGAATAATGAAGTTAACAGTCCAATAATAGGAGTGTTTGTGTGTGGGCAGAATTCAAATCTTCAGTGTATCTGATGTTCTCTTGGGTGCAATTTTCTGCAAACATGCTAACAAGACCATGATCATTCATTTACAGTGTGTTTGGAAGCCTATCCACATAATTAAAAAATCTTACAGTGGTTTTTTTTTTTTTTAAAGTTCTAATTTTACTTGTACAAAACTTCTGTGTTGGTATAAGTATCAAAGCTCAACAAAAGGAAAGAAAATATTTAGAACTTTAAGAAATGAAATATCTTGAGATGATAAGCTACAAGGGGGTTGAAAAGTTGTGATTACATACATTGATCGCTCATTTATGCAGCACAAGTGAATGATATTTTCCTTTCTGACTTATGTCAGAAGACCAGCAAAACTGCCTGAATCCAGGAGAGATTTTTTTTAAGTAGTTGATGGATGATGTAGAACTCCAGCAATAGTTAATCAATGTATTGTGAACTTAATTAGGCTAAGGATGATAGTCACATTAGAAGAAAATTTAGCTAAACTAAATTAGGTGTATTAATACCATACTTTATAACTGGCATAAACTTAAAATTGCACTTGCAAGCCTTGCTCTTAAAAAACAAACTTAGATAGAGTCTCCTTTAACCGAACTAAAACGTCACTCTTGCACTACCTAAACAAAGTATGAAAAATACCACCTGAAGTTAGTAGGTGAAAAGGAAAGGCAACAGTAGCAACTGGATATTCAGTTGAAACTGATCATCTGTAGCAGTTTTTTGAAGGATAAGCACTAGTACGTTCTGGTGAAATGTAGTTGCCAACATTTGGTTTTGGTTTTGCAGTAAAAACCCCCCATTCACCAACATTAAGAATCTAAGAAACCACAACTTAAAAAAAAAAAAAAAAAAGAAAAAAAGAAAAAGAGCAATACTTCTTTGAGATGTTTCAAGATGATTTTTAGCATGGGTTTTATCTCACGTTGGCTTTGAAGCTGTGATGATAATGTGTTGGGGTTAAAGTTGTCCTTAAGGGTCTCCCTGTAGTAGGCTGAAGGCCTTTGGGGTTTTGTTTTTTTAGGAACTGCCTACTTAAGAACATAATAAAGATACAAACTGTATGTATAAATACCCTGTGTAAGAGTTTATAAGGTAAAGCATTGAAAAGATACAGCATGAAAAATTTTGTCTATGATGTGTTGAATTTCAGCTGAAGGCTTCTCAGCTTTGTTAAAAGCAGTACCTCGCCAGCGGTGGGAAAATGAGTGGATTTTCAGCCATGCTGCTGGATAGGTAGAGATAATATGGTTTTTGAATCTGTGTTCTGACTACCCAGGATGGTTTTTAGGGTGCATGCAAGTAACCTCTTGAAATTGCAGCCTGGCCCACAGGGAGCTGACCTGACTGCTCCCGAGTTAGAAGAATTGTCCTGTCAAGCTCCCAGGGACTGCTTGGCCCGGCCAGTGCTGCTGCTCTTCACATTGCTCCATGAGCCCTCCATGCCTCATGTACCCAGCAAAAACCTGAGAGGAGCAGCTTCACTTGGTCAGCAGAAGAGCTTAAGCAGTTCCAGAAGGGAGAGGGGAAAGGCTTGGCTAAGAGGACCAAAGGCTTGGCTAGCAGGGAAGTGGGGCAGAGAGTTGCCTGCAAACCTGCAAGAGCAAAGGCTTTCTCAGGTTTATGTTCCTTTTTTTGACAGGCTGCACTTCCATAGCAAAAACTAAACAGATCTGCAAATTGAAGAGCTTGTAAGTTGTGATTCCAGATAAAACACTAAAGCCCAGAAGGATCTAGTTAGCTTTACGTTTTTCTAGCTTGCACTGACAGGCTTAGTCAGTTGTTCAAGTTTGCAGTAGTGAAATAGTGTTTTAAAAGCTCTGCTCTGAGACTCTTACGTACCAGTTTTGAAATAAACAGTGATTAAGTACTATTAAGCATGTGGCTCAGGGCTTACAAAAGCAAAGTTTACTCACCAAGTTGTTCTGTGAACCAATTTCACTCAGAAGACTTTTGCATCAGAACCACATGATGGTTTTTTTGGGAAGCAGGATGAGTTTTTTCTGGTTTTTCAGAGGCAAAGATTTACAAATTGTTAGTGTCTTCTACATAGCTAGGAGCTGACTCTTTACCAAGTGTTTGGTAGCTACTGTAACAGTTGTAGTTCTAAGGCTGAAGAGCAGAATTATTTGTTGCTTTTGTATTCAGCAGATTGTAATTTCCTTTTTTTTAGCATGGTTTCTGCCTTTTTTTGGAAGTTTAGTTTCCATTTGGCTGTTAGAAAATGGTGTTGCTGTCAGATAAACAGGGCTATTGTGTTATTACATGGATTTTGTCAGGTTAATATACTGTATAAGAAGCTGTTCAAGTAAAATACAGGCAATATTACTGTGGTACATTTAAATAAGAATCCTCACGAAACCAGAAAATATTAAAACAGCTTTTTTATTGGACAGAAGCATAGTCATTTTTACTACTGAACAGAGTTAGATAATTGGCCCCATATGACTTTTAAAAAAAATCTACACAAAGAATAATAACCCTCCTGTCAGTGGTTACTTAGTGGGTTTTGCTCAGTGCACGCAACTTGTACTACTTGGGCAGACACGACAGAATGTGTGTTGGGAGTGGGTTTTTTTCAGGATGTTGGAGGCAAAATTGTTTTCCTGGAATGTGGCAATTCTTGAATTTAGGTGGAAGGGGAAGCCAGGCGCAATCAGCTGTGTCACTGCCCAAAACTGGCCTCTGCTCTGGGCTTCCTGCCTACAGCTCTCCCTGTGCTAGATACAGCATGGGAGCAGGGGAAGGGCCAACGAGCTGGGATTTGCTATCTAGTGCAGAATTCCATAAGAAAGAAATCCATCCAGCAACCTGCACCTGCATGACAGGGAAGTGGGGACATTGTTCACACTTCGCTTATTTGGCTGCCCTGGTGGTAAGAGTAAAGTGCTTGACAGAGAAAATTTAGTGTGATTTCCCCAGAAGATGATAGCTACGAATCAGCTGATCTGATTTTTCAGTAATTTTTAGGAAAAAATTCTTCACAGAAAGAGTGGTCAGACACTGGAATACGCTGTCCAAGGAGGTGGTTGAGTCACCATCCCTGAATGTGTTTGAGTCATTTAGATGTGGTGTTGGGGGACAAAGTGTAGGGGAGAATTTTGTAGAGTGCAGTTAAGGGATGGACTTGATGATCCCAAGGATCTTTTCCAACCTGAATGATTCTATGATTCTAAGCTGATGGGTGGGTGTTCAGCACTGAGAAAACCAGAAGAGAATGCTTGGGCTATCTTTATCTCCCACCACTTAAAGTATGGAAGCTATGGGAAAGGAGTTGCACGCAGGATTGGCAATGGGTGGTGAAACAGAGGTCCCTTCCAGTCCTGCCTTCTTGTGTAGAAATGGAAGTAGTTTGTTCTCTTCCTGTTTCTGGAGGATGTTTTAAAGCTCTGAAAGAAAAAATTTCTTTAGTAGAGGGGAAATGTGATACCTGAGAAATAAAATAGCTGTAAAAGAGATCATTTTGTAAAATGTAAAACAATGTAACAGAAAATTCAGATTCAGGGATTGGGGTTACCGTGGTGGTTTTTAAGGATTTTAAATGACCAAGTGGCTGCTTCCAGCGTTTAAGCACTATTCCTCTCTTGAAGTATTGATATCTTGAAGTCTTAAGATATCAAAATATAAAAAGATGAAGACTTGCATGTACCTCAAGTGATTAAGGATGGAGTGGCTGTCACAGTCTTGTTAGTTCCAGTGTGTACTTTGTATTTTACAGATGGTAGAGATGGAAAAACTCTTCTGTGGGGAAGCAAAAGGAGGAAACAGAAATTGGAGTGCACCTGAGCACTGCAGGGAGGCTTCTGAAGTGATACAAAGGAGCAGATCTTGAGTAATCCCCTCTGGACCTAATGAGGAAGAGGGTTTTGTATTGTACCTGTAATAGTGCTTTCTTTGCAAAAGATCTGCCTTGTCTTGGAGGTTTTTGTAACTCTCCACCCATCAATTTGGGTTTGGTGTTTCAATTTGTATATGCCATGGAGAGGACAAAAAGATTTAATTCTACAGATTAATTAAGCATAACTTTCTGTGGCCCTTAACTCTCAAGGCTGTCCAAGTACTGGGACTCTTTTTTTTTGGCAGTGGGTATTGGAGAAAATTGGTTTACTATGCTTATTTATTTTATTTTAGTATTAAGTAGAGCTAAAGTGCATTGCACTTTACTAACTTCATGAATCTTCATTTAATTGTTAATAATTTAAAAGCAAATATGAATGTTTTTAGAAGAGTTTCTTACAAAACGCCTGCATTATGAATCAAGTTGCGTTTCTTCAGTCCCTGAAGTTTTTTGTTTTGTTTCCTGGTCTTTAATATTTTGCATTGTGGTTGCGTGTGACATACTTATAAAGAGAGCAATCCAGTCACCAAAGAGCACCGTGAAATGTTTAATCTGGCATTTCTTAGTGATTATATTAAAGAAGATAAGAATAAAAGTACTGCAATAGCAAAAGCTATTTCCAGCTGTTTCCTCATAGAAACAGCAGCATATGCGGCACACCAAAATGCTTTGATTCTTACCTGCTGTCTGTAAACTCAGGAAGAGGCTCCATGTAGGAAGAGGGCAGGTGTATGGATGTTTCTTATTATTAACACTAGGGAAAGGTGGTGGGAAGGCTTTTCTAAAGTATGTTCTTTTTATGATGCAGAGTAGTAATGTAGGAGCATAAAAAATAGTTGCACAGAAGATGCTGCAGCCCTGGGCCTTTCAAATTGCAAGTGAACTGAATGTTTTCAACCTATTATTTAGTTGAGTACCAGGGGCTAGAAAATCATAAATGACTAGTGTATGTGGGAGGTATCCTGCTGTAGCACTTTGCAACCATAATCAGGGCAGTGAATCTGTGTAATGGCTGTATACAGAGGAGAGGGAAAGTGGGGAAAAAAATCTGAAATAAAAGCACTAATGTGCTAGTGACCTATTTATGTGTAATGTAGATGCAGAGACAGAAAAAAATCCTTGGGATTATTCTTCATTGATGAGCTACAAATGAATGTATGTGGTTCAGCCGGTACCCCTCCTGCTCCGCTCCTCTATCCTGCTGGGATCAGTCCAGGCTGGGTCCAGTGCCACAGAAAGGACTTTTTTTATCAGTGATATGCTACTGCTCTCTGTTTCCTATTTTTATGGCTCAGAGCAGGCTTAAATAACACAGTAGTTTGATCTTCTGGTATTTAGTGCTTTACAGCACTGGGTTTTTTTGTTGTTGGGAACTGTGTGGTGGTGAGAGGAACAGTGAGGAAGTTTTGAAGTCTGCTGGGGGTTGTGTTGGCTCAAGTTCTCTGTGTTAGACAATTCTCACGATGACATGAGAATCTGTTCCACAACTGGCTGGTTGGAAGAATAAGACCTCTGTGTGTATACAAAATAGAGGGCTGCCCCTCCACAAGCAGCTCCGCAGTTAATAGAAATAACACGTTACGATACAAAGTTGTTGAGCGTAACTACAATCCTTGAATAGAGGGAGTCCCAGTCTGAACCAGTGGTGACCACATCACAAGGTACTTCAAGTGGCAGGAGCTGGATGCTGGGGTGACCAAAGCTCCTGTGGCTGCCATTTGCAGTGTCTAGCAAAAGGTGAATCCCCATCTCAGCATCTTCTGAAATCCTACCTTTACAGGAGTAGCTGGGCCATTTGCACATTACAGGCAGGGTTACAGCAGGTGTTTATATTTATTTGTGCTCCAGACTTTGAGAAGCACAATTTGTTTCACACTTCCTTTAAAAACAAACAGTTTGCAGGAATGACACGCTGCCTAAAGGGAATAGTTGTAACTGTTGGAGGACCTGATGAACGTATTTGGTTTAGGCAAGAGGTTTTGGTTTAAGTTCCTAATAAACCTCCAAGGTATGTTGTTTCCTCTCTTCAGAATTAGGAGCTATTAACTCCAAGCTTCTCTTCCAAGCTTGCTGCTTCATTTTACCCTTTTGTTTTAAGCAAATCTCTTGGTATGTCCATGCCTTTGTTTTTGTCAGTTTTAAAATGTGGATACCTTTTCTTAACCAGCTTCCAGGGTGGACTTGTTCATTGCTGTCTCTGAAGGAGAAACTTCCCTGAATATTGGAACAATTCTCCAATAGCTAAACAAGCATTTCTATTACAAGGGTCCTCTCTGTCTTAGAAAGGGAAATTTGAATGAAGCACTCCATTGTGCCATCTTGTGGTGTCCCCTGTCTTATTCAGTAAATTAGTTTAAAAGGTGCTTCTTGTCTCTTGAAACACAGCAGGTTTATTGCCAGCAGTTCTGATATCTGACCCCACTTTTTAAAAAAAAAACCCAACAATTTAATTAGAAACTGTACCCCATACCATCCTTTGCCATACAGAAAATACGTAAATATGGAAAATGGCGGCCTGTAACAAATGAGGCTTGAGTTTTTAATGCAGTATGATGATAGCAAGGACCAGTGAAAACCTGCGTGCCACACAGCGTGGTGGTGGCAGGGCAGAGGGAGGCAGGCTCTCTGTCTGTGTCTCCAGTGAGGGGACTCTGTTGAGGAAGCTGTGGTTGACTTCGGGAACAATCAGAGAGAAACGTGCAGCAGAGCAGCCCTTCATGGGGATGGCCGAGGTCGTTGCTTGTGCTGCAGGGCTTACCCCCATCTTGGGCAGGAGAGAATCATACTGATACGAATAACAGCTTCCCTTACTGCTCTGGGGCGTGTTTTGTGTCAGTCTTTGGCTGGCCACACCGGCAGCTTAGGCAAGCCTGGGAATGGATTCAACTTGGCTAAGGTCAGCTCAGGGAGGGAGAAATTCTGTTTCTTGTGTGTGAATGCCAAGAATTGGCTAACCCTTTCCTGAAAGGTCTTCCCCAGCCATAAAAGACTGCTTTAATGTTGGTGGATAAATAAGTAGGAATTTGGAACAGGAGTGAATAAAAACTTGACAATGGTTTTATCATAGATGACAATCAATCTCAAATTCAACCTCAGGCAGCTGAGAGGGCTGTGGGTGAAGGTGGAGGTGCTGCGAGCCCTTAGCTTGGGGCTGAACTGGGCTGCTTTGCTGGCGGCAGAGAAACCCACTGTTAGGCCAAGTGATAGATACCACCATTTCAGAGCCAGCCTATGTATTTGTGTTGGGCCCGAGCTAATTAGCCCTCCACAAAAGACCTCCAGGATGTCTGCTGGCCTCTTTGGGTAGAGAGGCTCGGTGCTTTTAACAGAGACTGCCTTGCTTGAAACCAGCTCCAATATCTCTAACGTGGTGCTGAATGTGGCCTTTTAGCTAATCGAACTCCAGTCGCTTCAGGATGGAGCATTAACAATGTGCAACCCAGCAAATGAATGGTCGATCCTATAGGGATTGAGAGAGACTGGATGCCCTAACACGTATTGATTCATCTGTTATTTTAACAAAACAAAAACTGTATTAGTGCTGCTGTTTTCCCTCACGTCATTATGTATACATTAGGTATTGAATCAGTAGTAGAAATGGGAAACTTATGATTTAAATTATAAAGCAACTAGTAAGCGTGGAAACTTCAAAAATAATTATGATATTTGGGATAATGATGGTAATGAATAAAATGAATTAAAAAGAATTGTAATGAATAAAAATTGGAATGGTGGTATAACGTGGAGGTATAAAAAGAAAAGCACTTGTATTCTGGACTTGAAAGAATTCTCAGAACAATGGATATCTAAATAAGAAAACCTGTCAGAAATGCTTCTTTTCCTTAAGTAAATTATAATGGAAGAGACCAAAGCAGTTTTGAAGTTGATAAAATGGCAAATGCTGGCAGGAAAAGAAACTGCAGTGGAAGGAAAGGATCAGAGTGTATTTTAAGAAGTAAAATTGCATCAGTTGATAAAAAAGTACTAAGCTTTTATATATATATATATATTTGTGCTGGTCAGTTTCCAGCAAGAGAAAAACATTTGGCTAATCCTTCATTTTTTGAGATTTTAGCAGAGGGAAGTTTCAAAACATCCGTGCTAGTGGTTAGGGTGACCGTCACACAACTTTCCGGGGCCCATGAAGTGCTGAGCTGGCTTAATTTTGTTTTATATTCAGTCACAAAGCTGTGTACGCTCACTGTGTCTTCCAGGGCTCTCTTAAAATCATGGGAATTTAAAAAAGGGTAGTGGTGATTTTTTTTAAAAGGTTTCTTTCATTTTCTTGTGAATTTGAAACTGCTTTAAATATAGATGAAGGTGGTTTGAGTTGTAGTTTTTCTGGCAAAATGCATCCCATTAGCACAGAGCTGCCTTGCTCTAATGATTTTCCCAAGACTGACTGCTAGGTAGCGTGGCTGGGTTAACCCAGTGTAGTCCTGTTAATTTAATTTACTGTGCTAAAATGGGTAAAAAGGCTAGGTTTTGACAATAAATCACAAAATGCATCTGTATGTTTATGTTTTGTTTATATGCTTGCTGAGATTCTGTGTTCAAATTAGTTTTATTTATTGAAACAAATTATTTGTTCTGGTAAATAGAAGATGACCCTGTATGCCAGGAGTCTCTGGAAAAATAATTTGCAGGCTATGTTTTTGGTGAATGTTTCCAAATTAATTTCCAAATTGTAACTTGCTTCGTGTGCATTGTGAGCAGTGTAGAGAGCGTTATGGAATTTGGAGCGACAAAAACATTAGGCAGTCATCAACTTGAGTATCTGTTTGTGAGTAGGAGTCGTTTAACATTCAAATCATAATCTTAATCCTATTCTGTGCTTGAAAAAAGGCAGAATAAGAAGAACAGACAAAATCTACTGTAACTAAATCTAATTCTCTTTTATTGTCCCTTCCACAGGGCAGCAGACAGGTTATGTATGCTGTATAAAATTGGCCTGAATGTGCTTGCTGTCTTTACATGGGTTATTTGTAAATGTTTTGGTTTACAAGTGTGTTAAAGCGTGAATCCACTCCAGAGTCTCTTTCGTTACCCTGCATGTGCTTATCTTTTGATGGGATTTTTTAACTTTATTAATGATTGAATACTGCTTGTGACTAAACAAACTGGGTGTGGAGGAATGGGGCTGCAACTCTTGTTGAACAAGTGGTCATTTTCTTATCAGAAGATAAGGTTATACACCATGCCTAGCTGACGTTC
The DNA here is from genome assembly GCA_004320125.1 of Scolopax mira. Classification (NCBI taxonomy): domain Eukaryota; kingdom Metazoa; phylum Chordata; class Aves; order Charadriiformes; family Scolopacidae; genus Scolopax; species Scolopax mira. The sequence continues at coordinate 74,140 of BJBW01001433.1, forward strand.
TTGTTGGGTTTTGAGTGAGGAACTGCTTTGTTGTGTTGCCCCTGGAAGAGGGGTCTGCTTCTCCAATTCTCTGGTTTGCAAAGTGACTTTGACCATGACACTCCTCCTCCTGTGCTCATGGTTTCCCTGGTGTGAAATTAGTTCACCTGTGGCAAATCTCCGTAATGTGCTTGAGAACTGCTGCAGAGCAACTGGTGGCTACTTTTGCTTTTTAGTTTCTTTATATGAAGAAATTAAGAACTCCAGGAAAACTGGAGTCTGCCTATTCGTAAACCCCAGTGCTCCTGGCTACTTCTGAAAGCCCATGACAATTGTGCAATTAAGCACATACTCATTATTCATGTCAGAGGAATGCAACCGAGACCTGGGACTTCATTCACAAATATAGCTCCGTGCTTAAAAGGGGACCTGGACTGTCTGTGAGAAAACACCTCCAGTGCCTCTGCCTTTGGCGCCAGCATCGTATTTCGCAAGCGAAGGAAGAGAGTGATATATTGTTTTAAGTAGTCTCTAATATATGTTCTGTTGCCCTTGCAAGTACTAACAACCACACAGAATCCTACTGAGAGAGGCACAGGTGACCCGGAACCTTGGTAGCCATCATTTTTTTATGCACTGCAGCCTTACTGAGAAGGAGATTACACTGAAACAGCTCATGTTTTGCAGCTTATCCATCAAGTCGTTTCCAGTTGATTTGGGGTAGAGGCTACTGTGTTGCTGAACATAAACAAAAGTGGTGATGTTCAAATGCAGATACCGCATAAAATTTTGAAAATATTGAAAAAATAAATAAATCAAAAAGCGGTAAACTGAAGGTGATTCAGTCAAAGGACACGGTGCATACTCATGGATTTTAGCAGCTCAAATTGTGATAAATGCCAACCCTTCTCTTTGCCAATTCTGCCATTGTAAAAAATAAAATAAATATAGTACTGCTATTTTCAAGATGGGACATTAATTTTGTAGTAATAATTGACCTTGTTTTCAATGGGCTTTATGTAACAATCAATCTCATACTGCTTGTGACAGTTTCAGCTATGAAAACTGTAGAAACTCAGTGTTACTGGATTAGAGGACTCAGGCTTTTTTGTACCATGTCATTGCTCAAGGGTAGTTTCTTTATTGGCTGAGTGGGGAATATCACCTTACAGCAGCCCCCTCCTTTGTATGTAAATGCATCTTATTCAGATAAGTGGGTACTTCAGCTTTGTTGGTTTCAGCAAAATCACTTTGGGAGCTTTAGTACCTCTACCACACAAAGATACACTGATATGTGCTCTGTTGGAACATCCTTTTCCAACATAATTGCATTACAGACTTCTGTTTACCTGGTTTGCATTTCACTTTGTTAATTTGCATATGTGTATTGTAATCATGTTAAAGGGACCCTGTCGATGCTCAAGTAGCTTGAACCCACATATGCAGGCAAATGTTTCATAACAGGACTGTATCCAGCTGTCCCACTGTGATGGCATACACAGGAACACCAATCTCTCTAATGTTGTATGCCACTACCTAGAAGGTAAATATGGAAAGCAGCTCTTCAAAAACTGTCCTTTCCCTTGACTGTCTCTCTGCTGCACCTGAGGTGGGGGGGCCAGAAGCAGATGAGCAGAAGCTGTTGCAGCTGCTCTGCCTGCTGCTCTGGAGGCATTTTGCTGGTGGTGCTGGTGGAGGGGAGGATGCTTGATCACCTGCTCCTCTTCAGAGCTGGGCAATTTGTGTGTGGGTGGGATGATAGTAAGAGGGGCTGGAAATTATGTGCTGGATTGCAGAAGACTTACTTATGATGGTCAGAGAGTAGGAGAGACTTTCTCTCCATGTGTGAGTGCAAGAGGATGAAGCAGGTATATCTGACAGAACCTGGACATGCCAGCTGAGTGTCAGCAGTGGTGTGCCACCCAGCATAAGGGGCCATCAGTGAAGGGGTGAGCCTTACAGGAGGCAATGGTTACTGTTTCACAATGGTTTGGCTCTCCACCCATGATAAGCAGAGCACCAGGTCTGATCACATCAACCCTGAAATAGCCAGCTGATATCCAACAGTAGTACAACATTTGTGCTCTTAGGTTTTAGCAAGATATGGTTTAGCTGAGATACCGAAGCTGGAATCCATCTCCAAAGCGTTTGAACAGTGTTCAGAGCTGGGTGCTGGGTCGCCTTCTCAAGCTGGTTCTCCCTCTCTTAGTGAGGAATATGTATTGTGTCAACCTTCTCCCGTGGAGACAGCCACTTACTGAGCAGAATGGGTTTCAGGAGGTTCTAGCTGTGTGAAAAGCTCTGCATGCAGTATTTTCTTCCAGATGATTGAATTAAGTTTGCTTCATTTTTTTTGTCTGGAAAAAGATGAAACCAACAGCAGCTAATTCCATAGGCAGACATAAAAAAAAACCCAACATACTCTAGTTTTACAAACTGACTCATCCCTTTTGCGAAGCCTAAAATCTGTGAGTAGGATGCGCTACTGAAGATTGGAGTGGTAGTTTTACATATCATTATATTTTGATTAGTAATAACTTCCTAAGTATTTCTTTTGTCTTGTTTTCTCTCTAGAGCCACTGATGTCACTAATCTAATTGCATTTTTTTTACTGTCCTTGCTGGAGAAGAAATGCAGGAGTTGTTAATGAAAAATCTTTGCATTGTTACTCTAGAAATGCACTGAGTATGTCTGAAAGAAAATGTTTGCTTATGGTTTCTTATATTACTAATATTATCATGTTTATCTTCCATATTTTTGTTAGATTTAAGTACATTATATGTTCCTGGTGGGACTTCTTATCTTTGCTTTTAAAAAAAAAATTCACGAAGAATGCTATTTCTTGAGAGATTGATTGAATACATTTCTTCAGTTCAATGCTGTACGTATAGCTGATCAGATTTCAGCAGTTTCTTCACTGAGCTCTGCTGGATCTGAGCCTAGTTTTGCTTCTTTCAATGTATGACAGCAAATGGAATTGACAGTCACTCTACCAGAGGCTTTTTCCCTCTGGTATCAGGATTTTCCTGGAAAAGAATTTTTAATAATATTTCTGATAAATTGAATATCCCTAAATAATCTTTTTTTTTTCTTTAATAGGTGTTGGCATCATGTCGGGCATTTCTTTTAACATCTCGGATTCCCACAAAGGTAAAGCTACTGTGTTTCTATAAATAATCTATAAATTAGATACAGATGTAAGTTGCTTAAACTAAGTTGCATAAACTTTGCATAATTTTTACTTCTGCATCTGATTTAAAAAAAATAATAATTGTGGAATGGTATGTTGCATGGTGCTGAGTTATGACTGAGTTACTAACAGAGTACTTCTGTTAGTGTCTGTCTTAAACTGATTTCTCAATTTGTATATACTGTTTCAGAGGAATTTTAACTTCTAGAAATGCAGGTGGGCGAAGAGGTATGTTGGAAACACCAACTTGAAGAACCATGAGATAAGCCTGATGACCTTTGTAGCGGAACCATTTATGTCTAAAAAGCTGATGGTGTTATTCCCTCTAGTGTTCGTAGTGTCATATGTGGTTTGGAGATAGAAACTATGTTGAAGTTTATTAAATTTGGCTGTTCTTTGATGATTTCTGTGGTTCGTTTTGAAAAGCATCTTGCCAACCTGCCTTGCCGTTGCCGGTGAATTATTTTATTTATTCCTGTGACAATTCATAACGATTGTAGCAGAGAAGGATAATTTTCATGTGAATAAAAGTGACTGATCTGCAAGAACATCTCTTGTCCAGCTTCGAATCAGTGAATGAGAATTCAGCATATATTCTACTTTGTCTGTATGTGTGTGTGTAAGTACGTATATGTGTGTGTATATGTGCTTTATAGAAAAAATAGGATCAATAAATGGAGCGATTGGTACCAAGTTTTCAGTTATGGTCAGCGGTAAACATGGCTATCCCATACGTATAATTTGAAGATGCTGACTGACAGATAGGATGACTAACTTGAATTTCTGCTGAAATTTATTTTCCTCATTTGATTACCCAGTCCCTGAAGCAGAGATATCTTTGGTTGGTTGTCTGTTGGCTTTTGGATCAGTGCAGTTTGCAGCCTGTTATTTTAAGGCAGGGTTTGGTGACTGGTTGCATGGAAACAGAGCCAGTTGATGAACAGCTTGCACATCAGTGCTATGGCAGTATGATGGACAAGTGGTGATGGTAATCTTGTTAAATAAAGCAAAGCCATTGTAATTCATCAAAAAGCCCTTAAAGGGTAGGACTCAGCATACTAAGGAATAGCTGTATTTTTAGTTTAGGGTTGCAGACACTTCTCAATAAGCTCCTTTTATTAAATGGATTTACTTAATTGAAAACTTGTTTCTGTTTTCATGGAAATCTAGAATATGTATGCTGTACTAACAAAATTGTTACTTCAGTGATAACAAATGGAAGAAAGGTGATCAGAATAAATTGCGTCTGCTCATGGTTTATGTCAAAATTAAACTTTGGATATCTGAACAATTATTAGTATGTGTGAAAATGCATCTCTTTTTTAGCAAGATTAATGAAATTTACTGAATTTTTTAAAGTCTGTACTATTTTTAAAAGCTGCTCAGAAGCTTTCTGAGCTCAAGAACTTCCATATAAGAGACACACAGTAACTGCTAGTGAGAGAGCTGAGAACATGCAGAGAAGATGCTTTAGTCCCGCAGCGTTCTCTCACAAAAATGAGTATGCTGAGAGATGGCCAGTTCTGAGTGACTGTTATTGTTACATCTGATTGCAAGCTCCACTTGTCCTTGAGCAACGCTGTTGAGATCTATCTACTAAACAACAAGGATCAAAGTTAAAAGGAATAAACGTTGATTAACTATAATATCAACTCACACAATTATCCTTAGTGCAAGGATATTGCAATGGCCACCTCCTGACTTTACACTCAGGTCCAATTGGTTCATTTCCACTAATCTCAGTGGACTGATAGGAAAGGAAGTGCTGTACTTAAAGTTTACTAATCCTTGCTACAGTCTATATAGAATGTAGTTGCAACACTAGTCAATGTTGGATGTGTCATCAAGCCCACAGATAAGTGTATGAAATATTTGTGGGAGTGTAATTCAGGTTTGTGAACATATTTCTAGTGCCAGCATTCATTAAGTTTTGATTGAAAAAATTGGAAAGTGTGAAATTAGCTGTCTTCGTAATTGAAGGGTTCCTAAATAAGAGGCACTCAGAGCCTTTTAAGAGGATTTTTGGAAAATATAATTTTAGGTAATGAATGGGATTATGCTTTTTAGAACCTTTTAAAAATTATTTCATAGTTTGAGGTAAATGATGGCTGAAGTGTGTTCTGTATTTTTACTGCAAAGCAAGGACTGTAAATTCACATTTTTAAGTAGAAAACTGAACCAAAGATGACCTGTAGGGGTGTTACCACATTTCCTGGTATTTGTTCATTCTAGGCAAGAGGATTTTTGGAGATTGAATTCTTGAGTCTGGATCTGTGTAAATTTTTCTCAGTAGTAGAAAGATATTTTTGATTGTGTGTACATATATTTATGTTTACACATACAAAGTATGTTGGCAAAAGTGGAACCTTCAATCTAGTAGGTAAATAATTTACAAAGCGGGATGGATTTCAATCATAGAAACTTTTCCCTAAAATGTCATTATATTTTGTGTAAACAAATGTTAGATAGTCTCATGTGCTTGCTTAATTTGACTTCACTGGAGAAGAAGTGTCTTTCATTTCTATACATGTAGTCTGACTTACTTCAGTAGCCAACAACAATATAGTTTTATTTTATTTTTAATTTCTGGCCTGAACGAGCTGGTCGGGACCATGTCCTGTTCCTCACAAAAGATTGCCAGTCTTAACTTAGAAATAAGGTGTGGGGACGCCCGAAGAGAATTGAATGTCTTCCCCTTGGAAAAATGCCGGAGGTCGGTGTGGGCATTGAGAAGATGCTTGTGCCATTTCTGCCTCTCCTGCTTCAGTTCCCTGTGCATGAGGGAACTCGCTCTGCAAACAGCTGCCATGGCACCCCTGAGGTCTAAAACTGTAGGATGCTGCCCCCACAGCAGAGTCAGTGAAACGAAGCACGTGAAGGCTCCTCAGAAACTTCAGGGGAAAGTTTGGATCACTAAGCTATGTCTTTGGTGGAAGGTGGACTTTGCACAGAAATGGCTGAGGAGTGCTTATATGTTGTGATGCGCTCAAATCATGAGGGCAACTGAAGGGAAAAGGATTCAGAAAATAGGCAACAAAGAACAAATTGACAGTAATAACACCTTTAGTCTCTGCAGCTGTGAGTGGATAATGTGGCTAAGTGCTTTAAAAAGGTCTTCTATTTCATTAAACATCCCTAAATTTTAGTGTATTGTAAATAATAACTATTTTAACTGGAATTTTTTAGGCAGCTTCATCCTGTGGTAGCACTGTTTATTAAACATCCCTAAATTTTAGTGTATTGTAAATAATAACTATTTTAACTGGAATTTTTTAGGCAGCTTCATCCTGTGATAGCACTGTTCGTGACTACTTACAGGTTTGCCAGTCAGACCTTGGTGTTTAGAAGTTCTCCTTAGTATCTGGATGCTTTCTGGAAAACTTTTAGCTGGTTCTTATGGTTGGAAAATGGTATGTTCCCGACTCCTGTGCTGTTGTAACCTGTGCAGAGAGGGAGTCTCGAGACCTGCGTCTGGGTTCTGAGTACCATTCAGGGGTTTCTTTTAAAAAGATTGCCACGAGTACAGAGAGTTATACAGCCTTTGCCTGTTTGCCTGGGACCCTGACTGTGAACCCAGGATAAGATAAAGTACAGGAAACTGCAGTTCCAACAGACTGCTCAGTTACAATGGTTTTAATGATAAATAAAAGGAAATGACCGTGCTAATGTCTTGCCCTGTAGTTATGATTCAGTCCAAGAGGTTTGTTTCTTTTTGCATATCTTAGCTGTTGTCCAGATAGCCCACTTGGGCAAAGCTAGTGTATTATTTCCTCTTATACTTTTAGACATGCTAAAGTAATATGAAATATTTATATATCTTTATCTCTATTTATCTATCTATGGCACTTTTATTTATACATGTATATATAAAATATGGTGTGTGCATGTCCCTCCAGCTTCTGTGCAGTAACATATTTCACACCTATGGTCACTGTAAATAATGAGAGAGTAATATGTGATACTGTAAATATTGTAATTAATGAGTATTCAGTCACAGGAGTACACATCAGTAGGGTATTGGATGAACAATGCTTGTTATAGTAAAATTTTGTCATAAATTTTATTATAAGTTTATGTGCTTATAGCTTACAGTAAAAGGTCCAGTGTGATATTCCTTTAGCCTCTGATAAATTTTTGAACCTGTAACAAGCAAATGTAAGCATTCTTTTAATGTAACAATTAGATGTTGTTGTATATAACAATTGTATACAATCAGATAAGGTATCAACAAATACTTAGTGTCAATTACAGAAACTGATGTAAAACAACAGTAGCATCGCTCGAGGTTGTCTTAACCTCTCTGAAAAGTGTAAGTGCTTTTAAAAATAAGATATTTGCACTAATGTGGCGTTTTCTTTTTTTAACTACAGTTAGAACTAACTTTTAGCTACTTGGAAATCCAAGGAGTAACTTCCACTAAACCCGGTCAGGTGAGTGTATTCTAGATAAAAGATACTTGTTTACTCATTGCTAAATCTGTTCCAGTCAAGGAGGCAATGCTCTCACATGCAGTTCTCCCCATCCAGGGAGTGCACTGTATGTTTGCATTCTTATCTTCATGCTACTTTAAAATCTTAACAATTATTATAAAGTCAGTTTTAGGAATGTGTTGTGCAGTTGATGTGACAATAAGAAATATGGGGGTTTTGCCCTGGTTCAATATGGTACAGATTTTCATTTGTCTCTTGAGTGAGTATTTTTCTCAGAGATGACAGAGCAATGGCAGCTGGTACATAATCATAACCACCAAGACTGAATGGCTTCTGTGGTGTATAGCTGTATGGTGAAGCCAAAAGCTGCTGCTTACACTGCAGGCAGAAGTGGTTTGCTTACAACCATTCTCAGCGCCATTACTGTGTACAACACAAAATATATTTGACAGCAAGTTACGTCCCCCAAAAAGTGAACGTCAAAGAGAAGGTGCTGAAAAGAAGAAAGCCTTTAATAGGTTTTTCATTCATGAGATGAACGTGTTGACAAAATTTGACAGTTCAATTGTATGCAAGTCTTCACGTGTTTGGCTTTTAAAGAGCTTTTTAGAAATAGGAGCTTCTGACACTTTATTTGAACTCTGAAAATATCTCTTTGTGTTTAACATGTCATCTTTTTAACCTGGCTTTTGAAGCTTTCCTTAAAGGAGAGGAGAAAAAAAAATGTCCAGGTGTTTACTGTTTTAATGGGGAGACATTCAATATATTCTGTGTAAGTTTTTTTGACTTTATTTATTTAAGATACTAAAATGCTGTGATGGGCTAATGCTAATTGTTCCTGCAGGTATAGACAATGACTGTTGTAGCAGGGTTTACAAGGGATTTTCAGCAGCTTCACTTAGCGTACCATTTTCCATAAAATATTTTTTAAGGTTTTGCATGTTTACATTCATTTGTGTTTTAAATGGAAGGAACTGAAGGAAGGTTGAATCCCAGATTATTGCTGGTGGGGCAAATGGTGGTGTTGCAGTTTTCCTGCAAACAGTTTGTTATAGTCATGATACCTGAAGGATGTAGTCTTGTGCTTGGCATCTTGCAGAAAGCCACGAAGGTCTTCCTGCTGAAAGGTAAGTGATTAAATGGACAGAGCAATATAGAGAGGTGTTGTGTTAATATTGATGGTGTTGAAAAACAGTAGCAACTTGCCCACTCATTCATCTTCAGGGAATGGCATCAACAGGTTCAGAGAGGAGTTGAATTGGTAGGAAAAGGTGTGCAAGTTCTTGGTGTGCTTTTGGGCTAGTACAGCTTCTTTGAGGATTGTCTGAGTGACTACCCTAGAGGAATTGGGAACCAAAAGAGTCCTTGGAACCAGCTTCAATAAAAAACACTCTTTAGCATACTACGCAGTTTCCCCTCTTGCATTGTCTATCTTCACTTCTTCTTTATTCCTAATGTTAACTTCTTACTGTGTAGGTACAGCTCCTCATCTAAAAGAGTTTATATCTTGGGCTGTGTTGAATATTCACATTGGAGAAGAAAAAAGTACTGCATTGCTTCCTGTGATGCAGCTGAAAGCAGCAACAGACCCGATGCGTCACTCATACACTAATCTGATTTGATTCTGAACACTCAGTATATAACACAGATGAGTTGCAAAAGACTTTATTTTTCCCTGTAGCTGAAGCACATATCCCCCAGACAGTGGGACAGTTATTTTAGCTGAGTTACTGCTTCATCTGAACCAAGAAAATTATTACCTTAACATTTTCTTAAATGACATAGATCAAAGCATTCAAGCTTTTCCAGAGGATCTCAGCCATTAAAGACTTTTACTTTTTGCTGGAGGAAGCAGGCCCTACTCGTTCAATGGTTTCCTGTCAGGCTTCACTCGCTTCTTCTGGTGTTCTGGGACGTGTTTCAAAAAAGGACAATGCTGTGAAAAGTTCTTGGCTTTCAAAGTGTCAGCTGAGGTCAAGATCCTTTGAAATTTTTATTCCCGTGGGAAGCAGGGCACTGTTAGGAAAAGTGAAGTTGGAGTTATGGGCGTCTTGTACATTCCAGAAAAACTTTCAGAAACTTTACCTGGAGCATTGTCGTGTCCTATCTTAAAGAATAACAGATTTCTACTGGCATGCAGAGCATTCAGCTGGCATTCAGAATGCTCTCCCTTTTAAATGGACATGAATTGTATGATGTCTTCATGCCCTCTTATTTACAGTTGATTATGGAAACTGAGAAATGCAGCATCTCCATGAAGATGGCTTCTTCAGAGGATGTGAACGAGGTGCTGGCACACATTGGGACCTGCCTCAGGAAGATATTCCCTGGACTCTCCCCAGTGTAAGTGTCTTTTGGCAATGGATTGTGTGGAGAAGGTGACAAGCCACCATTTTTTTGTCCCCACTCAGAAATGCACTGAGGGTACGAAAAAATCCTTGAGGCCAGCACTAAGCTTTTATGCAGGTACATGACAAAATCAGGAGGCAGAACAGAGCACAGATAGGCTATGCATGCTCTGTAGGGTGAAAAGAGCCTTCATTTTGAAGGGCAATGCAGGTATTTGGAATCTTACGTTTTCATTTTACTTTATTGCATCTCCATCCTCAGGTATGGGTTAGATTCTGGCTTTTTGTTGTAATTTACTCCCTTCCCCATAAACAGCTGTGATATTCAGTAGGGGGTTTTTTGTTTTGTTTTGTTTTTTTTTTTTCCTCCAGAAGTAAAATCTGAGTTGGGAGAGGAGGGAAAAGTTCTGTGTTTGGGAAATGATGCACATAATTGGGAGCCTTATTCTTCAAAACTGAGCCCTGGGCAGTCTTGTCATATACTTTCCGTGGTGTAACTGGCTCCTTGGATCATACATCTACTTCTCTGGCTTTTTCTCTCTGCTTCTTTATGTGTTTTTCTTGTCTTCGGGTTTTTAGTTGTTTTTCTTGTATCTGTGCCTCTGAATTTTATCACCTTGTAGGAATAGTCAGTAGTTTTTATTTGTCTTATTTTATTTCTTCCCTCTGTCCCTGCCTCATCTTCATAAATTTCTACCAGATCATGCAGCTCTACTATTACTCTCTTCAGCTCCTGGTTTTCATTACTATTAGAGAAAATGGACTGTACAAACATTTTTTTCAGGACAAAGTGATCTGTTGTAGCAGACATGACATGTGAACAGTCAGACTAAATTTATATGGTTTATTTTGGGTGCATCTGTGTGTTATTCACCTTTCCTGTAGGTGGAGTAGGAAATCAAGTTCATGAACACTGGCTGGCAGTTTATTTTTTTTACTTCCAGTTTATCTCTGTAGCGATATTATTAACTGCTTTGATGGACATCAAGCTCCCCCTTCAAAAACCACACATATAAATGAATATTTGTGAGCGGGTTTGCCATAAAAGCTCAGTAGTGATGTGAGAAATGTAGGCAAAAAGAAAAGAGTGAAGAGGACTGCAAGGCTGTGCAGGTTCATCTGGGCATCTGTGAAGGCCTTGAGACCTAAACATGTTTTCTCAGGGCTTTCTTGAGAGCATTACTTAAGCATTTGGTGTAGCTGTATGGAGATCTTGGTTCCTGGAAAAGAAACCATTTTTCTTGCTCTACTCTCAGATGGCATTACCTTCCAAAATGAAGACATTGGAATTATGCATGTAAGACTAAAACAAGAAAAAAGGGGAAAAGAAGTTTCTCCCATTAATATATTTTGTAATTTCTTTTTTTTTTCTGTTTTTTGTTTTTTGGAATTTTCTGTTTTTAGAAAATTTTCTGTTTTAAATGTTAGAAAATTTAAAAATTTTCTGTTTTATGGAATTCTGCAGTCTATGAGGCAGTCCTGTCATTTAGAAAAGCAGATAGTATAATTTCTTAAAAGATAGGAAGGAATTGTGTTTCTGTTTAGAGGAGGAAGAACACACTACCAAATTACAAAGATTGTAGCTGGGTATCTAGAGTGCAGCCTAGAGGCCACAAGTAGTTACTCAGCATATTCTGTGAATAAAAGCACAGTAGTTTTAGAGTAACAAGTAATACCCTTGTCTGTCCCCTATTTTGGGCATCCTTGTGTTAGTTGAGTGTCAGAATTCTCCTTAGCTTGGGTGATCCTGTCATAGAAAAGGGCTCAGTTGCTCCTGTAGTCACAGGCTTAACCATTAGAAAGAAAGAAGAGACAAATAACTGTTACTCCTGCTGGTCAGCCTCATGATGTGTGTGACTTTTAGGCAGTGATTTGTATTAAAAATGGTCATTCTTCCTATATGCTTACCTAGAATTGTACTTGAAATAAAGAAGATTTATTGATTTAAAAATACTTTCAAAGTAATGAATGATTTTCTTCTCCCCTCTTTTGCATCTAGGAGGATTCTGAAAAAAGTAACTATGGAGCCTTCAGAAAGACTGGCTAATCTCCAGGCCTTGTGGGACAGCCAGACAGTGGCAGAACTTGGACCTTGTGGTGAGAATGAATTTAAAGGCTCAAATATAAAAAGGCTGGGATTGCAGTGTCAGGAAGTTTAATTCTATTTCTGGTGGAAGCTTGTAAAGGTGTAATTAGTTTTAAGGTGTAATTAGTATGGAGCAGACTTCTGATTGGTAGCTGAAGGCACTATTTTAAGCTTTCTTGCAACCTGCTGGGCAAAGATAGGAAAGTCTCAGTTTCTTTCAGCAGCACAATGGACAGCCTTCTGAGAGGAAAAGAGAGTGAGTTTTGAAAGACTGGATCTTTAAGTATTAAAGTATGCTTTCGGATGTTTGTTTGCTTGTTTTACTATTTTGTTAAATTGCTCTCTTGGGTTGTTTTTAGGAGGCTTTTCGCAGATGTATGCCTGTGTTTGTGATTGGCTTGGATTTCCCTATAGAGAAGAAGTACAATGGGTAAGTATGTGTCTTGTTCTGGAGCTCTTTTCAGTTAACTGTGCAAATGATGAAAGAGCAAGTAAATCACAGTACTTGGAAAAACCCAATAGTTCTGTAAAGATGAATTTGGTTATATATTTTTTAACAGGATGTCGATACAATTTATCTGACACAGGATACCAGAGAGTTGAATTTGCAAGACTTCAGTCACCTTGACCACAGGTAAACAAGATGCAGTAATCATACTAATATTTAGCAAAATTTCCTTGTTGCCCCCTCACTGTACAGTGTGCCTGCCCTTGATGAAGGGGAATGGTTCTTTAACTTTTTAACATATTTTTTTTTCAACTTTTTACTTGAATGTGTAGACCTCTGAAATGACCATCTGTAGTGGTTTTAGTTTTCAGCACAAAGCTACTGTTTTTGCACAAAAGCCCCATGGAGAGCACATTTCACTGAGGAGCCTGAGAAGATATATTTTGCTGTTGGAAGCACTCCAAAAAGTTAGCAGACAGATACTTTTCCCGTGATGGCGGATATAAGAGATCAAATTCAGCAGAGAAAACATACGACTACATCTGGTGGGCAAAGCAAAAAAGGAAATTATGCAGTCTTGTGCAGAATGTTTTTCTCATGGTGTACATAATAAAGGAAATTATTTTTGTCAGCAAGTCAGTAGAAGGTTTAAGTTGTTCAACTGAATCCCAGCCAGTAGTTTCTCCACTTGCAATAGGTGCTATCAAAAAATGTGTACTTCCAGAAAGGAACTAATTGAGGGTAATTTTACTATGAGATGCTGAAACTTAGCTAAGTGTTGTATTTGGTTTACTGAATTTAGCTGGCTGAGAAAAATGGATCCTAAGAAAGTTGAATCTGAAAATACTTAAGTAGGAGGAAATGGGAGGAAGTTTTAACTAAAACCCATCATTATACAAGGAAAACAACAAATTTAAGAAACTGTAAATAAAATAGAGAAAAAACTTGTTTCTTTGGGAAAGCCCAATGGAAGAATAAAGAATCTGTCAGAGGTATGATGTTAAAATATTGTAACAGGAAGGCTGAACCTGGAGGTAGGTAAATAAGAGTATTTTGCATTCTTTGCAGTTTAAGCTGTCTAGTATGTAAACTTGCAACAAACCCCACTCAAATACTTAGCCAGCTTCTGGGATGGTTTTTCAGAGTCTGCACAGAATCCCATTGCAAAGTTACTAAGTTGCACCTGTGCTGGCTAATTCAGAAGTAAGTCGAACAAGACTGGCTTCTCACGTAAGGGGCTGCGACTGGTGCATGATGGATGTAGCCAAAGTTCTGTTTGGTTGGTTTAGCCTTGCCGAGAGAAGATAAGGAAAATAATACTGTTCAGCACAAGCAAATGTGTGACAAGAACATAAGAATGCTTTAAACATATTGCAAGGTGGAAGTGCTGAGAGACACCGTGAGGCACTATTGAGAAAGTGATTTACAGATTCCCAGCTTTGATAGAAATTGCATGTTTGAACAATTTATTGAAGGGTGAAAAATATTACTTAGTAGGAAAGAGTAGATAGAAGTAGTATTTTAAGTATTTAGAATATCTCAGCCAGTTCAAATGAGTTGGCTTTCAGAAAATTGAATAGTGGGTTGCTTGCTTCACAGAGCTTTTCATTGAAGTATTGCCTACAAAATTTTCATTACTGAGGAAATAAATTTGTGTCATTAATAAAAGTCTTTTATTAAAAGTCCCATGATTGTGTAAGTCCAAAGATTCAAAACAATTTTGGAGCCATTTATGTGCCATGGAATCTATCTTGTGATTAAAGTTTCTACATGTTGAGGACTGAACTTAGGAAAAGCTTTTGGATATAAATTTTAAGAAAACTAAATTTTTTAGGAAGCTGAAACTTTATGATATTCATTAAAGATACGAATTAGGATCTGAGATGCTAAGTCAGTTCAAGACATGTGAGTGTTTTATCATATATTTAGCACAGTGAGGGTACTATAAATTAACAATATGCCGTTATGCTTTGGATTTTGACAGACTGCTGTATGTCTTGTCCACCTGCTTTTTGGGATTGCTAAAGCTATACACTTCTTGTTTTGGAGTAGCTCTGAAGTGAGGTGGATGGTACACAGGTTCTCTAGATATGGAGGCTATGCGTTGCAAAAATAAACTATTTGAGTTTTTCCTAGTAAAGCAATTCTCTTAGAGGTCAACATAAGTTGTCATGAATTATAGATGAATTTACGTTCCCAGAGTGTCTGGCACTTAGAGTGCATAGCATGGCTTGCCACATGGGAATGTGACTTCCAAGGTTTTATCTGAAGTTATATTGAGCTGTGAACCATATAATTGTTAAACAACAAAAAAAAAGATTCAAAGTGAACAGGGCTTATTTAACTCAGTAGCATAATTTTAATCTCTGTAGCATATGGTTTAGCATATTTGGACATTCAGAAAATGGTCAGAAAAGCATGATTGGTTAGATATTTTTTCCTTTGCCCTGGTTAGAATTCTTGCCGTCTTAAATACACTGGGGGACAGAGATGTTGAAAAAATGTGAAGGCATTAATGAAATTTGACTGTTGCTGAAGCTTGGAGAGATTTTCTGCATTCCAGAAGAACAGAATCTGTTTATACTTCAGATGGCACAGATTTACATTTTGGAAACCTTAATTTATTCTGGATGGTAGTTTAGTAAACAAACTAATAAATATAAGCAACTTAATATAACTCAATGAGGGAAAGTTAGGAGAAGGCCCTGCTTTTAGAAATGGTTGTTAGTGTTCTTTCCTAGTATATTGCAAAAGAATTCAGATCATTGTTAGTACCACATCTAGAATTTAATGGAATAAAGTGAATAAAGCAATTTTGAAAAGGAAAACTCAGTAACGAGTACAATGAGGTTAGGCAAGCTCAAAGCAAGAGAAGGAATGGAGTAAATTCCTCACTGGTCAGAAGCACCTTCAAAATTTGAAACAAATAGTACATAAAGGCTAAACTATATATTTTCTCCTTAAAATCAGGTGGTAGAATCTGACAAAGTGAAATTTCTAAAGTAAGGCTACTGCAGAATGGGCATAGGTTCCACTGTCTGCAGACACATGAATGGTGGGGAGTGGGGGTGGAGGGGTTAGCAGTTGGTGTTGCTGAAGTGTGCCAGTATCTGTGCTTCCCTAGGGTTTGAACAAACAGGCCTTGAATACTGCAGAAGACTGAACTATTTAAAGATGAGAACTTGCAAATCAGCTGGGTTGATTTGTTTTAAAATATTCCTGTCCTGCTGCAGGAATTTTTTTTACCTTCTTGAAAGTCTTCCCTCTAACTCTCAGCATCCCCTGTCCTTCAGCCATTTCCCTCAGAGGCCTGGGGAGGAGAGGGGAGAAAGGGATGGCCCCTGGCAAGTTCTGTCTGCAGCCACTCTCCTACTCAAAAGGTACTGAGCTTTTGCCAGCCCTCCAGGCTGATTTACCAGCTCCCTGGTGGTGTAAACGCTTGCAGCCAGTGATCCCCAATCGTTGTCCCTCTGTTCCTTTGGAGGAACTGGTGCTGCTGCTGGAATACATCTGCTGGTGGTGTCTTCTGCCTCTTTTTGGGAGTGGTGGTCCACAGCATGAACTGCTCTGTCCCACCAGTGGGATGGTGGTACTGTCAGCCTGTCCAGTTGTCTGCAGCCTGCAGCATTCATCGCCAGCTGTAAGCTGGATTGTTATTGCTAGGTGGATAAACCAAAATTAGACCTGAAAAAAAACAACTCTTACGTTCATTTCACTTCCAAGGCAAAGGAACTGGCAAGAGGGACATCAAAGCTGCTAATTCATTACCACCTTACTGATTGCTCCAAGAGAAGGCAAAGAAGGAACAAACCTCTATGTGGACATTCCTTACTCCCTAGCAAAGTTCTTGCCTGCCCAGACTGAGAGGAAAATACTACTGTGTTGTTTTTTTCCTGCCCTAACATTTCACTAGTCAGTTTCTGCTTTACATGGAGATAAAGTGTGTGTGTAGGAAGAAAACAATGTGGTGGATGGAAATAAATCTGTACACTTCATGAAGTTGATAAGACTCTACTGTGCCAGTGGAAATGAATTCACCATGAGACGTGATGTGTGCTGTGAACAAGATGGAAAACAGGCTTAGTCCCTGAAGGGCACCGCACACTAGATCCTCTGCAGAAGTGTGAAACCGTTCTATTTGCATGAGCTTCACAGTTGGTGGGCTACAGTCTTTTGCTGCAAAATGCTGCACCTTCTTACTGTTACCTTAGTGATGGGTTTGTACTTCCAAATCTAGCAACTGCAGTTCCCAATATAGCCTGCTGAAGGCTTGTCCATATGATGTTGCCTTGTGTCCTGGCTTTCCTACATGTTTAACAACCACCCTAAAGTGTCTAAATGTTCGTGGAGGAAAAGTGAAGGAGAGGAAGGAGGAGAAGAAGATGTGAGAAGGCTGCTGCTTGTTTAGTGCAGAGCCGTGCCTACCTGCTTATGTCCTGAATGAAAAGCTGGGAGAGGTAGGACTAGCTCGTAAAAAAACAATACTTTTCAATTTCTCCCTGCAAAAATGGAGGCTTGGATAACACTATTTTGCTGGTTGGATAATTTCATGTATGTTACAGCTCTTTTAAAAAACAAGGGGTTTCTAAATAAAGTCCAAGTGTAGATGTGTATATGTATTTAACATGTTGTGTCAAAGCGATCCAAGTGCTGTGCTGCTAAATTATATACTAATGCTTGATGGATGATTCTGCTGGGGGTGGTGTACAGACATGGCATTTATCAACGTCTGTTACTGGAGAAACTCAACAGAGGGAGAGCAGATCACATTAAGAGGCTTGGAATGAAGAAAATGGGAATAATTTAGAATTTCATTTGTGAAATCCCTTTTACAATTAAGGAGAGTTTGTGCTGCAAATCACATTATTCTTTTGCAGGTCTCCTGCTTCCTGGGGGAATTTAACTATTGCAATAAGACAAGGAGGTGTTCTCTGAAAGCATTCAGTCATGGAATTATATTAAATCATCAGACTGCCAAAAAGCTTTTTAGTGTCATGCTCAATTATAATTAGAGGTGATTAAGAAGCTTAAATATGTCACAGGCTGAAGAAAAAGTAATGCTAAAAGTAGGAATGGCAGTGCAGATAAATTCTGGGTTTAAAAATTCATGCTAGAATGGATGTCAGTTGGCCAGTCAAAAATTTGTATTAAAATATGAGAAAGATACACAGCTACTGGTGGTGCTCATTTTTTTTAGAATGCAGAACTTTCTGTAATGGGGATGGTAGGCAGTTAGCATTGCAAAAGCATGGGGAATTAGATATGGAAGAACACTTAAGAGATTGCTTCAAATGACCAAAGACGACAGTTATATGAAGTGTGTGTAAAAGTGTTTTTCTTTTTCTAGAGACTTAATACCTATAGTTGCTGCTCTGGAGTATAATCAGTGGTTTACAAAGCTGTCCTCCAAGGATCTGAAATTAGTAAGTAATAAATTGAAATGGTATACCTGCTCCTACCAGGCTGTACTATGTTTTAGAGAATGCTATTACATTTTTCAAGATGAACTTTTTCAGGCAAGTACAGCTGTGCAGTCTACTGAAGTTCCCCCCTTCCCCCCTTTAGTCATATCAGGAAAAGATAAACTGTTGGATAGTTAATTCGTGCCATAGAAACATTGCTGAGGGGCAGGTCTTACCAAAATTTCAAGTGAGTAAAGTTTGAAAATTTTGTTGGACAATAGTAGTAACTTATAAAACTACTTCATGAGGTGTTGCTAGCTCCTGCAAACCATATTGGGTGACTAAATAGAAAACTAAAGCAGACAGAAATCTCAGTTGCTTTCTGGAGCTAGAAAGAAAATATCAGGGTTCTGGTGGTTTTTTTCCTCACGTATAAAGCAGGCTTTTCCTCTTAATTTTCATTGTAAGTTAATGATTTTTTCTTCCAGTTATCTAAAGTAGTGTATAGGTATATATAACCCAGTGTGGCATGACACTGATACTTTTCTACATCAGCATTTCTTTCGTAAAAGCAAAAAGGGGGCAAATCTAAACAAGTTGGGCTACTGAAGAAAGGACCAAGAAAATCTGTAATTAAGTGATTATTTCAAGATAATAGAATATACTGTTTCTTCTAAATTTGAAAGTTTATAGTCACAGGTGGAGTTAATGGTTTGAGAAATTGCTTTCACACTTACATCCAGAAACTTTTGTCCTTAAAAAGGAAGGTCAAATCTCATCTTTTGAAATTGATGCAGTTTTATTGATCTGAAAATGTGCTTATTGCATTCCTAATCTATCATTTTTATGAAAATTGAGAAGAAACTACCTTATGTGATTCTTGACAGAACAGTAGGCAAAAAACTTTTCTTTCCTGCTGGGACATCTTACTCATAATTATGCATAGAATGAAACTGGGAATATTTTTAATCCTGTTGTAGTTCACTGTTGAAATTACCATTGTTAAAAGGTAGAATGCAATTAATCAGTTTCTGTGTCAATGAAATGAGATAGTTTGCTTAGTTAGAAGACGGGCTGGTGTAGTTTACTTAGAACAAGAACTGGACGTGTTATCTGTCAGAGATATTTTCGTGGAAGTTTTTTTAAATTCTTGTCAACTTTTCTGTGGAAAACAACCTTTGTCAACCTTCAAAATGCACCAATTCCTTACTAAAAAACCAACCAACCAACCACACAAACAAAATAATAATGAAAAAATTATCTTACATTCTATTTTCAGTCAAAAACACCAGGAAAACAATTTTTTGGACAATAAATCTGTTCCATAGGAACACTGCTGAGGGTCAGTGTGAGGTCAGACATATCTGGAGGCCATTGAATGCTTTGTGCCTCATGAGTCCCTGACATTGTGTTTGATAGATGGTATCCATAGTGTTTTTATAGTATATGCATGAAATTTTCCACTTGCAATCACACTGCTATAGAAGCATTGTGGTAATATTCTGAATTACTGAAATATAGAAAGCAAAAACAGAATTGGGAAGAGGGCTGAGTTGACAGTCTATAAAAAATTGTCACCTCTATTGTGTAAAGAATTAATAAGATTTTATGTGTGTGGTAGATCAGGTGGTTTGTTGTTTTTTTTTCCTTAGGAGTTTCAATTAGTTTAAAATGTAAAAAATCCTAGAAAATGTCAGATGGTCATTAGAGACACAAATATTCCAGGTACGAATGTTGCATTGTTTTTAAAGGCAGATAAGAATAGTTTCAGCACTTTGTGATCATGACAGAAATTTCAGCTTTGGATTTCACATGGATGTTGGTCAGTGCATGCTGTGACAGAAAAAAAAAAAAAAAACAAAAAAAAACCAAAAAAAAGGTAAATCCAGAAGGGAAAGAAAAGATTGTAATAAAAGATGATGAGATACACAGTTCACTGTATGGCTTTTGAATCATTAAGGTTTTATCTCTCTATTTGAAAGAGCAAAGCAAACAAACTCTTTTGTTATCACATTTTGTTATGGTACTTGCAAATGTCCAACAAATTCTAGAATCCAACAACAGTTAAATCATGAGATGGGATTTAATTCTATGTGCGCTGGGAAAATTCATACTGAAATACAGTGACCCTTAAGCCCTAGTCCTTAGGAGTCTTTGCAGGACCTGTAGTTAGATTGCTTTTGCTCTGGAGATTTTCTTGGTTTTCTTTGTCTTCCTTATAATATCTTCCTGGTCAGGCTTTATTCTCCTTTGCACTAGTTGCCACATCCTTCTGAAGGATTAGCACGCATATGAACAAGATTTCTTTAAAAATTAAGTGAGCATTTTTTCTGAATCACAGGGTTTGGGTTTTTTATCATTATAAAAATTCTGCCCCCTATGATTGGGTGGCCAGCTTCATAAGTAACTTGCTTTTAGCCTGCCTCTCACTTCCCTAAGTCTTTTCCAGAAGTTCTCTGTTGCCATCTGACTCTCTCTCTGGGATGTTCCTGCTGTTCTTACTTAGTGTTTATGTATGACAAAAAGCTCATCATGGCCTGGATCCCATTACGATGTACAGCTTATAACTCGGTAACCGTCTGCTCCATGTTTGTGTTCTTTAACACTGTTCTGTCTTTTCTGTGGCAGTCCACTGATGTCTGTGAGCAGATACTGCGGGTGGTGAGTAGGTCCAATCGATTGGAAGAGCTGGTATTAGAGAATGCCGGGCTTAGAACGTAAGTAATTCCTTTGAAATGTTGCATTAGTTGCTGCTTACTCCCAGCAAAGGATGTGTGATGTGTGTTAACCAGAATAAGCATTACAAAAACTTATGCTCAATGTCTGCCTTGTCTGAGGAGCCTGTAGTCACAAGCTTTTTATCGGGTTTTCCAGGGGTTCCTTATGTCCAAGAAATCTCTTTAAACTGACTTTTTTTTTTAAGAATCTGCCTGGAGAGTTGGGTTAAGTGGAGCAAAATGGATTGGATAAGAGCATAAACCCTAAATCAACTTACACTGTTCCTCTCCATATAGAGTTGCCAGTAGAAGTATGAACACCTTTTATCATTTAAAAAACAGTGTTTGAGGTTTTGTTAAAAAAGTGTACTATTCCATCTTGCACAACAGATTATCGTTCTGTTCCTAGGAGAGCTGTCTTTATCTTACTGTGGATTGCAGTCTGCTCAAATATAACAGGACTTCCACATTAACAACTTTTTCAGAAAAAAAAATAATACAAAATTAAGCTTAATGCCTTGCCATAGCCTTAAAAGAAAGGTACATAGAGATAAGCCATACAATTAAGTCCTTGCATATATTTTAAATACAGTAAGTTGTGGTTCCTAGGTATTTAGTTTTTTCCCCATCACAGGAAATAGAAGCAAAGTCCAAGTTATAAACTAGCCCAGATGGAAGTATTTGTAGCTTGTTTTAGTGTTAGAGTAGTGTCCAAGATCATGTAGACAAGATAAACTCTAGTGCTGATGAATTTTTGTGTTAAAAGCAGTGGAAAGGTAGGAGAAGCAGAACACTATACTGAGTTACAAATAAAGAAGGGTAACAAGCGCAGGGCAAATTTTTGGCGTACTTTACATTGTCTTCTCTTTCATTGTTTGGGCCATTTTTCCTTTATTTTAAAGAGAAGTTTGCATCAAAATACCTTTAGAAGAATGATGCCAAAATGACACAGTAAACTGGAAGTGGAGTTTGGAATTACACCCAAGCTTTATGATCAGTAGTGTACTGCCTTTAATATCTGTCATTCAGACATAAGTAACTGATTTTAATCTTTTTTTTGCATTATGTGCCATGAGATCCAGTGATAATTAATAGTACTAAAAGACACATTGACTACCTTTGCACGTTGCCTACCTTAACTTACCACAATTGGATTAACTGGTCTCAGTTTTAACAGGACGTGACAGATAATCAGCCTGTGACTTTGGTTTTCATGTCTCCGTCTACATGCACAGTGTTTGGCATTTTGCCTTGGTGTGTATCTGCTCTGATCAGCATTGTCTGTCTGGTTTTGTCAAGGACATATTTGTCAGTTTGGCCATTTATCATATCTGCTTCCTAGGAGGAAATCCTGTTGTTACTGGGTATCTTCCTTGACATAGCTTACAGACCAGTCATTTTTAATGAGCTGTGACAGACTGCTGGACCAGGGTTAAGAAAGTGCTACCAAGAACCATGCTTTTAGAAATACCTTAGCAGCTGCAAGAGCATATTTCTTCCTGCAGCAAACTCAGTTTTAAAAAGATTTCATTCTTTTCTACCTCCAGCTACTAATTTCTGTGATTTGGTTTGGGCCATGGCCCCATAAACACTTGTCATCCTCCCAGCTGATGAGAACCACAAACTATTGTGAAGCAGTAGTGGTGAGGACCCAGAACTAGAGAATTGTGGACTTGCTATTGGCAAAAACAGGTTGTCAAGTGAAACTCCCTGTTTGAAGATTTGTGCCAGTTTATGTGTGCTTGAAAATTCCCATTGCTATTTCTTTAAGAGACCTAAAGTGCGCAGCCTAGATTATGTTGTATGTCTTTAACACATAGAGCGAACCGTAATGTTTTGGCAAGTGTGTTATCTGAGGTAGGTGATACCCGGATTTCAAGGAAAGGAGAAGATTCCAGGATCACCCCAATAAAGGAGCTTGAAAAGAGAGTGACATCTCTGAGGTGTTTTAGAGGAATGGGAGAATGTGTGATAACCAGAATATTAATTTCCATGAAATTCAAGAAGGGTTCTTCAGTGTGCAGAAGCCTGTTTGCAGGAGCTGGTGTAGGAGGTGGTACACACAATCTCCCTACTGCCCTGATCCAAAGGGAAAGGCTTTGGAATGTGACGGGGGAGCAACAGAGGTATCCACTGCTGGTACCTGGAGGCCCTTTGATATTTCATCTCATCTGCCCATGCTGGGTGGGCTCTGAATGTTCTTAGACCTAACTGTGTTAGTTCCTCCCATGCACGTCTTCTCTGTGTTACAGGGGTGTTGTCTTGACAGATCTTGAGGAATTATTTTGTTTGACAGAGATTTTTTTGATTTGTGCTATTCTTGCCCTGACACATATGTAATCACACTAGGTCTTTTTTGGGCTTTACCTCCAAGCTGGAATGTCCCCAGTTCAGGCAAGTGTGGCTGTACAATGCAGGCAGAGCGAGTTTGGTGCTTTATGGAAAGTGTCAAGCTTAGGTTGTGTGAAGCCAAAAAAAGGAATAAATTTTAGGATTTGAAGCAAAGAGCAGACAAAGGAAGGGAAGGGATGTCACCCAGATGCTTCTGTTTATGGTAGAGGCTGCACAGGGAGCGAGGTAGTTGTGTTAGGTTTTTTAGCAGCATGTGCCTTATACAGGTAATCCCATGATTTCTGGTGGTAGTGCCTTTGCTAAGTAGTTCACACACACCCCAGTTGTCCAAAAATTTCTAGTAATTCTGCCTATACTGGTGGCAAAAGCTGGAACAGAGTTTGTAAACAAGCCTGGAAATGGAGGCAGAACACTGTAATGACAGTAGTCCTTTAGGGATAAAGGAAGAGGAGGAAACTCCCCATGAAGAAAGGTTTGTTTGTTTTTAAGCTCAAAACCTCATTCTTCTTGGCTGCACAAAAGGAGCTTGATTTAGGTGCCTAAGCACAGGCATCTAGTGCCATTTGAAATGCTGGAGGGTATCCACAGAGTGTTGGCAAACTTAACCCAGGACCTATAGGAGATATCTAGTCTTCTGCTGCAGCAGCTGATAGCAAAGCAGGATACCCTGAGGCCTGTCAGGTGGCACAGATTCAAGCCCAAAATTTCTTTTTGTTCAGTGTTTGTATTCACATGCTGCTCATATCTTAGGAAGAGGATATGCATTTCCTAAAGGCAGCTCATCATCATGCATTTGCAGCACTGGAACCTGTTCTACCCCCAGGGGTCCATCTAAGGAAATGAAGTTTCAAAGGGAAACTAAACTTCCCTGGAAGACGTCTGTACTCCAGTACACCGTGAAACAAACAGATAAAGAAAAGCTATTGAGACTATTGCTGTCTAGTTTTCACTCTTTTCCGGAGACTAGAAGAGGACACTACCTCCTCTGCTAGGCTCAACACACTTTCATGGTAGGCAGAATCTGTCCTGAGGAAAACAAGCAGTGTTAATTAGCAGTCTTCTAGCAATGTAGCTGTCAGTTCTCCGCCACAGTCCTACAGGAGGTAAGATACTGTACTTCAAGGCAGAGAGATAAAGAAGCTTTGTGAAGGAAGATCAAGGGACATTTTTGATTTCTATCTCAGGATCTCACTTACGTGAATAAGAACATTGAAATTATAGCCTTACTTTAACAAAAGCACACAGTAGGGCTGGTCCCTTAATATATGAAAACTTCCCAGTAGGTACAAGGACAGAGGATTTGTCTTAAAGCTAGTACCAGCCAACAACCTTGTTGTTCAAGGAACGTGTCTCCACCTGAGTTGATTGTGTGTTCATGTCAGAAAACCCAATCTGGCTTTGAACTTAGGGCTGTGGGTTGTGGTAGGTGGTGGCAGTCCAGCTGCAGCAAAAGGCTCTGAGATGGGGCAGTGTTCCCTTGCCTCTCAACATGGATTTGAACAGAAGTAGGTCATTATGCTACAGCTACCTACCATAGTTCATTAAAGTGAGTTCAAAGCTATCTGTGCTATTTGCCCTGGCTGTTGTGAGCCATGTAGAACTGATACACCACCATCTCTCTTGGGACACATTGCTAGAACTAGTCAGTCAGTTATGTTCTCACTGTAAAAAGAAGCAAGCAAAGACCAGTTCATAAGTGTGTTGCTCTTCTTTGAGCGCGTTTTTCCTGCTGTTTTGCAAGTCAGACACACTTCTGCTTTGTTGACCTTCTGAAAGCCCATCTGTTTGAGTCTCTGTTGGTAGAGAGCTGCTGCAGGTGAAGGGGTTGGCTTGTGAGTGAAGGAGGTTGATGTCTATATCCCACCCATGCATAGCATGGAGGAGATGTGCTTGAGTTTTAAGTTATTCTATGTAAATACCATTTTATATCCAGTTCTTTATCAAAAGCAGCTTGAGTTTTGAGTTCCCTTCAGTCTCTTAGGCCACAGAACGAATAAATTATAAAATACCTTGCTTTGAAATATAGTAAATTAGCCAGATAAGCATTGTTTAAAACTGTGAAGAATCAGTTACTGCTCTGTGGTATAATAGGCCACTTCTATCAAGTAATCCCTTGATATTTTTAAGCCTCTGAATGTGCTGTTGATACCAGAGATAACAGGTGTCTTTCTTCCTTCTCTTCTTTTCCTGCAGAGATTTTGCACAGAAACTAGCCAGTGCCCTAGCCCATAATCCCAACTCAGGTCTCCATACGATCAACCTTGCTAGCAATCCACTTGAAGACAGAGGTACTGTAACATTGATATTCTCTTTCTACAAATGTAATAGGAGGATTTACTGCTGCTCCATTCAGCTTTGCCTGAATAATAGGTTATTGTTCTATGTATAACGCTATTTTAAATATCTGCTGTTCACAAAAGACTGAAAATCATTATTCTTTTTGATTTATATGTATCCATTAGCTTGCTGAGAAATACTTAAATGCCTTCAACCAACCATGGATTTCATTAGATTTCATTACATTTTCATAGGGTTTCTTTTTAAAGGAAGATAGAACACAGTGGCTGTTTAGAACTGGAGAGTAAATAAAGTGGTGTGCACTTTCAAAGGCAATGTAATGAGTTGAAAGATGAAGCATGAGGCAGCTTTGTTGCTTGGATTATGTTTTCCCGATGGTTTTGTGTTTTTTGTTTCAGCCATAATTCCATACTTATTTCTAGTATTGAAACTATTCCTTTTTTCAGCTTTGTGCTAGGCTGCAGTGTTGCCAGTACTTGGCAATGTCCAATAACTCTGGCATAGCTGGCATCCTTATGGAGCAAATCGCTACTGACTCCACAAGACAGAAAACCAAGCTGAACAGCTCAGCACTTCTCAGAATAGGCACCACTAGGCATGATTTTAGGACGTATCAAGTCAAGTCATTCCCCTCCCTTCTCTACTCTCTTTTCACCGGAGAGGCATTTATTTTTAAAATAAGGTTACATTCTTTCAGTCTGGAGTTGACCCTTCAATGCTGCCCATGTGGGATTTCCATTTGCCTCACTTAATGCATTCCAGGCACACAGTGTTCTGGGATCAGACTATCTTGTGCTCCTGTTGGGCCAGAAGAAAAATAAGAATTTTATACAGCAGACCTTTTCTTGTTCTATTTGGTTTGTTTTGGAGAAAATGTCCAGTCTTTTTGCTGTGATGATTCAAAATGAAAAAAACTGTTCATTTTGATTACAACCTGACTGACTCAGAATGTTGTTACCACAGAGTTTTATACGTGTCTCACCTTTCTTGCTGTTTCACTGAGGAAAAAAGATGGGAAGGTTTTTTTTTTCCTTTCCTCTTTATATCTCTTTATCCTTTTATCTTTTTCCTCTTTAGATCTCTCTTTCTTTTGACTAGAAACAAGTATGAAAATATTTTCAGTATTTTCAGCGTAGTTTGTTATTTAAAATTGTTCACATGAATTGCTTGAACTCTTCTGCTGATTATTGCTTGTCCTCCTTAGGAATCCATATCATGTGAAAGCCAGCATTGTGCTGAAGAACATGATTATTACAACATGCTGTAGGCCTAACCGCGTTGTACAAAAATTTCTGTTGTAAATTGGAAAAAGGCTGTTGGATTGTTGATTCTACTTTTGAAGAAGTGTATTTAGATTGTGTTATATGAAAGGGTTTTTTAAAAGAAACTCATTTTCATCTTGAAAGCGAAACAAAAGACCAAAGCATTTTGTAGATATTCTACAGTGCAGGGGATTTTTTCCTTTTCTTTTAACGTGTCAGTGTGAGTACTTTCTTTGCAACAGACCTATAGATTCAAACCATTCTGCAGTATCCACATACAAGATACAAATGAAATGCAGAAACTACATCTTGGAGAAATTAGTAGGGTTTTTTCATTATCTTAGTGTAAGTTATAGGAGTACTTAAAGAAAAATTAACTTTAATTGCATTGTGCAAATATTACAGCTTTTCAGTGTAAGAAAGGTTTACGTGTCCTGTAATCTGATATTCACTGGGTGCAAGGTAGATTTGACTCTATTAAACTGAAGGGGCAGCAAGCATTTCACAAGTAAAAAGTGGCAAAATGGAGATTCATGTAAACATACAAATTCTGAAAAATATCTCTTGAAAAATCACCACTGTAGGAATTGGAAGTTCGACCATATTATTTTGCTATTACAAGGGAAGTAACAATTGTGTGAATTTGGGGGAAGAACATATTGTTGTGCCTTGTTTGCAGAAAAACCCACCTTCAGCAGTTATATACCATTGAGTACAAATAAGTAAAGACGTTACATTATTACATTAATGGAACTCTCCGTATTTCAATAGCACAATGGGAATTGTGTTTAGTTTAAGGTGTAGGACCCAACTTCTATTCAAATACAATGCAATGTTTGTATGAAGTGATTTACACTGATTTTGTAATTAATTTGAGATTGGCCTCACTTTATGGTACTGTCAATATTTGTGACATTAACACCTGGAAAATTTATTGTCAATCTTGGCTTTAAAATCTAGCCATGCTAAAGTGATGTCAGTTTTGCTTTTGGTTCTACTAGGATCAGCATTTAATCTCATCTGTTGTTAAAAATAATGCAAAACAAAATACTGAAGTCTAGAAATACCCAAGTTCTAAACTGTATGCCTGGATCCAATTAAGTTTACTTCTGCCATTAGATCTCTCATCTCTGTTACAAGGTTAGCAAAACTATGTGGCTTAAAGAACATTCAAGGGCCTGAGTGACCAGAAGCCCTTTTTCTTTTCTGCACCTGCTTCCTTTATCTAATAACTAACTGGCTGGATCCTTAATGGCGAGTGTTAGTAAGATACTAAAATTGTTCAGCTTAGCTAGAGTGATAAGTGGTCTGTAAATTGCTAGCCAAATGCAAAGATAGAGAGGTAAAGTTATTGGCTGCACTTCTTACTGAAAGTGTTTCAGAACAAAAATTACATTGGTGATACCCTGTTCAATACCTGTTAATCATCCTGCGATACCCTGACTATACTCCTTGTTCTCCTCTTTTGCTAGTATAACTCTACCTTGATATTGAAAGCATGTACTGTGAATAAACCAACTTAACAAATGTGGACAATCAGTTACAGAATATAAATGCTGACACCAGCAGAAGACAGATTGAGCCTCCTACTTCAGAGGAGCTAAAAGATATATTTTTTTTAAATATTAGAGCTTTGAAAGAAAATTGTATTAACATGACTTGATTCATGCTTGCTGATAGTTGGTGAAGACATCCATTTACCGTTGTGTTTTATAATAACAGATGCCAAGGCATCATTGGTCTAATATTTTGCCAGTATATATAAAATACAGTATGTTGTTTTGAGCTAGGTAGACATTGCACCTATTGCCAGCATGCATAACATACTTTTACAGAGAGCATGAACACACACACACACCAGTGGTATCTGCAACGTACCTGCTCTTTTATTATCAATGATAATAAGGTAAAATATGATAAAAGCAGAGTAAACCTCAGTATTATATACTAGCAGACTGTTTCATGTCTGCATATGTGGGGAAGGTTATCAACATTTGAATTTACTGTGTTTTAAAACAAGTAAAAGGCTTTACCCCCTTCTCTGCCCTTTTCTCACCAAGTGAGCTGCTGTAGAGGACTATATTTCACACCTCAGGTTAAGACTGGAGTTTCTGTGTTGATTTATTCCTCTAATAAATATTTCATGGATTGGTTCCATTGTTATTTAGGATGTGACCTCTTAATCAAAATTCAATCTTTTGCGTAAATGGGGGGATTAAATTTATGGAGCGTGGAACTTGGATACACTGAGAAAGGACTTTAATGAAAAGTTTTTTTTTGTTGTTTTGGTTTTTTTACTTTTGTTGGATTTGTGTTGATGTAGTCCAGTCCATGTCAGCATCTTAATAGGTTTTTACTGTTTGGGACTGCAAGTGGTTGTAACATTTCCAAGCCTGTGTCCTGGCTGGTAGCCTGCAGGCTACTGTAAAGTAGAAAAGTGGCCATTATGAATTGGTGGAAATTTCAGACTTTAAGGCTTTAAAAAAAATGGGCAATGTTAGCTGACATAAGTGCCTCTATTGATTTAATGACCCTTCTTTTTAAAAGAAAATGAAAATAGTCTGAAGTTTCACATGAAGTACTATTGTTGGAATTTATTTTGTGGTGGGTTTTTTTTGGCTTAACCATAAAGCTTCCAGATTTCCTAAATGCTGACTGTTTGACATGTAATATCTTCCCTTTGACTCCTTCTCAAAAGAATGCATGCATTATATAGTTTTTAAATTAATTAAAGTGGCTTACTGATCATTAACAACAAAGTTCCCTGTCTGTTCATTGATTAGCAAAGAAGGGATCTTGACTACATCAACTATTTCAAAGATTTATGGTCATAAAAAAAAAGGTAGTTTTGGGCACACCCCCACCATGAGTGCAGTTCCTCCTGTAAGAGTGTTTGCCCCTGGTGTGATTGCTGGGAAAACCTGAGATCACTCAGTCAACCTGAAAACATCCATTTTCTCTTTGCTCCTCCAACAGGTGTGTCATCTTTGAGCATCCAGTTCGCTAAACTTCCAAAGGGACTGAAACATTTGAATTTATCTAAAACCTCCTTGTCACCTAAAGGTATGTTTTATAAGCCTGGTTTTCTGTTCTATAAGTTTCAGGCTTCCATCCTAATTATACCTTTTGATACCACATTATAAAGTAATTAATTCTCTGATGGATTTACATGTGTATTCTCAACAATGCAGCCTCTTTTTTTGCAGTCCTTGGTTGGTGTACCATGAGCTGGGTTCCGGGACCCCTTCACCACTTTGAAAAACTCTTACTCACTTCTGTAATATTTGGGCCTGAACCTGTATTGTAAAGAAAGACTGAATTTAGAGTTGGTGTAAATTATATGTTTCCTATATGTTCTTAATAGTTATCTGAGCAACCATCTGTAGGGAACTTTCCAAATGTTTTACAAGCAATTATTTTATGAAACCAAGGGTTGTGACAATGGCTGTGAAGTGGTTTGCTCTGAGTAAAGACTTCTTTGTTTTATAATTTACACATTTCTAATTTGATATTGTAATTGAAATGTATGTATGTTTTAAAAGCTATAATAGTACTGAAACAACATTAGAAGCTTTCTGGGGTTTTTGCATTGCTGTTTTACAAATAAGAGATGCACCGATCTCTTAAAGAGACTGCACAAACCCAGGGTCTCCTGTACATAGATCATGAATGTTAAAAATAGAAAAATTCACTGATGTTATTGCAGCTTTGCCACAGATGTTGATGACCTGGAAAAGATGAGTGAGTTATGGTCTATGAAGGACATTAGTTGACAACAGATAGGAGCCATGCTCTTTTATCATTTTAATTATTGCTCTGTGATGTGCAGATCTGTTTTCTCCTAAGCTTTAAGGGTTAACCTGGGGAAATATGGGTGGGGAGAGGGGGTTTTTGTTGGGTTTTGAGTATTCTGTAGCTCTTGTCATGCTTCAGTAAATAGTAAGCCCTTAGCTGAATTTATTCAGTCATGATTTCCATTAAAAATACTTTATTAAACTCTGGAGTTGTTTTTTTTTTTCCGCTGCTAACTCCATTTTTGATGACAAGCAATTGATTGAGAATCTTGACTATCCTTACATGTAGTCTTGAGATTAGATGTTCAAGAACTTGGCAGAAACTCATGCAGTTCTGGTATGTTCATTCATCCCGTGCTTTTCTTCATGTGATCTGAACGATTTCAGCCAGTGCTTGTGAACATTCTAGCTACGCTTCTCTCTTCATAAAGAGTAAATGACTGCTTGATGAAACTCCATCCACAAAAGTCTTGTCAGTAAAAATGAATTCCGAGGTTATGAAAAGATTTTGAAAGGTTTTTAACACACTTTTAAAAGACAATCTCTTAACAAAGGCTGAAACTATATTCCAGTATGTCTAATGCTGACTTCCTGTGAATCCTGGTGCAGACTACATTGCGATGACTATTGGTTCTCTAGAGGGTAACATGTCACCATGACTATTGCACCAAGATGATGGCAGCTCCTCAGAATTCCTTAAAAAAAGTATATGCAGTGTCTTAAAATTGGAATTCTTAAATCTCTCTGGACTTGGAGAAACCCAGCTTCACCTCTTTGGTTTTCTGCAAAGCTGTTTGTCTTAGCCCATTTTTCTTTATATATTCTTTATATTTCTTTATATATTCTTTATATTTTTCTTTAATGTAGGAAGACAGAAGTGAATTGATTTTGACTTGGGATCTTATTTTTGAACTTGTAATATTGAGGAGGGAATATTGTAATATTTTCTGTTGGGAAAGTCTAAGGACAGTTTTGAGCTTGGATTCAGTAGAGTTCAAGGTGCATAGATTTATTTATTTCCCCTCCACCAGCCTTTTTATTTTTCTTTTCCTTTTTTTTTTTTTAACTTTTCAGTTTCAGAAATTCTGTACAATCTGTCCCTGGTTTTGATCTTATTTAAAAATGCTTTCTATTCAAGATAAGTTTCTAAGATTGAGAAGCGAAGTTCAGGTGGTAATTTCCCAGCTGATCTTTCTTCAAATATTGTATCTCAAAGTTCCTGAGAGCTATTAACAGTCTGAGCCTCCTGAGAGTGGTAAAAGAGCGTGAAAGATTGTCTGAAAATGAAAGTGAGATTACTGTTAGAATATAGCATGAGGTAGGTGAAGTTCAAACAAAAATGTATTGATTATAAGATTCTGGTTAAATGGAAAATTCTAGTATCCTCATTCAAAGATAAAGCTTGCTTTTCCGAGCCTGAGCCAAGGGCTAATTAAAAAAAGCTTTCATTTCCATTGTTTGCCTTCAGTGATGTGGCTAATTTTGAGCAGTTGGCCCTTTTTAAACACGAAACAAGAGGAATGTAACGGATTGTTTGACAGGTCGTCTTCTCCCCCAAACTCACACACTACTGCTAATTTCTCAGAATTGGTTCTCAATAGTATATGCTGAATTATTGACACCATATTACATTCATTTCTACTTCTTGTTGCTTATACATGCTATTGAGAGGACTCACTGAAGTAAATACAGAGCTATAAACTCTAATGGTTAAAGAGAGCTTTTAGATCTTTCAGTATCAAAAAGTATTCATTAGCAGTTTACTTTTATAATTAGGGTGTGGATTCAACAACGCAACATTAAGATAAAAGAAAAATCACATGAACAAAAAAGTTTTGAGACTTGAAAAAGATATCACTGTGCTTCGATACTTTACAGTATCAAAACCCTCTTGAAACCAAGAGCCATACTATTAACATGGGAGACTTTCTTAATTTGTGGAAGCTTGGAAAACTAAAGCACTTGAGTGGAGCATTTTTGTCTAGTGGCTTGCTAGCTGCTTCCTCCATATCTTCACTGATAAATCCATTTCATAATAGTTTTTAATTGAAGGATGGACATGTTCCATCCATTTAATGCCAGTCCATTTTCACTGACCAGTAGCTTTGAGAAATTGCACAATATTGTGTAGTAGATCAGAACACCTGCCTGCTTCATAGCTTTGTCCAGGCACTTAGAAAACACACTCATGTAAAAAAACTCACATGTACTGCTTGAAAGGCAGCACTAGCCGTCTACAATATATTAAAAACTTGGTGATAAGCTATGGAAACCCCAGGTGAAAGATAGATTTGCTAGAAGTAGCCACATCCTAATTTATATTTGGAAAAGCTGAAGAATTTTAGAGGAAGAAAGCTCTGACTGGTTTGTTCCCGATGTGAGCTTTTTAATTTTAATATGAAAGATATGTATTTGTTCTGATCAAGAATTGACAGTCTTTATGCATCTCTTGATATTTTAATTAACTAACTTTTTTTTTTTCTGAGATTACAGGCAAATATGTAATTAAAGGGTTTTTAATTTCTAGGCCTCATCAGTTCCTTTTGAAGTTCTGGCAATTATAATTGTTAATGCACTTGGTCTTCCACTGATACTTTCATCTAC
Source organism: Scolopax mira (assembly GCA_004320125.1). Lineage (NCBI taxonomy): Eukaryota > Metazoa > Chordata > Aves > Charadriiformes > Scolopacidae > Scolopax > Scolopax mira. The sequence continues at coordinate 107,050 of BJBW01001433.1, forward strand.
TTCCACAGATACTTTTATCTAAGTATTATTGTTTGCAAGAAGACACTGTCTTAACATTATGGCATAAACTCTGTTTTAAAAATGTGTTTCAAAATGGGATTGAGGCATCCTGTGGCAAGGAAGTCTCATACCTGCCTGGTGGTCTCTCTTCCTGCTGCAGTACAGTGGTGGTTACAGGAGCTCGTTAAACATTTATTTATATCTGTGTTGACTTAAATTTTGGACTTGTAAGGTCTAGCTTTGTTTTGTCAAGAGTTGGCTAAGGTGAGTACTAACAGCTTGTTTGTTTGTTTGTTTGCTTGTTTGTTGGGTTTGTTTTGGCAGGGGTGAACAGCCTTTCCCAGTCACTGAGTGCCAACTCGCTGATAGCGAACACGCTCGTCTATCTTGACCTCTCAGGGAATGCCCTCCGCAGTGATGATCTCTCAGTAAGCACTTCCTTCTCTTTTTATGAGTTAATGAACAAAAGTTTTCGTTTATTTTTAAGAGATGGGCAAAGCCATTTTGTTTATATCCTTTTTGCCTTTATTTCAGTACAGTTCTAATAGAAAATGACATTTTGATCTTTGCTTTTCATTATGTAGTCAGAGAATAATTTAATTTAGCCCCACACAACTAAATGCATCCACATGATTTTTGTTCATGCTTTAGTCCTTTGCTTTTACCAATAAATGAGAAAAGTGTGCCACTTGTTTCAGTGGACTAAACATGCTCCCCAAGATCTGTTTGAAAGAGTCCAAAAAATTAAAAATCCTCATGTTCCTTTTAGTAATAAGTGTGTTACAAATTTTTCATTAGAAGGTTGGAAACAATTGATTTCTTTTGACTTGTAAATAACTCAATTCTGGTTTTAAATATTTTTGTTTGTATAAAGAAATCCATGCACCTCCTTGACACATGCTGTTGAAGCTCATGATTCTTTGAAGGATGTAATTATTTTTTAAATTCCTTTGTTCAGTTTGTCAATTGGCACAGAGATGCAGCTCCGCTTTCTCTATAACAATTTGTATGTATTCACTTTTTGACTATTACAACCATATTTCTCTCTAACATCAAAAGTTATGTGCATGTAAGTGTCAAGTTTTGAATTCTTTAAGTATTGAGCATCTAAAATATGCAACACAAGAGTCACCCAGTCTTAACATTTAAAGTGCAGTCAGACACGACTGTGTTACTTTCTCACAAATCGTACTGGCTTCCGAATCCTCATCACATTCAAAGAACTGTTTTTTTCAGACATGAGATGAAAGTTTCAGTAGGAAAGAGGATTTAAAAGATAACAAAAAAAAATACTTAAATGTGAATAAAGACATACAGTGACATTGAGACATTAGTCTTAAAGAGACAATAACAGTGAATAATGTAAAAACAAAAAGTAAAATAAAATGTACAAATTTGATAGACAATGCTTAAATGTGATGCCTACCTATAATATTTTAAACGATAGAAATACAAAAAATGGGGCCTTTCTTAACCTGTCAGAGAGAGAGAGAGATGGTTCAAAGGAAAAGGTTATTAATACTGATATCTCTTAATCTGTGAAAGAGTTTTGCAACAGGAGTAATGATTTTTTTTTTTTTATTTAGCAATTAAAGTAAACCCCAGTAAAGCACAAGGATTTTTAAAGGAGGAACCTTTACCACTGTAGATATAGGGGGCTAAATGACCTCATTTTTGGAAAGATTAATCTATTTTAGAACTGTTGAACATGCTCTGTCTGTCTGGATTTCATGTGGAGCTGAGCGTTCCACGTTTCTGTGAATTAGGTCATACTTTTATCTTTCTGTGTTGTTCTCCAGGACTAAAAATAAGCCCAAAATAAACCAGTATATAATAAGACTTTTTACACATGCTAACATTTGTATGACATATCCAATGTGTTACTGAAGCCATCAATGTTAAAATCTTGTTACCTCTTTGGTATTCTTTCTTAAACCTTTAATGCACTGCTGATATTAAAAAATAACTATGGCCTTCAGATGCAAATTAGTTGCTTCCCTCATGCTTAAAGGGGCTGACTTAAACTTACAAACCAATTAGCCTTTCTGAAATACAACAACAACCTGAGTGACATTCCAAGGTGTTTCTAACTGAATTAATTATCATTTGCTGTGAAAGTCAATTGTAAAGAGTAAATGTTTGGTAGATGTAGTCTGAGCACCATTTTTCCCCTATTATTTTAAAAGAATGACCCTTTAAAAACTAAAAAAGATTGTATTGATTAGGTGAAAAGAAGTTTCAGACACAATTCTTATTGTGCAACTTTATAATAAAAGCATAAAATGTAATGAGAAGTAGCAGTCCAGTAATTGGTGTCATAATACCAAAATTAACATGGATAATTATTTTTTTTTTCCCCTCCATTAATTACAGAGCCTGTACAATTTTTTGGCCCAGCCAAATGCCCTTGTTCATCTGGATTTATCCAACACGGAGTGTGCACTAGATATGGTAAAGATGTTTTTTGTGGAGATTCAAATACCAAGGAAACATTCCCCACTTTGTATCCTTAGATACCTTTCTGGGTTAATATAAAGTAAAATCAATCTTTTGTTTTAAACCAGGTGTGTGGAGCCCTCCTTCGTGGATGTCTTCAGCATCTAGCTGTCCTTAGCCTCTCTAGGACTCTTTTTTCTCACAGGTAGTTTAAATGTAATTCTTCTCAACTCCCAAACTCCTTCAATATTATTTTATAATTTCTTGCTCTCATGTTGCACCTTTTTTTTTTTTTTAAGAAGAAATCTAAGACTTTATAAAAGTCTTAGAAGTCTTATTTTTCTATGAGATAGGTATTATTTATTCCAAGTGAAATACTTCTTTCACTTTCTGGTCTTTGCTGGATGGTTGTAAAATAAGCTACCTTGTCTAATACGTTTTTTGGGATACTGACGAGGTGGAAAGTCTGTATATATATTTTGTCTCTAAGAGGCATAACATCAGGCTTTGAAGCCTGACTGACTTGGCTCCTCTTTAAGTTTGGTTTTTAAAGTTTGTATTTCTCATTATTTTATCATAGCTACAAATTTTTTTTTTTCCTTTTTTGTCCTTTTCTGGTAGGAAGTCTCTTTGAAATGCTCGGAGACTGCACATTGCATTGTAGGAAATAAAAACATTAGCTCCCTTTTTCTCAAATTAGTGTCTTGTGTCCAAATCAAAGATGATACCTAATTGGGGTAAGCTACTGCAGCACTGAGTAATTATTTCTAGTGGTGAAAAAGCAGTTTCAGGCATTTTGTGATGTCCTATTTGATCTACTACTCACAGGATACAAGTGTGTTCACTGTTAGCCAGACCTAAATTATCATTCTTTGTAGTTCACCAAACAGAAGCTAGATAGTAATGTCTTCTGTGCTGCAGTGCAGTCTTAAGGAGTGTTTGTTGAATCAACATTTTGATGACATTATATTTCTAAGGTAATTGAGATCCACTGATTACAAAGCTGTTGAAGGTAGAGCAAATTAAACATGTGAAAGATCATTACAATTTTGATGGCTTGCATTCACTATTGGAATGAGGAGTGTCTAGATGCTACTTCTTAATGAATTTGTTTACTTACAGAAAAGGAAAAGAAGTTCCTCCCTCCTTCAAACAGTTTTTCAGCAGCTCACTTGCTTTGATGCAGATTAATCTTTCGGGAACTAAACTCCCTCCTGAACCTCTAAAGTAAGAATTTAATTTCATTTTCTTCTGTTGCCTAAATCCTAGTTTGCATTGTTATTATGCGAGTGCCTCATATTAAAAATGAAAGGGAAAGGATTTTGTGGGGTTTTTTCCCCATTGTACATTATTAATATTGCAAGAGTGAGTTTCATAATTATCACACATTCAGAAATGTTGTTTCCATCTCACAGTTGAGACTATTAATCATATTTTGTTTGGTGGGAATGTCACTGCTGGTCAGCTTCTATCAACGTTTCGTGTGATGTACTTCTTACTTCGTGATTTACGAACAAAACTGTTCAGTTCACAGTAAAATGGGATTACATACTACTGTGACTGCCATTCCTTTGAGGCTGCAGTATTGCAAGAGCTGTTGTGAAACTGAACCTGTTGCAGTGCTTGGGAGGAGAGACCTATAGCACAGAGCTATGGGCATATGGACCCATAGCACAGAGCTATACCCTCCTTTTAGAGGGAGAGATGATGGCAGCAACTTCAAGGAATGAGAAGTGTAATACGTCTCTTTGCTATGTGTCCTCTGGCAAACAGATTCTGGTGATGTGGATTGGGAACTTCTGTTGCCCACACAACACTGGAGAGAAACTCCTTTTACAGCCTAATTGTAAGGGAAATTGTATATCACTCTGTCACCTGTTCTGTGACATATGCAGTTTTCAACTTTGAACTTTCCAGATGTAAAATTTAAAGGTGTTTTAAAGTCAAGATAGGTCTAATCTAGATAGATCATTCTGTGATTCTGGCAGAATCCTTGTGTTATAGGGCTAAAATAAAGAAAGGGCTTTTTGCAGACCATGAACTTGCTAGCTAACATGCATTAAAACATACAGGACCCTATCTATAGTAGACACCCAGACATGTTCACTAACCATTTTGGAGAACACACCTCCAAAATCCTAATCTGGACACAGATAATAGATAGATATGTGTATGCATGTACACTTGTGTATTTAGGAGCCTGCCTCTTGAGGGAGAAGAGGGACGGGAAGTGGGCAGTAGCTCAGCAAGGGAGTAGCTAATGAATGGGAGTTGGTGGCAAAACCAGAGATGTGGGATATGAAGAGTAGTTAGTGAGTACTAGATGGAAAGCATGTGATACAATCTGGGGGAAGCTAAGGGAGAGAAAAGTGACAGGTACCACACAGAAAAGAGTAGTGTGCATTGTTTTGGGATGTATTTTCTTAATGCAGTTTGACATTGGAGAGGGCAGTACAATACGATGCTTAAGTATGATGCACTGGATTGAAAGGAACATTCAACTGCAGAAGCCTATAATTTTAGCTCTGATCTTTCTGTTCTCTGTGATGCTCTTGGTTGTTGTCTTGCTTGCTTAGATTTTGCTAAGATTAGGAAGGTATGGTGCTGATGTGTTTTCAACCACAAAGTGATTATTGAGAAACACATTGTTTGATTCTAATTACTTTAGGGCTATTGATTCTGTGGTGGAGGGCAGCAGGGAACTATGTTTAATGAAGCAAGAAGAATGGAGGATGCATGTGACTAATACACAAGACAATCTTATTTTATCAGTGCTACAGGAAAAAAAAAAGAATGCTCTGAGAATGTATCTACACAGATTAGGAAAGGTGAGAAGCCCCAAACACTGAGGTTCATATTTAGCTTTTTTCTTTAACATGTTGAGTACCTCCTGGGGTGTGAGAAGTTTTGACAGGCGAGTGTGCTCTACAGTTGTCTGTGATCATGGAAGATGTTGTATTAATTTATCCCAAATACTTGTGACCCCTTGATCTGCCAGCTGCAGAGCAAATGAGATCTTCCTAGTTCTTTTCATTACCAAAAACCTACTCTGATGATAACGTTTAAGCTAATCTGGCTCAATTTGAGTGAAATGGGTTAGAGGGAGTTGCTCGTATGACTGGTGTTGGTGGAAGTAAAGAAGCAGTGGTGGGTAGTGTAGGATGAGCTGAGAGCAGTAACCTCTTTTATGAGCACACACAGCTCCAGAAGGGAGCATCTGTACAAAGTCCAGCTGGACACAGATGGTTTCAGAGTGTCCATGCCGATCTCGCATGTCTGACGTTTTGGCACAGGTTTCTTTTATTTTGTTCCAATGGCAGTGTTCATCTCTGCCTAGGAAGGCAAGAGCTCTTCATATGAGTGTTTTTCATGACAGTATGAAGAACCATGATCTGGAGTACACCTTGCTTTTGCTCTCAAACCCTGTATGGATTAACTAATAGACTTGAAAAGCATCCTGTGGAAGTTAATGTGGTGTTAAATGGACTGAGGATGTGCTGTATCCTGGGACAGTTGCTTAGCCTTTTTGTCTTAACTGTAAGAAATTACAAAACTTCTACAGAAAAATCAAGACTGCAGGATCTGTTAAAGACAAGATGGTAATACCATTTCTCAGGTAGGGTTATTTGTCATTGCCAAAATTGTAGTGGCTCATGAAGGATGATATCTAGAAGGAAAAATAAAAATTACTTGGTGTACAGTAATAGTACTTCTCTGGCATCTTTGATTAGTGCACGTCAAAAAGGTTTTTACAAAGTGGGCCTTGGAACTGTCCTGTGACAAAGGAGAAGTACCTGGTTTCTGTCCATGAACCAGAGGTCACAGAGTTGGGTGTGTGATTAAAGATCAAGCCCCTGCCTACAGAAAAAAAAATGTAGATAAAATGCAGGTACCTGACAATGAGTCTCAAATTTCCCTCATTAATTATTATTTGATTTCTTTCTTATCAACTGCCTTTAGATCAACAGTTGTGGTATGTTTAATCACATATACTAACTCAGGGAGTTAAAAGATATTGGTTAATCAGTGCTGTCAGGGAAGGAGGTGAACTTGCTTGTACAATGATGTATCTATTAATAAAGTCAAGCCTTTCAGGGAAGAGGTCTGCTAATAAAGCTGTACTGTGCGGATGCCACATCATGGGTGGGGAAAAGGTGCTTTTAGTTCTTCTACATAGTTAATATAGTTAATGTTCCATGAGAGCTCACTCTTTTTTTTCCCCTTTTATTCTTTTAACTCTGTGAACCAGTTTATACTCTCTTTTCCTTGTTTAAGTGTATGTTGGCGTTTTTGTTCATTTACAGACGTTGCCAAAAGTTGTATTTTGATCTGTCAGTGCTCTAAGAAGACAAGTTTCTGATACACTGCTCATGCAAGTGCTAATTACAAGGCCATTTCTTGCATTCTGTGTGTACCACAGTTGAAAAGACCTTTCGATGTATTGCTGAGTGTGTGATTTAAACATAGTGGCTAAGTATAATTATAATGTCTGCCTTCAGTGCCTTTGAATGCTGGTGATTTGTCAGGACAAAGAAATGAGATATCATGAGATTTTCGTAGGATGAGGTTATAGGAAAGAGGTTAGGAAAAAAACCAATCTTTTTTCTTCCTGTGCAGAGAGTACATTTGAAGTAGCAATGTGTCTCTTTTTTAATATGTATTTTTTATGATTGCACTGTATTTTTTTAGGTTGCCTCAAAATGTTTAGAAAGTTCTTTGTAGTTATCATCAGCCAGACAAACTTTGAATAAAACTATATTTGGGAAGGAAAAATGGACAAGCATCATCTAAAAATTTTTAGAACTTGCTGCAGAGCTTTCATAATTTTCAAAGTCTGCATATTAGTAGCTTAAGAAGTAAATAAACACAAGATAGTTGCCTTTGTTAACAGAAAGTCTGATTAACATTTATACCTGCAGGGCAGATATAAATAGGTTTAAATGAAAAACCTTCCTGGGGCACACACATTTTAAATGTGACTTTTACCCACTGTTTGCATAATAAGTGTATAGGCAAATGGCTCAGCAAAATTGATTGTTTTTTATCTCCATTCATCAGTAGTTTAGATTCTGTTAGCTGCTTTTGGCTGAAATGAAGTCTGGGGAAGAAGTCCTTCTGTTTCTTAGTTCAATTACTAATTCAAAGCAGCATCTATTCTAAAGATACTAGAAAGTATACACAGATTGTGTTTGTTGCTTCTCTAAGACACAGTTCTGATTTGACAGTATTAACACAAATGTGACATTAACACTAACTTTTATATGTGGAAAGCAACTTCTGTAAGGCTTTAAAGGTGGATTTATGACAATCATAATCAGTCATTGCAACACTTCTCTGCCGTTCTGCCTAAAGACAAAGGATACCATTGTCTGGGAATATCATTTGGAAATCTGTAAATATTCATTGGGTTGCAGAAGAGGAGAATTGTGTGATACTTGAGCACGATCCAGCATTTGAGTGTTACAGGCACTGTGCCTCGCTGAAATGGCTGGATGCACTGCATCTTGCATGTATTAAAACCCCCAAAAAATCAGAGAGTTAGTATAGTCGTACAACAGAGCACTCATTTTGTAATCATTTGTTACTCTTTGAAAGCAAATGTTGAAGAAAATTTATCTTTGATGAATGTTATTAAATGTTTATGTAGCATTAGCTTTATGGTTTCTTTACTACTTTACATCCCTGCAGTTTTGAAGCTGCTGGAGTGTTCTAAGTGTTGTGGCAGGTTTGTGCTAGTGGTTTTGGTTTGAAATGGTTCTTCACATTATAGGTGTATTAACCTGTGATTGCATAGATGATGATGATGTAAAGCTGCTTTTTTTTTTTTTTTAAAAGGTTCTAAAATTGATCTTTTTCAGAGCGCTTTTATTAGGCCTGGCTTGCAATCACAATCTGAAGGAGGTGTCTTTAGATCTCAGTAGCTGTGAGGTAAGGAATATTTATCAGGATGTGTTCAAAACTTGCAATGACGTGTAATTAGAGCTCCCATGAAATCCACCGGGCGAGATGTTCACCTGTAGTCAGAAGTAGTTGGAAAGCAGAACTCAGAGAAGCAGTTATGGTAGAAATCAACTGCTGTGCGACAGCACCATCTGAAATAATGAGCACAAAGGTTCAAAGCACGTGCAGCACCTCATTGGCAAAACCCTTCTTGCAGTGTAGCTGCTCTAGATGCTGAGCCAATGTGCTGTTTGGTGCTTGGTAGCTTCTACTCTCTGGTGCTGTGGTTGCACAGGACCCTGCAGCACCTCTCTCTGACATCCTCAAATTTGAAGGGGTCACAGGAATCTGTGTGCCCTGAAGGCATGTCTATGGTTTGATTGTCCTCCTTCAAAACCAGAGACATGCTTCCTTTTCTGCAGGAGGACCTTGGGAGAGTTTAACTGAAGCCTGCTGTTAACTTAAGAGGAACTGTACAAATGTCTTTAAATATCTCAAGAATAAATAAAACCAATTGTAGCAGCTTGGTTTGCTTCAACTTGTTCCTTCTTGCCTCTCTGTGCTTTGCTTTGTGCACTTTGATTCTCAGGATTACCCATACTCCTGCAGGATGATACCTGCGTGGCTACAGTTTATGACAAAAGATCAGCCAAGACCCTCGGGAGCCACTGAGGCAGAGTTATGCAGAGAACTGTGTGAACTTTTGCCAAAAGCAACACAAACCAGCTTTGGCTCAGGCCTTCTGTAGCTGAGTGGCCACCCTGTCCGCTTTATGCTGCAAAGAAGGCCTCTCACTTGTTAGGCAGATCTTTCCAAGTTCATTGCCTGAGTATTAACTGTTCTGGAAATGCCTTTCAAATGCAATGTTTTCCCTTAAAGTAGAAAGCATGCAATTTGATGAACAGGCTGACGTGCACTAATCTTTGCCTTAGGTTCGTGGTGGTCGATTGCTTTTGGAATGTGCACAGACTTACTTATGAAGAAAAAACCAAATCATCATGAATGCATTTCATAGTTTGTTTTGATATTTTATACTTTAAAAAAAAAAAAAAGCATTACTTTGAAGAGCATTACATGTAAATTCCAAACAGAAAAGCTTTCAAGTCAAGTACACATGCTTCTGACTTCTGAGTAGAGAGATCAGACAGATGATAATTTTTCTTTCAGAGGGAGGAAAGAAAAGGGAGGAGTAATTTAGTAACAAAAATGAAGTCCTGTAATCATAACCTTTAAAGAAATAAATCAATAAAACACAAACATAAGTAATGAGTGTATAAATTAGCATGTAAATCAACGAGGGCTGACAGGAGTTAAAATATAAGCCTTTCATTAAATAACCCCCATGGGGATATTATGGGGAACAGGGAGGAGCAATCGAGGGATGATTAGCAGTAGTGGACACCAAAGTGGTCATGGCTGACTCTCATGACAGAAAGGAAGGAATCGTGCCCAACTTGGGGTGTTGCGTTCCCGTAGCTGGACCCTCCAAATTGACAGCACTTCCTTAGATCCTTCCCTTAACATTTTTTCACATCACTGAGCTTTATTCATTCTCATGTGCTTTGGAAAGAAGAAGTTATGCTTCCACCAGCAGGGCAGTTGATGTGCCAGGAGCTGGGAGTACTTTCAGTGGGCAGGGTGCTGCTCCACCTCTCCCTGATCCTCTGTGAGCTGGGCAGGGTGATCTGCACCCAGAAACAGAGCTATGGGAAGGTAGGAGCTGGTGACCTGCACTACTCCCAGTTCCTGCCAGCACACTGTGCTAGGAGGCTACTGAGCTGATGCTTCAGCTTTGCCCTCCTCTTTCCTACATCAGGCAAGCTGTACTCAACTATGGAAGGATAAATCTCTCTGTTCCTTCCCTCTCCCACCACCTTTCATTTGCTCCCATCATTTTCTGGTATATTAACTCCAAGCTTAATTATTTTATATTGCTTGTTTGTTTGTTTTATTATTTTTACTATGAAAATTACATTTTTATTTCTACCTGCTCAGCACTGATGTATTTCACTCTTTTCCCTTCTGCTTCCCTTAGCTTGGTCACTGTGTAAGTACCCTCCATGCTTTACTTTAATTGTTAAAACAGTAAGCAGCTTTGTTTGCCCTTCCCATAATGGTACCTCACAGCTTTGAACACGCTTGGAATTTTTAATTGTTGAAGGGTTGTTCTTCATTTTCTGAATATGCGCTTGTATGTGCAGTCTCAGAAGTACATCATGTAGGAGATGTTGCAGAGGTGGGGATTTTTCAGTGTCACAGTCCATGTTGATGAATAGCCCTCTCTGCTATTATATATATATAAAAAAAATAATATATATATATATAAATACACTCACAATAAATTTTATCCTAAAAGTCAAGTTATTATCATTACCATCAGTTTAAACAGGTATCACCATTTCTGCACATGAAATATTTGTGTATTTAAGACTTTGAATATAGAGTTATTGTCACAAGATTGAAAGCTGCTCCTGAAAAATTGTCCACTTCCACCTTCAAAGTATATATAGCATAAGCATTTGGATTCTACTGTGAATATAATTTTAGTGTATACAACTTTTACCATACCAACAATCAATCCAAGACCACATATAATCCGCAAGTTTCATAAATTCTTCAGTAATAGATGTGACACTCTGTGTAAAATACTTGTTTGTGATGGGCTACGCTGAGGGAGCAGCACGGAGCAAAACTGAATGGTTTTGGCATTCATACAGCAAATACAAATGCTTTTACAAAAGGGAAGTTGAGTTAAAATCGTACCACTTCTGGCCCAAATATAGACTTTATTCTGACCACTTCTTGAGAGGATAGGGTGAAGGACAGGTGGGCTTTGTTTTATGTAGGAGAGGAAAGGTGCCTTATGTTCTGTATCTCTTACACTTCCAGATGTGATTTAGGATTTCGATGTTGTCTTTGACCACCACTGTTCTTTAAATGCTTTGTCCAAGTAGTTGAGCTGCTTGATAACCAATCACATATCTCAAACTTTCTGAAAAGTGCCAAATCAAGTCTTTATTGAAAAGTATTTCTGAAGGCATCTGTGGTTCCTTAAGTATAGCCTGGATAAAAGAGACTATTCATAGAAACTTCAGCAGGGTGATTCAGGATATTTAGCCAAGTAAGTTGACTAAGTATGATGTTGCTTGTTTTTTATGTGCAGGAGGTGGAAAGGCTGTTTCATGTTTGAAAAAGTGTTCCTTTTTTTTTTTTTGAAGCAAGAAAAATGAAAACAGAAAATGCAAAACTAGAATTTTTGTAGAACTTTTCCCCTCTTTTGCTTAAGTCTTTCTGGGGGATGTTCACAAAGTGAAATGTACTTTATATAGTTTGTGTAGTTGCAAGAAATAAGAAAATGCTTTTGTTTCTTTGGAAAAGAAATATGTTGCATTGTTTAATTCAGCAGTATTAGTAAATAAGTTTGCAAGTTTTAATAACTTTGATTCTTAATGTTGATGTTTTCCCCAAGGCCATTTTATTGTTTTTTCATTAAATCCTGACATTTCTTTTATATTCATTAAATATTTCAGATTAATAATAACGTAATTTATATTTTCTAGCTAGGCATTTTTGTTATTGTTGCTGTTTTTCTCTTTTATGCCTATTTTTAAATTAAGAACAAGGTAAATTACTGATTTCTCTTGTTTATGGTCTTTGTGGCCATTTTACAATTAGATTATCTAAATTTTCTTTTCAGTGACAGGGAAACTTAATTTTGTTGGGTTTTTTTTATTTGTTTGTTTTTAATTTATTTCTTTGCTACTCAGCTTTGAGTCTGGGCACCATAGCATTTTGCTAATCGATGAAGGATGATGTTCACTATAAGCCTTGACCATAGTGTAGTCCAAGAGTGACAGTGTTGCATGTTTATAGGCTGGGCTAAGTTGCTTTTTTTTTCCTCCTATTTGATGTTAGGAACGACCTGGCCCTTTCATGTAGAAAACCTGTCCTGCAGTCAATGCCTGGCACAAGTACTAAAGGATTCATTGTGTCTGCACCATTTAAATCTTTCCCCGATTTAGCTCCTGAGCAGTAGTTTTTAAGAGAAAGGAAAGAAAGTCCCTTTTCTCATTTATGCGCAAATATTGAGAGGAGAGGATGAGAGTAGTAAGAATGTGTGTGTAGGCTGTCGTGTTGATGTGTGTAACTTCTGTTCCTGTTGGTTTTGCTGCTGGTAGTGTCTCCTGTATTCTAAAAGCTCCTACCGCTGTTTTCTGTGTGATCTTGAAACCATAACTAGTTTGCAAAAATGGATGATGTTTTGTCTCTAGTTAAGATCGGGAGGTGCACAAGTCTTGGAAGGATGCATAGCAGAAATACACAATATCACCAGCCTAGATATTTCAGACAATGGTAAGTACACAGAACAGGAATGGAGGGTCATGCAAGTCCAGAATCTGAGAAACACTTTTTCTTTCAGCTCACAGTGTAATCAAAGATGGTCACTCTCACTTTATGTTTATTTGCTGTATTGGTTATGGAAACGTCTCAGACCAAGAACTCCTATTGTTATAAAGTATATCAGAAATGTTATAAAGTATATGAGAAATAACACAAACTCAGCAGTTTGCGTTATTTGAGATAAATGTAGCAGAGCAGAATAAATTGATGGTGGCAAGCATCATATTAGATCTAGAGGAAAGTGGTTTAAAGTACAAGGGGATGAGAAGCTAAATGACAAAAGTGTAGTCAAATACAAATGAAAAGGACCAGATACAGAATGAAGCTTCGTGATACTGAAGAAGCAAAAGAGGGAAATTTGGAGCAAATGGTCAACCAGCTTCAGGACAGAGAAGGTCTGCTTGAGTCTATGGAAAAGTCTGCTTTGGAGGCCCTGTACATCCTAGCTGGGAACACCAGCTGGCTTCTCACCTTGCAAACTCAAATTGTAGATGTATGGAATGGAAGAATTCACCTGCTCTGTTTTCCCCCCTGACAGCCAAATGCAGAATATTTCAGAAGGAGATTCCCAGTATAATTTAATGCCCAAGAAAAGTGGGATGGATTGGCAAGTGGAAAGCTTTGGAAGGTCCTGATTCAGCCCAATTATGTAAACAGATTGATTGTTATAAATAAAGATAGATACTTGACATCTAAATTATCCAGCAGATCTGGATCCTAAGTCACTGTAATCTAACTAGTGGACTCTTTGAACCAGCAGTAATTTGGGAATATGATACTACAGCAGGTTATTTTTCTTACAGGGGTAGAATAAAATTTGGTTTATTTCTCGGGTCACTTTATTCATAGCCTGTTATTTTAGCCTTTTTGCACTCAACGGCTTTGAGGCATTGTTGGTACACAGTTCTACTAAGACTAAACAGCAATTACCATGGTCTCAAAATTTTCAAAGAAAGATTAAGCTTTGCCTGACAATATGAGGAACTACCCTTGGGGGTTGTACTACAGATAAGGGACTCTGTTTCTCTTCTGTGTTTCTGAGAGGTGCCTTCAATGGCTAATTAGGATGGAGATTTAAAGGGCTCGTTTTAGAGAACGGATTTATTCTTGTAGAAAAACATTGGGGGGGGGAGGGGGGGAGGAACCCCAGAAAAAGATTTACAAATAGAAGAATACAAACTTTTCTGGAGGTCTTGGAAATTAGTACACTGATATAGTTACTTGAATAGATACACCATTAATAATTGAACCCTCTCTGGGTCTTTTGTGAAAATGTGTTTTAATTCTTAATCTAATCTGATTCTTTGCAGGCCTAGAATCTGACCTTTCAACCCTTGTAGTCTGGCTTAGTAAAAACCGATCGATAAGACACTTGGCATTAGGCAAAAACTTTAACAACATGAAATCCAAGTAAGGCTCTTCTTTCTTTTAATAACAAGAGAATGGCTGAGGAGCAGCTGCTGATTTCATCGTCTTCCTAACTTTTCTTCCCTCAGAAATCTCACTCCAGTACTTGATAATTTAGTTCAGATGATTCAAGACGAGGATTCAGTGAGTATCTTTCTGCCTACTATCATCATGTGTATTTGTACCCTCACAGCCTATTTCTGATAATTTTCTTCACTGTGTTAATTTTCTGCATAAGATTCAATCATGATCTGGCACAGTAACATCCAAATTTTGGGTTTTTATTTTTTCAAATAGTAATTTGGATTATGTGTAACATGTGGGTAAATGTTTCTTAGTCTTAGGATCTGTGCTTGTGGAAAAATATTGGTTTTAAATAGTTGGATGTGCTTAACCTAGTTGCTTTAGGCCTAAATTATACAGCCCTCATGGCACAAGTTTTCAAAACTTCTGTGTCCTGGCAGGAGATCACAATGGTCGTGTTCTCTGTGTGGTGATACTCCTTCCTACATATTTATTTTTCATTTTTTTAAAATTAATAGAATACACTATTTCTTGATAGCTGTTCTTGGGTATTCGCATATTTTTGCTTGACAAAATGTAAAGTCACTGCAGAGATCTCTCAGAACTCCTTTCTCCTTCAAAAGACATAAATGAAGTGTTCACTGTGCTGTGCTTTACTTCTCCTAATACATTAATCACAGGAAAAATTTCGTATTACCCTTTCAGAGCCCCTTGCTGGAATCTTTGCCCGCTTCCTTCATTTCCACCCTCTCTCTGATTCTGATAAACCTCTGTGGTTGGCTTTGTGTTCTTGCCTTCCTCATTTTGTCTATAAAGGAATCTCAAGATGCTCTGTTACTCTCATGCTTGTCAATCATTATTCATCTATTCTTAGTTCGTCCTTTCTTCTTATTCCCCGTACAAGTAATAAGCAAGCTCAGCTTTCCTAATTCTCCAGAAATATCTGACTGTAGACTTCAGTTGTCTAAACACCTGCTATTCCTGTTCTCTTTATTGCCTCACCTCCAAGTTCACGGTCTCCACACTGACTGCTTTCTTATTTTCTCCTTCCATCTGTGTCTCCCATCACTATGCAATTCAGTGGAGCAGTTTTTACCAGGTTTCAGATGTCTTCTTCCATACAAGGTCATTACATGCATATTCTGTGTTCATCCTTTCTTACTGCTTAGTTGTATTTGAAGTGATTTGTTAAACTACTCCTCTCTATGTTCTCTTAATTGGGGTTAATGGTACTGGGTTTTTTTCTTGATTCTTTGCCCACATCCTCACCTTATCCTTTAAAACATTGGATGTCATTGTGACACAGTGAAGTGCTGCTTTTGGATACGAGAGCTGATTATAATTGAGTTAGCACCTGTAATGAAAGCACTGTGTCCTTGCTTGCACAAGTCAGATGGAGCATCATGCTAAGAATTATATTGGTAGATCTATGTATTACTACTTGTCCCAAACTATCCTTTTCTTTTTCGAGTGTGTGACCACCTTCTTCTGCTCTGTTTCTAAAGGGAATGGTGCAGGGCTGTCTTCCCCTTCTCTCCTTTTCTTGTTGATACCATACTGAGGGGTGCTATCATTTCATCAGATAGCACTGCTTCTTCTGTTTGGATATTTGTCTCTGTCCTGCCCTGTATCTCATGCTTAATCTTTCACAGCTGTCCTGAATGCTGTTACATCAAATCTGATTAATCGCCAGCAAATGTAATTCAGTATGTTTTTTCCCGGTTTCCTTCACCCCTTTGCTCTGTTGCAGGTGAATATTTTTTCCTGCTCTGGCCTTATTGTAGAAAACCTCTTCAACACACTCTGTGCATCCTTTCAGTATCCAAAACATCATCTCAAATATGTCTTTGAGGTTTTTTTTTTCTATTTATGTGACTATCCTATTCATATTAGCTGTTTGCAAGGATAAAAATTCCAACTTTCACCTTATTTCCTCTATTAAGTACTACAACCTTCTGTTTTTCTTCCCTGGCTTCTGTTTTTGAAGCTTCCAGATTGGGAAAATGTAGCTGCTATATTCTTGCAGATCTCCCTCCCATGTATCATCAGCTCCAACTTTTTGTGCTCATTTTCTTTTCAGCCCCTAGGTGATGTCAGCCATGATTCCACTTTCTGCCTTTGCCACAATCCAGTGGTCAGATGTACTCCTGTAGTTCTCTCTCACCTTGTCTTTCCTGAGCTAACCTACAGAACACTCTCTATAGTTTCATCCTGTTTTCAAACTGTGTTACAACAAAATAATCCATCAAAAAGTTATTTTATTTAGGTACTTAAAATAAGTGTCTCTCCTTCATGTCATATATTAATCTTTGGGATACAGTATGTGATCCTGTTGGTGTTAACCTGTCTCTTCTCTTCCCATGTTCTTTTCTCCTATTCATCCTCTTCAGCATAGGAATCTTGTTTGTTTCTGTTTCATCAGGTGCTAAAATCAATCTGAAGCATCTCCTAGCAGCTAAATAGTTGAGGATGTAGGCTCTGTAGCACTATAGGAAAAGCACGTGTTGCCAATAGCTGGATAGTCCTCACCCTATCTTGGGATAGTACAATGCTTAGAAAATTATTTTAAGGTTCTAGTTATTTTAGTTTGGTTTTGAATCCTAAATGGGGTAGTCCTTATTCTGCTGTTTCTATGCATTTACTGACACAACATTAAAAAATAAGGGTGGAACTGGAGAGACCAGGGTATGATGTTCCCAGAGCATACTGCTTGATCAGTATTGCCTGCAGGCTGGTACAGTGTGGGGACCGTGCATTAGCTGCATGGCAAGCTGAAGCAAGAGGCTTTCATCTCAAATAGTCATCTGCCAAATGCCTCTTCATGTGCTTATATACACTTAAAATAGATCTGTTGCTGTGTTAATATGAGTCATGAGTAAAAGGTTTTAAACAATCGATAGCTTGGATTCATGACTGTAAAAATACAGCCAGATGCAAATGGAATTCTACACAATTTAAAAGCAGTAGTAGTAACCTAAACAGCAGAATTCCCCAGGTGTTTAATAGAAACCAGAATGTAATATTTAGATTTGCTTTTTGATTTTGTCCTGGTTTATTTTTTTCCCTCTATTTTTACGTAGATGCTGTACTGTGCAAGCTATAATAATATATTATTATTATTTCTATTGCAGAAAGGGTCTGAAGCTGTATGCTTACTGTGCCATTTCTTTTCCTCTTGCAAAAATAGATGTTACACTGCAGGAGCAGCATACCATTACTCAGAGAGGTAGTAAGACCTGCATAGATGCAGAGAATTACTACAGCATTGGATATCTCTAGTTCTTAGTTCAGTGTTTGTTGCAGAATTGGCCTTTTGAAGGTTTTTACAGCATTTTTCTTCATAGGAGAACAAATTTAGCTTGAATTAATTCTTAAATATTTTCCCACAGGAGGAATATGACAAAATCAGTGAATGCAATCATGCAATTTCTAATTCTGTTCTTTATTTGAAGAATTCATCTTCCTCAATAAAATTGTGTTAAGAAATCTTTGCTTTATTGGCAAAATATCTATTTTCTGCAGCAGGGGTGCTGAAGTGCTTGCCAGACTTCTGTTTTCTGAAACCATTAAGTTGTTAAAAACAGTAAATGTTTGTAGGCTATGTAGAGAATTTCCCCTGTTTGTGGGGGATACGGTTTTGGTGGGATTTTTTGTTTGTTGGTGTTTAGTTGGAGTTTTTGATATAATGGTCAGATAATTTCATGAATAGTTAGCAACCTGTATGTTTAATCCTATGGAGTTACATTCTGATGGTAGTTTGCAATCAGGGAACCAAGTGAGTCCAGAGGTATTTGCTTCTGGCTCATGGAGTAAATGATAAGGGTAACTGTGCAAGAAAACTAGCAGTACATCTACTTCAAAGACATTGCTGATAGAGCACACCTTGTACTGTGCTATATGCATGGTTTTTATGTGGTAGTAATGATATATAGGTGCCAGTCCTTGCAGAACACAGTCCAGAAGCGTTTTCAGTCATACACTGTTTTGTCAGAGTATTGGAATGCAAAGGGTAAGAAATTCTTTCTTGGGAGGATATTTGAGGTTTAATAAAAATTGGTATGCGGGAGGGAGCACTTCCAGCTAAGTTACTTGAATGACCCTTCGAAAGTGACACGTGAGAAACAGAAGAAATTTCACTTTCACAAGCTTATTGACAATTTCTGTCCGAGTGCTGTGCAATGCTGCTCTTCTGTGAATCTGTCGCAGGAAATCATCTCAGACTTGTGCCAAGAGCTCTAAATGCCATTCTAATGCAACGCTGATATTCTTTAGGGTACATAATGTAATAAAACGGGGAAACACAGACAGATTTAGGGCATTAACATAGTAATTTAATAACTTCCATTTAAAATAAAACCAGCATGTTGCTTATGTTACTGTTAGACTTTTTAATTATAAACCTGCTGTGCCTCCAAATTTTTATGCATTTCCTCATTTGTTGCAAGCATTTTTTATTGTTGCAAGCCTTTTGCTTATCACTGTAATCCAGCGGTGCCTGGAGGCTAAGGTCCCAATGTGTAGCAGGTACCATGCAAGCATCTTGGGCCCTGGAAGGTGTGCAGAGTTCACTTGGTTTATTTATATTAATCTAACTTTTAGATACCTACTGTAGGCGCCACAGTTCATCCTTATGAGATGTTGATTTTCCCGTAATGGCAATTTTGAGATTTTAGTCTCCTAAAAGCCACCTTCTAAGGCATGACTGAGTGAGTGTATAATGACACTCTGTATGAACTCACGCTTAAGCAAGGAAACTGTTTTGTGGAGTACTCATAACAGGAAAGGCAAATTACAATTTTAGCAGCTGTAGTGCCTCTGCAAGGTGTGGTGATGGATAGATTGTAGTTCTTGCTCTTGCCATGAAGTTTCAGGACACTGAGAATGGAGGCATGCATTTTTAAAGGCAGGCAAGTATTTTTAAAGGAAGTTTTCTTAAGTGTGACTTGCAGGAGCCAAATAAAGTAGTTTCAGCTTACTCTAGTACATATAAAAGTTTTGTAAAGACACTACAGTCACAGATGTCACCACCACTGCAAATAATGCCCATTATCTTACTCATTCTGTGACAGATACTCTTCTTATAGTTTTTTATTTCAGACCTGCTACTTTTTTTCTCTTTCCTCCCAAGTTTCCATGCCCTTAGCTGAAGGAACAGATAGACAGAATCACTCCTAACTTTGAAGTAACAATTATAAAACATTTTAAAGGAATTTGTTTTGTTGTAACAATGTCTCAGATCCTAATTTGCCCTTGGATAAAGCTCGGTCTGAAATAGAGGAGGAGAATGGGAGATGTTTTTATTTTTCACTGACAGGCAAGCATGCTGGTTAAGCAAAACTCAGCAAACAGTAGAAGGTTGTCTCGCGAAGCTGGTTGCTGCTATTTTGCCTCTTTTCAGGTTCCCTCTGCATTCTGTACTTAATAGAACACAGAAAACTGGAGGCGCTGTCACTTAAAAATGTGGGGTTTTCAGGATGTTGCAACTTTAATCTGTGTGTATGTGTTTGACACCTGTGCTGTATGTAGGTTGTGACTCGCAATTTATTGTGTGATCTGCAGCAAACACAGAAATAACTCTGATGCTTTCTGGTGTCTCCAAGAGCTTGGGGAACTTTTAAGTTCTTTTAGTTGATGTTTGAAGAAAGACTGCATTTCCAGTTGCTGTTATCAGTGCCTTTTCTGTGCTCCACAGCCTCTGCAGTCATTGTCCCTCGCAGATTCCAAGCTGAAGACTGAGGTCACCATCATTATTAATGCCTTGGGCAGCAATACTTCTCTAACAAAAGTGGATATTAGTGGAAATGCCATGGGAGATATGGGAGCAAAGATGCTGGCAAAAGCCCTACAGATAAACACCAAGCTCAGGTAAGCGAAACGTATTTGCAGTAAAAGATAGAATGGCTTAATAATACTGAAGTTGTTTGCTTATTCTCAAGCTGTTTCTCTTCAGAGTCCTTCTAGGTACAGCTTTATAGTATCTCCATTTAGAAAGATTCTCCTTTTTAAAAAACAAAAACAACCAACAACAAAACAAACAAGAGAAGGAAATTGTCTCTGCAAAAACATTTCCATAACTGAAACTGAAATTTTCTAAATTTAAACATAAAAGAATAAGAAATTGTAATAAGAAAGCTCTGAATTTCCTAGAATCATAGGGGAAAAAAAACCAAACCCACCTTGCTATAGAGCTCTGGATATCATCTAATCCAATGTCCTTCTCAAAGCAGGACCAACTTCAAAACTATCTGAGGTTGCTCAGGTCCTTGTCCAGGCAAGTTTTGAAGATCTCCAAGAACAGGGATTTCACAGTGTCTCTGGGAACCCTGTTCCAGTGCTTAGCTGCTCTCTTCTGTTCTGCTCTGTCTTTTCTACTGGAGACCTTCCCAGCAGAGAAAATTCTGGTTCTTGGGTTGGAAACTAAAGTAAATTGTTCTTTGTGTTCTGGAGTATCAGTTTATAGGAGAACTAAGAGCATGTGGAATTCAGGATGAGTAGCAGCACGGACCATCCCTCCATCCCTCCTCCCCTGCCTACAGTGCTGATGGACCTTGGCATCTCTTTTCTGCAACTTCATCTGCCCAACAACTTTACTGCTTTTTAGCACCTGTCTGGCACTGTTGGCTTGAGAGTATCACTTTTTTTCTATCTGGCATGTGATTAGCAAACAGTAAAACTTTCAATCAGCATGAATCTGGATGGGGGCCTCAAAATATGTCACAATCATCAGGAAAGCTAATCCACACTCCTCTTGAGAGACTGTCCAGATGAACCTTCCTCTGTGTACTGTCTTTGTGAAGAGACCACTTTGTGCTTGGTCTCCGAGCATTTGTTCCCTGGGGGATAAGCAATTCCCCAGAACAGTTCTGGATATTTTGCTCAGAAACAGGGATCCTATAATTCTACGATCCTGCTCTTTGCATTGCTATGCCCAAACTGAATATTGAAAATGTCAAGAAAACACTGGAGAGGGGGCTTTGTTTTATTGAATGTATTAACCTGAAATGACCACAGTACCTTAAGAAATAAAGCCTTGCTGACTTTCAGGATGGTAGACTGAAATGTTCCACAGTACACTGAATGTCACAGTTGACAATGTCACCAGAGTCTGTGGTGTGATTACAAACCGAATAATGCAACGGTAACTGGCTCTGCTTAAAACGCTATAAAATCACATCCAGGTAAAAATATAAACACGCTTTCCATTGACAAAAATATCCAAGATTTTACCTTAAGTATATCTGTGGATCTTTGCAGAGTGAGTGGAGAATTTCTCTTCCTCTCTCTTTACCTCTGTCTTTCCATCTAAAAAACAAAGGGATAATTCTAGAACAGCAGAATGGCATCAAAACCTGTGAAACCCTTCCATCTATTTTCTTATTCTTTAACAACAGAAATCTTTGTTTGATTTTGTGTCTCTTTTTTTTTTTTTTTTTTTAAAAACGGCTACAACTAGTGCTGCTGCATAAGCAACATTTATCCGCTTGCCTGTCTCTTCTGACTACTAATGAGGTTTTTGAACACATGTTTGCAAATTGCCAGGCGGTCTGCTTGAGTGGTCTAAACTGGGGGAGGAGCAGGGAGGCTTGATCACTCTTATCACTATTGTGTATTCAAAAGAGCTGCAATTTATGCACCTAGCCTAATGGCTTATACTGGCATCTAGTTATGTTGCATGTGGAATCATAGGAACTGTGTGATTAGCTGGTACAGGATTGAATATACAATAGCCTGCAAATTTTGACCACCAATCAGCATGAATTTTTTCATACCTTTGTCACTGCAGCCATATAGCCTGTGTAGAACACAGATCGATCATGTACTGCAATTTTCTTATTTTTCAGTGTGGGTTTGCAAAGCAGACATTTGAACTTTATTTTTGATGCTGTTCCTGGAATAAGCCAGAATTTTATCTCCAAATCTTTCTATAAACTGTACTTTAGAAAAGTTATGGTTTTATGTTAATGATGGAATATATAGTACAGAGTCTCCTTTAAAGGAAGGGAAACTGTGTTTTATAGAATCTTTGTCACTAATTTTTGTCATTTCAAGGTTTTAGCATATAACTGAAGACAAGCTTTTAAAATGTTGCCTTCCACTATATACAATTTTGAACATGCAGCACTGTGTTATTTCAATATGCAAAGTTTCAATATAGATTTATTTGGTGGTCCTTTTTTAATTTTTTTTTCTTTTGTCTCCTCCCACCTCTTAGAACTGTAATATGGGACAAGAATAACATCACTGCACAGGGCTTCCAGGACATAGCTGTGGCACTGGAAAAGTAAGTTTCAAGCAACTGAAGGACTGATAAATAGACCAAAGACTTAGTTCATGAATTATCTGAGCAGCTGCAGTTCTCACTGCAGTCAATATGATCTGAGAATGCTGAGTGGTCTCAATTTTAAGCATCAGGGTGTTTAATCTAAAGGAAAACTTATGAGTTCACATCCTTCAAAAGGATGGGAAAAGGCTCCATGGCTCTTTCATCCTTACTCTACTAGGAGCATTAAGGCCATTGAGTTCTGCTGTTAGCATTAGAATTCTGAATTTGAGAATATTTTCCCTTTTCTTCATTCTCTTGTGCTGATAGCATGCAGAAATTCTATTATAGTCAGTGAATGAAGCTATGTATAATAACAGAAAATTACTGAAGTATGCCTTTGTAGTCTGACTTTTTTTTTCTTTTCCCTAGCAAGTTGAAACTAATAGTGATAATTTCAGGAATTGCAGTTCATTGTAATCACTATGGCCTGGGTCATTTTGCTTGCCTGAGCTTACTCACAGTTGCAGTTGTTGCCAGTGATAGATGCTAAATGACTTTCATGGCTCTCCATCTTCATCACATTTCTTTATATGTTATTACTACTTTTCCGAAGAGGGAAAAAGTACAGATTTAAATAAAGATGCGGTTACAATTGTTTCACGTCATTTAATGCCTCAGACAGGAACAAAAGTTAGAAGGTGAAGGTAACATACAATTGCTAGTTTCTAGACAAGATGTCTTGCAAAACTGTATAACTACTTAGGGGAGCATCTTAAGCCTTGGAGGGATCATGAGGCTAGAGCTTATAAAGTTACTTGGTTTATGAACGTGTTTTAGCTTATATACTTGGTTTCAAAATGAATTCAGTTGCACTGATGGGGGAAATTATATAAATGATGTATAATTAAGCAAATCATCTTGAAGTGATTCCATTGATAGCAGTGAATAATAATTTGCAAAGGTTATTTGCACTTTTCTTTTAGAGGCAATAGCATGTACATTTCTCTTTTAGAGGGCATTTCTCTTTTAGAGGGCAATAGCATGTACATTTATGAGAAAAGTCTGGTAGAAAAGAAAATATGCTTATTGTCTGGTTAGCATCAACTTTACTTTTATGTTCTGAAGTGCTTGGATAAGTAAATCGAAAAGAGGGAAGATCCTAAGGCAAAAGCAAATCATCTAAGCAGAAAAAGAAGAAATGCTACAGATAATTGTGTGACATTGCACTTAACTGAGGTGACATCTCACTTATTTAACTTGGAAGCTGAGGTCATTTTATGTCTCCTCTAACATTTTGAAACTGTTAAATCCATTGATAGTATCACAAAATAAGCCACAAGCAACAAAGGTTTAAAGTTGCAGGAGAGGCACTGTCAATACTGGCTGAAAACAGCCTTCAAACAATCTTTCTCAAAGACATATTGAGAACATCCTCCACCATATGTTTCCTAAAAATACATGAAGCTGTCAATATTCTGTAGGAAAGAATTGTTGCTCAAAATGGAATGAAATATACTGAAGATGCTTGGGGGTATGTGTGTTGTGTATGTTGTTTTGATTTTGTTCTTAAGAAAAATAGTCATATACTGAACCACAAAAAAGAAGCAAGTAAGGCTTTTGAAGTATGAGGAGGATGCTGAGGAGAATTGGGAGGGATTGTAACAGACTTCAAAACAGGCTGAAATAATCTGAAGATTGTTTTTTCCCTTCCTCTCAGCTTTTCTTCATCTGTTTACAGCTGTGTGAAAATGTTGTTCCTGCAAGGGAATTCCAGAAGTGTGGCTGCTGGCAGAGTTGCCCCAAGGGTGTCCCAGCCAGCTGATATGAGATGCTGAGAGGATCTTCTGTAGAATCCAGTACAGGTGTCAGTTGAGGAGAGCATTTGAGAACTGTGGGCCTCCTGTTCAGCCTGGCCATTAAGCAAGGACTTGTATCTCTGTCTGCCATTGTAATATGAAAATAAGCAAGTGCTTGTGCACTTCAAAGACTGGAGCCCACTCTGTCATAAACTGTGCAGTGTTGCCCTGTATCTAGAAAATATTTTTTTCTGTATGGACTGACTGAAGAAATAGCCCAACTTCTATCCCAGGGAAGTGCTGGGATTTATGAGAGGGCTACAAATTCTTCCCTTAGCAGTGATATGAAATTTGCATGCCCAGGCCTACAAAACAGATGAACTTATTTCCATTTTTAAAAAATAGGCAGTAAAATCATCTTCCTGCAGCAGAGAGGTATGTAATGTATGGAGCAGTAGTTTACTACAAGGGAAATAAGCTGATGAAATATAGCACTGTTGTTTCATGTGCTGTATGTAGAGGGAGAGACAAGAGGTTTTTGAGTCCATGCATGCCTGTATGAAATTTAACATCCTTTAAATATAGGTATTTTGCTGAGAGTGTTAATGTGTTAAGAAACTAGTGGATTATTGAGTTGGTAGAGAAATGTACTCTGTTGCAAGAGACAAGTGATGTGTTAAAAAGAAGAATGGAGGAGTATTTTAGACTTCAAAGGAAACAGAGAAAAATGAAGTGTGAAGATAAATATTGCTCTGATGATCAAAGTTGAAAAGCAAGCTTTAAATTCTTGATTTTATTTTTGCCCCTAAGAGATGGTTAATTCTTAGATGAAAATAAAATAGCATTCCAATATGATGCTGTGTGTCTGGAAGGAAACCAAGTTATAGAGCTTTTCTTAGGGTAGTGGTCTTCTAAAGCTTCTGTGACTGTGTATCCATGAAATCGTGTCTCTCATTGCCTCCTCCTTCCTCTGTGTGTGTGAAGGACACTGCACTTTGACTAAATTGAGTTTTGTGTATAATTACTAGCATGAGAGCTGGCAATTATAGATTTCAATGAATGGGACATATTAAATGTCAAACAGCTGCAGAGATCCTTGGAAATCTACCTTTGTTTCTTTTAAACTGAGTAAATACCCCACCTGCAAGGTAGCAGTCAGGCAATCAGCAAGTTCTGTAATTATTATCTGTCTTTTGGCTTTATCTTTGACATTTAAAAATTTTCCTCACGGACCGCCAGTTGTTTGCCATTTAGTATTACATAAGGACACATAACAGGTTCTGTATAGCTTGTGCAGTTCTTTTGAAGGACAAGGCAACTAAAAAGAAAAATAAATTTTCTGGCTGTGATGCCGTAGGCAGTTGGGCACTGTGGAAGGACAGGGACCTTGCTGAGTCCACATGAGTAAATGCCTGCCACTAACAGGTATACGTCACCATGTTTACATTGGGGAGGAAATACAGAAATTTTATATTATCATTTAAGGTAAATATTTTGGGTAGAATCAATGAGGAATGAGTGTGTTTGGCAGTTCAAAAGACCGCTGTCCTTCAGAGAGTGGTGTTTTATGGGGCTAAGCAACTGGTAGGAGAGGAAGTGAAAGAACCTTGGAGGTGCACAGTAGTTAAGGTGGCTGCTGTTGGAGTTAGTGTGTTGAGTGAGGGATGGGTCAGTTGAAGTCAATGGAGTTTACTCAACTGTAATTGTCAACTTTAAAGTGATTAAAAATAGAGGGCTCCAACCATATTTATGTAGCTCTGGATGGAATAGGAAGACAGTTAGTGGGATGTTTGCAGCCAGTCACAAGAGG
Organism: Scolopax mira; assembly: GCA_004320125.1. Lineage (NCBI taxonomy): Eukaryota > Metazoa > Chordata > Aves > Charadriiformes > Scolopacidae > Scolopax > Scolopax mira. The sequence continues at coordinate 133,127 of BJBW01001433.1, forward strand.
AGAAAGAAATGTTTGTAGGAAATTAAAGCTAATTGAAAATAGGAAGAATAATTTCCTTTCCAGGTTTTAAGAACTTCTTGCTCTTTTTGTGTTCAGTTATTCAGGTGTTAAGGTGTGTGGTTTAACACATGTAGCATTTTAGGTTTAACTGCCATGCTAGCCAATTTATGTTCTCAGAATTTAAATACAATTTTGACTAAAAACCAAAATTCGATCTTTATTCTTATACCACAACAGTGGTCAAAAGCTACAGAGATATTTTGCAAACAAATAAGTAAAATCCAGGAAGCAATTGTTTGCATAAAGCAATGTGGAGATGCTACAGTTGTTTTTTCATCTTTTATTAAAAATTCAGCAAGTGTCTTCAAATTGCTGTAAACACACGAAGTTATTAAATAGTAAATTTTCAAAACTCACTCTTTTAGTTGCTAACTATCTGTTGCTGAATATTTCCATTTAGACTTAAATCTGACAGAACTGCCATGACAGAGGCCCTGACACTCTCTGCTCTGTTTTGATATAGGAAAAAGTAATCCAACCTTGTGCACAAAGGTACAGAGAGTGGATAGGCCTTTAAGTGACAGCCACTGGGCATTGGCCACTCTACCTGCATTTTTTTGCTTTTCAAAATCTCCACCTCTGTCTAGTGGCAAAGAAGAATTACCAACAAAAAGGAACGTGGATGCCTCCAGTTAGACCACTTACAAATATGAAAATCGCACTCTTAATACTGATAAGCTAGATGCATTTTGTTTCTCCCTTCTAGTTTATTCTTCATAATGAGATAAAGTAATTAGGCTAACTTTTACTATTAAAAAATCTCTTCTTTTTCTTTAGGAATTATACTTTGAGATTCATGCCTATACCAATGAATGATGCTTCCCAAGCACTCAAAACAAACCCTGAGAAAACAGAAGAGGCACTGCAAAAGGTATTGCATATACTACCAGTGTACAGAAATAAACCTACTAAAAATAAATTACTAATTTAAATTGGCTGTGATTTCATGCTTGGCTGAGTAAGAATTCTAGGCTAGATTCATTGTTTGTTTGATTTGCTTGGACATATATGTGATAGTCAAGTGCAGCAAGACCATAAAGGGCTTTTTATTCCAAAGAATGGAGTGAAGGGTGAAGGAATGCGATGGTGTAGCATCAAAAATCCATAACTAAATAAGTACAAGGTAAACCTTGTATTGCTGTATACATAACTATGAAAGTGAGAGTTAGAAACTGGCATGTATCTTACATATGTCCTTGTGCCTGTTTCCATGTGTGTAGGTTTATTGGTATGCGTTCTTTATTTTGGCATAAAAAGTGCAGCCAACGCTGTACAAGACAAAGGATGCTCTTTAATTTGGGGGAGGATAAAAGCATTTACTGCTTGTGTTTTATATTGTACATATAAAATTCACACACTATGTTGCCCTAAATAAACAGCTGCACCAACATGTTTTTTGGATGAAGAGGTGTTGACAGTATCTGTAGCTGTTCCACTTGCATAAGTTATGAAATTCCCAGATGAGTTTTAATATAGTAAATCTTGCAAGCTCTAAATGAGCTTCCTGCTCAATCAGAAAGCATACAGTTCACATCTCTTTAATGAGTAGTTTCCCTTCAGCCAGCATAAGGTCCTAAAAGCCTTATAAATAGTTCTTACAGATAACTGATTAGAAAGCAAATGTCTGTGATCCTTATTAGTAAAGAAAATTTCAGTGATTCTCAGAGGGAAAAGTGCTGGTAGTTATCACCTTTTTCTTTGATGCATGAAAATGATCTTAATTCTGCCTTAAAAAATCTGAATAATGGGAAAGGGGCTTATTTCTTACATCTTGTTTAATATAATTGTAGATAAGTTCATATGTAGAATGTTAGGTGCATCTCTGAAAAAAAAATGTCATGAAGCTTCTGGCCATAGGGATTTAAAGTCTGTGTGTTAATTAGGCATTATGTACAAATAGCATTTTCTTTGATTCATTTCTAAGTTTCTAAACCTGTTTGGCTCTGAGTTTGTTTTAATGTGTGTGCAAGACTCCAAAAAAAAGGTAACAGTCGTGGGGAGCATTGCTGCAAATGCAGCTCATTCCACACAGGTAGGAACACCTGCCCACACAGACCACGCTCTCATGCCCGGTGCAGGGACACCCGAACTGATGTCTCAGGAGGGTCCATAAGCTTCAGCATACCACAGCCTGAGTACAGTGAAGAGTGCTCCTGGCCCTGGTCCAGCACCAGATGGAGGTAGTAGCTAACCTCCCAAGCTCTGGTATCTTTGTGGCATGCTTTGCCGTACAATATGGGCAAACTGGATAAACCCTGCATTGCTGTGGGGCATGGTCAGATTCCTCCAGTTCTTGCTGCTCATGCAGGTTTTGAGGTGACCATCAGTCCCTATTAGTCTCTGCTTCCAAGACCTGCTGGCCCACTCTACCTATCCTTTTCCCTCTCTTCCATTCAGACCAGATCCATCATCTTTGATGAACCTTAAACAGTTTACCAATGGGGATTTTTGATTCGACTAAGTTTGACAGAGCCAGGTTAGGGGGTTACTCTATGTGCCATTAAGCTGGCTGATGGTAGATGTTTCCTGATGCTGACAGTTGTGGTGGGCTGTGACCAGCAGCTGTAAGTAGGAATCACTTGTCTTTGAAGAGCTCTTATGTCCTGCTTAGCCTGAAGTAACTTTTGAACTGAGGCTCCTGTACAGGTCAGGCACTTTTAATGTATTTTATATTCTGTCTGGATCATATTGCTATTTAGATCTGTATCTTCACAGCGGGCCTAAGGGGTCTAAAGAAATGAATCAACTGTCTTGTGTCATCATGGATTATGGATAGCGTCCCTTCAAATATTTCTCAAACCTGGGTCTACTCCTTTGCCAGCACAGCTCACTAAATTGTTCAAAACAGAAGACTAATTCAGAAAACACTGGCAAAAGCACAGTGTTTAATGATGTTTTGCTAGTCCGTGAGTGAATGAGTATTTGTCAATGTGATTATTAAGCATTGAGACATACAGAATAGGGTTTGCAGATAACAAACTAATACTTGGGCAGTTTTTGCTGTCAGTCTCCATTTCTGATATGGCACCAAAATAGAAAGGAAATTACAACGTGAAGAGTCCAATCAGTTTCCTAATCTGATTTCATTTTTTAGATAGAAAACTACTTGCTTCGTAATCACGAGACCAGAAAATATCTACAAGAGCAGGCGTACCGGCTGCAGCAAGGCATTGTCACGAGTACCACTCAGCAGGTGAGAACTTGATCTGTATTGGTACTTCTCGATGCCCAAAATCTGCCTGGGGACAGTTCATCATCTACCTTACGCCTTTAGTACAGTTTACTTAGAGGGAGGGAGCAAAGGAAGGTGGAAGGTTTCTGTGCTTTTTATAGTCTGGTCATCTGAAAAGGCTTCCTTTCTAACACAGCCCAAAATATTGCTTGAAGCTGGGAAGCTTTTCTGTTTGGTCAACCACGACCAGGTTTGTTAAATGCCACGTGCTTTTCTGTCTTTTTTTTTTTCCTTGAGAGGACTACAAGCATCAAGGAAATAAAGGAAATTTCTCTCTCTGTTCTCAGCATTTATTTTTTTTTGGTGAAACTTAAATTAAAGTGGCCTTTTGCTACCCATGTTATACCAGTTTCATGGGACAGTATTTTATTACTAGAGATATATACTAACCTATATATACTCTAACCTCTTAACAGGGAAAACGGTACGTGGAGATGTACTAACACTAAAAACTGCAAAACCAGCATTGCTTTATTTTATTTTAGTAATGTATCTGTTCAATGCCACCTTTTTTCTCCAAAGTTAATAATCTCTGTATGAATTAAGTTTAGATCTTCTTATACCTTGGTGGTTTTAATTCTGCTTTTCTCCAACAACCATACACACATCAGGTTTCAGTAAATGTTATTTACTGCTACTTTGAAAGTGGAATAAAATTACTCATTTCTATATTAAATTGTGCCAAATAAGGATGGATTTAAAAAACAATTTTAAAAGAAAACTAGAAAAAAATTCTGTAGTTAGTATGGTGGAGTTGCACTATTATTCCCAGAGTGTATTTTTTTTCAGTCCAGATATCCAAATGAGACTTTCCACTGTCTAATAATTAATTAGCTTTTTGTACTTATACAACAAAACCCACCCAAAACCTTTTGAAGAAGAAGAGTCATGTGGAGCAGAAAAGGAGCGTGCTGTGAAATTCTTTTAGTTCTTGTTGCTAATGATATAAGATGCTAGAACTTGACTTTATATGATGATGACATGTACACTCAGATGTTGCTTCAAAATGTCAAATAGCCAGTCCTAATGAATGCTGAGTGGGCTGATAAAGACTTCTAACTGTTATATCTCCCTGCCCCATATATCTTAATCAAAACTGACTATATGTCAGGCATTCTTACTGGTTTGTCTTGCAAGGATACAGATATACCACCTGCCTTGTATTTGCAGCATGTTGAATGAATTGTGTTGCAGATACAGATTAAGCTCAATTTATCCCACTGTGAAAGGTCTAATAGAAACTTCTGCTTTATAGTTCCCTTGCAACTAGGAATATTTGCAGCTTGAAAGAATACCCCAGAAGCCTGTGCAGTTGCATTTTGCTTAGACAGGAGAAATCTGTGTTGGTGTTTCTTGAATGGACAGTGACAGAGCTTTCCTTTACTGCCTGAGCTTCTTAACAGTTCGGGGACCTTCAGAGCTAAGTGTTAGATATATCAACAACATTTTCAGCATTAAACTTGTTCCAAAAACCAGAACTACACTTGAACTGGGTAACTTGTTGGTTAGTTGCAGTTATCCTGGAGGTAACTGTGGGGAAAATATCCCAAAGCATTTTTTTTTTTTAAATGGTAAAGTTTTATTTATTTTTCCAATATTTAGGTGTGTCTTTATGAAATTAATGCTTCCCTTCAGTAGTATTAATACACCTCCAAGCTCTGATCATGCATTTCCAGAGTGTTGTATTGTCTCTGTAAATCTCATCACGCTGCTATTGATTTGCTACCTGGACTGAATTCAGATTGCGTTTGACCAGCATTACGGTGTTTTATCTTTTCTATTTCCTTTGTTCAAGTAGATGATTGACAGAATATGTGTTAAAGTGCAAGATCATCTCAACTCTTTAAGAAACTGTGGTGTGGATGCTGTGCAAGAAGATGTCAAATCTGCAGAACGGCTTATGCGGGATGCTAAGAACTCCAAAACAGTAAGCCTTTCCCAGCATACTGGCAATAAGGAGCGTGGTTCATTATGTGCTTGCAGCTTTTCTCTTTCTGGGGAGCTGAAATAACGGTGTGTCACAAAAGAGTATTTTCTTCAGATGATCAGCTGTAAGTAGTATTTAAAGTGATAAAATAATTCTAATTTACAAAGACTTTGATTTAGCAGAGAGGTTTCTTCCTATTTGTCCGGATTTGAAGACAGGTAGTGATAAGCCTACTTTCCAAAGATATTCTTTCTGTCTTGCAGCTCTTACCAAATCTGTATCACCTTGGTGGAGCTTCTTGGGCAGGAGCAAATGGTTCACTCTCCAATCCAATCCAAGAGACGCTTGAATCCATGGCTGGAGAAGTCACAAGGGTTGTGGATGAGCAACTCAAGGTCTGTGGATAAATGTGTGGCCATCTCTCATATGCAGAACTAGCTAAATCTGAAATCTTCTGTTGCTAAATGCAAATTTTTCTGATTTTTTTTTTTGACTTCTCAGTATATTTATACACAAGCTATCTTTTCATTATTAGTTTCTTATAAATTTGTGCCTTATTATCTGAATACTTGTCTGGTTGGAATGAAAAGAATTCTTTTAGTGTTTGCAGTGGGCAGAAGGAGCATATACTGTTTATTATCTTATTATTTTATTTCTAGAAGACGAAAACTTAGCAGTTTCTCCTTAGGCCCTTAATAAAAGCATCTCTCAAGCACCAAAAAGTCCCGTGCCCTGAAGAAAAGTATTCACTAGTTAAGGTAGCCCACTGGAGTGAAAGTTGCTTTTCTGTAGACTCCATTGCAGACTTCTTTTTTTTTTTTCTTTTTTTTCTCCCCAGTAACCACTTTTGAACCCAATGCAGAACATCTACTTTACTGTTTGGTTTGGATAATTTGTATATATTGAAAGTGCCCTAAGAATTGCTGCAGGCAGCTTTACAGGAGATCTTTTCGCAAGTTGCCTGTGAACCTCAGTTCCTGAAATGGATGTCATTTATCTGTAAATGTTTTCACCTGTGTGTTCAGCCAGCTTCTGCTCAGAAACATTCAATTATGTTAGAACTTACTGTATAATATGCAAGGAAGAGTCATCCACGCAGCATGTATGAAGGGCCCAGTCCAGGAGGAAGTCAAAATGGGGAAACTTCAGCAACTGTTGGGATCAGTGTGGAACCTGATGAATTTAAGAATATGTTTCTGAGGCAATTCAGATCAACTGAAGTTTATGATTAAGCTACCTTGCCTGTGTTTGCTTTATTTAAACTTATCAAAGAATCTGAAAGTGAAGGTTGAATTAATGTGAAAATGCTTCATTCAGTGGGAGCATAATGGAGAACAATAATAATACCACATTACTAATTACTTTTTCAAAATTAAAAAGTTAATGAGGAGGAAAATGGTGCTAAATTTTTTGTATTTTCTTCCCTTTTCCCATTATATGAATTAAGGTTAAGATTCTGTATCACTTCTTTAATTTCTGCAGAAATGCAATTTATGCACAAGATTCTTCCCAGTAGAATTTCTATACTATTATTAGAAGGGCAATAGTCAGGCCAGCTCTTCGTGCAAGTCTCATGCACCTAACAAGCAAGGCCTGTGCATTTTAGAGACTATTATAGAAGGGGAGGTGGTGGTGGGGAAGCCTCTTCACCATTTGGAATGTTATTTATAGTTCCTGGCATAAGATTTAGTTTATGGGTCTTCCATTTGTGCTTTTACACGTTTGCAGCAAAAGGCACTTCAGCTCAACCATTCTAGCTTTTACATTTACTTTTGATTTGTGCAACGTTAAAGTTTAAGTGCCTTACAAGAAACTATAAAGTTATAATGCTCTTTGTATCTTGTAACACTCATTTTTATTAATTCTACACTCAAAGCTGAAAGGTTTTCCTTTAAGTTCTGTAGTGGTGTATTTTATGTGGAGGGAAAAAAATTGAACATGGATTAGGATAGGGTTTTTTCCAGTGGTTTAGGTCAGTTCAAAAGATCATGCAGTTTATTATTTGTGAAGATAGATAGATAACTCATATAAGTACAGTAATTGTTGGGGGGGGAAAGCATTCTATGTGCTGTAAGTGGACTTTTGATTTTTAGCTTCCATGGCAACCAGAAAAAAGTGTTTGGAAATTGCGTAAAGTCAATGAATGATCTTCAGGCAAATAAGAGATTATTTTTTTTTTCTTTATTTTTTTTTAACCTCAAAGAAGGGAAGCAAGAGGAAGGAGTAAGTTAGAATAAGAAAAAGCAGCATCTTGGAGTGAGTTGAGTTGGCCAAAGGAGAAGTTATAGCAAGGCCCTTGCATTTCTTTTCTTCTGCTGGTGTCACTGTGGGCAGACAGAACCCAGAGATGCTTGCTTTGGTTGGCAAAGGCCCAAGGGAAAATCGTAGGCAAGACAAATGGTGCTTCCTTAGGCAAGAGAAGATTGTTTTGTATGGACAGGAGTGCTTGAGCTATTCCTCGTAAATTTTATCTGAGTGAAAAGGGTTTGTTGGCTCCATCACCTATTCCATTTTTTCTTTAGATATCATCTTCCAGCCCTCTTACTACTGTACCTTTCTCTTGAACATGAGGAGTCGTAAATGGTTGGCAGGATTTCCTTCTCTTTCTGCATGAACGCTGACTGGCACTTGTGGCCTTGTGAATGAACTGTTTGACCCTCTGCAGTCAATATCAATAGCTGTGAGTTTCCATCACTGAAAGGTTTTGGGATGGAAGTAGGGGGCAGGGAAAGGCTTCTGCGGATATGATAATGGACGTGAAATCAGCACTTGAAATCCACCACTGAAGAAATTGTATTTAGTTGTGTACTTAGAGGTCCAAATTCTATTTAACTTTTAAATTGCTCATTCTCTGAGTAAAAAAAATAATTTTTGAATTTTTAGGTTAGGTCTTTAGTCTTTTCTCCTACTTCCCACTGACATCTTCATGGAGCTTTTCTTCATATGATCCATTTCGAAAAGCCATGTTTAGACTGCAATTGTAATTCAGCATAGCAAGTCTTTATCAGTTTTATAATTACGATCCATACCTGTAAATCAAATAGTGTAAAAATCAGACTTCCCTGTATGCTGTGGCAGCTTCGTGCAGTGTATTGTCCTTGTGAATTAACACTTAAAAATCAGTCAAGAGCTACAGACTGAAAGATACTGCTTTGAATCATTAAAATTATTAACCACCGCATTAGTGGTAGTTTTGTGTCTTGGTATCTACATCTGAAGATTCCAGCTATAGTGCAGCTGTGCAAAAAGAAAAAAGCTCTGATGAGATGATGAGATGGAGTTCAGCTTGAGATCGCTTACCTGTGTGAGATTGAGAAGAAAAACAAAATCAGTACAGTTTTTGAGGGGTGCAGTTGATTATTTCTGTACAATTTAGAAGCACCTAGGTCAGAGTTAGGCTTATCTCATATACCTGTCCACTGAAACTATGATTTTGCTTCTCTTTTTTTAATTATTTTTAAATACCTTTTTCTGTTTGGTTATTAGCCTTCAGTCTTACTGGAGACAGCTCTCCCTCTCTTCTTCCCACCTTCCTTTGGTGAAAGCATGAACCAAGGACAGTGTCTTTTATTCTTCCTGCCATTTTGGAAGCACTGTAGCACAAGAAGACCACACGGTCACTGGAGTGCAGCAGCGTGACAGCTTCAGCTGCTGGAGAGGGAGCAGCTGCTGGAGATAAACATCTCCTTACTGATCTTTTCTAAGTAGCACTTCATGCTGGGAATGGACATAGGGAGTTTGTTTTCAAATTCCATGGTGATGAGCCTTGACCTCTCGCAATCTCCGAAATAAGTTATTCGATGGGAAATCAATTGATGGTTGAACAGCCTTCTGTGGATAACTAAAATATAATTCCTAGGTTGCTGGGACTGAAGATGGAGTAAGGTGGAGAGAATTTGAACAAACAATGATTTCCAGTCCTGTCAGAAAATACTGCATTGTGTTTATAAATAAATCTGTGTTACTGTACACAGGGTATATATCAGCACGTAGATAAAACAGTATGAATTTAAAATTTAGTTTTCCAGATGACCAGCTGGTTGTTTGATACTTTCTGTGGTCCTACCTAACCTTTTGGATACAAAAATTGAAAGCAATTAGAGGAAAGATGTTTTGGTGATATAGTAGCATTTCTGTGTCCCATTCTGATTTCTATGTGTGTACATTAGAGCTTTCCTGCATTTTTTGTGACACAAGTTCATACGTAGAGGATTATGTGAGAGACTGTGAGCACTCACTTGCACCTGTAGTGAGGGCTCTTTAGCCTTCAAGTTAGAGCTGGGATTTGGAAAAGAAACCAGTAGGTGATAACATAGGATTTAAACCAGAATTACCTTTTCTCACAGGCACAGAGAGGAGATAAATCTAATGCAATTGTAAGGGGCTTCATAACATAACTCTGTAGTGTTGAGGTATATATGAAAGATTTTTCCAAGAGAAAGTCTAAGAGAGAAGAAGGTGGCTTTTTATCATCAGCAGGGGAGACCTTATTTTAAGACAAAAAAGGAAGTTGAGGGTGTTGAAGGGTAACACGGTCCTGTTTCTGGAGTGTGCATGGTTTTCTTGTTTTCTTCTGTCCTGGGTTGGGGGTTTTGAAATATTAAAAAATATAAAAATTCTTAAAGTCATTAAAAAAACCATAAAAATTGTTGACTGCATCTAAGGTCTCCACTATGGACTTCCATGCATGTGAATGAGATCCGTATATTAAAGATTTGTAGGCCCATTGCAAATCATACTTCAAGCTTCATCATAATTGGCTTGTGTATTCCAGCCCTGTAGTACATGCCACGTTCTCCTGAGTCTCCTTTCTTCATCTACTTATGCCTCTTACAAATTGGCAGGTCTGGAGCATTGATGAAAATCGCTGATTCAGGGCCCTGTTTAGAGTGAAGGCAGCTGCAGCAGAGCATCCACTGCTCCTGCAGCACACACAGAGGCAGTGGTGGTGGATGCCCAAGGGAAGCTAATTTATTGGTCTGACAGTGAAACACACAGAGATGTAAATTTTCATACTTTTCAAAGGCAAACAAGTACTGTTGTGGCTCATATTCAAGACAAGTATTCTGCTCATCCTTAGCTTTATTTTGTAAAATGCCTTTTATATTGCAGCTGGATTGCAAATTGGATCAGAAATTAGGAAGAAAACTTGTAAAAACTACAAGTATAAAAGCTCTTAGTGCTTTGCACCAGAATAATACTGTAGTCTTCCAGCTAATGAAAATCTCAGTACCTGATGCTAGCTTTTGCTTGCTGTGCTGCAGACGCTCCTTGAGTCTATGGTGGATGCAGCGGAAAACCTTTGCCCAAATGTTATGAAGAAATCTGGCATCCGTGAAGACCTGATTGAGGCTAGCACTGAGAAGATTTCCATCCCACGCACTTTTGTGAAAAATGTCCTCTTGGAGCAATCTGGAATTGATATCCTCAATAAAATTAGGTACTTTAACAGACTAGTTTAACAAAATTGGTTATAGAATTTGTATTTTGAGTTGCATGTTTGTGCGTTTGTGTAGTAGAAGACTTTTGGAATGCTTTTGTGACTCACGAGAAATCACATTAAGGCATTCAAAGAGCAGGAAATTGTCCTAGAAGTCTAGTGTATGTAGGTCAGAAGATTCAAATATTTGGAATATCCAGGACTGTTGATCCTTAATGCCTGTCTTTTTGTTTTATTTAGTAAGAGTTTTGATTTGTGGTACGCAAATAACATTGTAATGACTGATAATTTCTTTAAACCTCTGGAAATTCTCAGGTAATACTGAATTACAGTCATAGAAGGAAATAGCACTTACTTGCTTTGAGTGTTAGCAGTGCTTTTTCTGTTGCTGCGTTTAGTCTTGCCCCGTAGCTGTAGCAGTCACTTTTAACTTTTTTGTTTGTGTAGGGGTTGTGCACAGCAGACAGACATACTTTAAAAATGGAAATTTGGATATTCAAACCACAAACCTGGAGCAAAAACAGTTACCTTAAACAACACTTAGTTCACTCTTTAAAAAAAAAAAAAGTGGGGGGGAGGAAGGCTTTTAGCTGACCTTTTACTGCACCTTTTTTTCATATTAAATATGTACCAGAGAATGTATTTATGTAGTATAATGTGTTTGACCTGTACTTAAACCTTTGCAGTTGCCATCATTGGGCTAAGGAATCCTTTCTCCTTGATGGAAAAGCATGACATTTTGCATTGGGATGCTAATATCTTTGCAGAAGAGGAAAACAGTAAGGCTTAGAAATTAGTTTTGCAGAGTGCAAAATTGGCAGCAAAATTGGCAGGAAAAGATATTAAAGAGTTTCACTATGCTTTCAGAGTGTTTAAAATGGTTCAGGCAGTGAGTTTTCTTCATTTCACTTCAGTCCTATCAAACAAATCTTGGCCCTGAGATAATAATAGGGCCCCTTCCACCTATAGAAGGTACAACTGTACCTGGGGTGAAGCAGCCAAACTGTCACTCTTCCTGCCTTATACTATTTGAAATTAATATGTAAATAACTGGAAATTAAAATCCTTTCACTTTTATTCTCTTTATTCCCACCATGGCTTGGCCACCATTATGAATTGCATTCATATCCCTATGAATTGCATTGCCCTTCCAAGGAGTTTCCTACCTTTTCCCCCAGGGTTCCTGGAGCAGTAGTGGTAGCCCCAGGTAGAAATAGCTTTGTTAATCCACTGCAACTCAGTCCATATATAAAAACCTTAAAACAAAATAATGTTCTTTGCTGCTGCAACTGTCAATTGAAGCAGTTGGCCTTGAAATTGTAGAGGCAGGAGAGACAGAGCTTCAGGCTGCAGCTGAGGCATTTGTGCTTGTCAGCTGCAAATCAACTGCCCTCCACAGCCTGAGCCTGTTGTGTGGTGGCCAAAGACGGGAGCCCGAGGGAGCAATTCAAGGTACAATTTCTTTGATAGGAATTTACCAGCAAAACCTCAATTCACTGTATGGGTGTGTCGGTGTTCCAGGTATATCGTGTAATGGGAATGTCTGACCTGACATTCTCAAGGCAGAAGGTGCTTACCTAGAGCAAAAAGAAGCAGCAAAGTTGTGATAGTAAAGACTAGAGAAGCAGTATTGCACAGTTGCCCTTCAGCTAGCAGACAAACACAGAAAGGAGCTGAGGAAATGAGTGGATTGTAGCTCTTCAGTATAGTAGTATTAAACAGGCAGCAGTGTCCTACTCCCATTCCTTGGAGGTTTGTGTTTCCTCAACTTCAGTGGCAAAGTGAGTTTCACATGTGGTTTCTATTCAGCTCTCATACCCAGATGTTTTCATTTCAGCTCTTAGAAAAATGTTAGAAGCAGGATAAATATGGTACAGAGGCTCTTGTGTTTATTGTGTGATTCATGGGTTTATTTCTGAAACCTGCAGTCATGTATCCTGACACCCTCTAATGTTTTATTTCAAATAAAGTGACAGCACTGTGGATAATCATCGCACTGTTGAACATGTAATAAAGACAAAATCCTCCTGCGTGAATTAAAATGTTCTCCATCTCATTTTTAACTCTCACACAGCGAAGTAAAGCTGACAGTGGCTTCTTTCCTGTCTGACCGAGTTGTAGATGAAATCCTGGATGCGCTTTCCCACTGTCATCACAAACTGGTGAGTAGTTGCATGGTCGATATTTGAATATGCCAGGTATCATAACAATGCCATTATATTCCTAACGTGTTCAGTTTCTCCTTAGCACAGCTCTATTTTGAAATTGTTCTTGTTTTCATTGGTCTCACTTGACATCATTTGAAATGTGATCATGGGACTCTTGCCTCTTTGCTTTAAGTCAGATACAACCTCACAAGAGGCTGCATTATATATATTTGTCTTATTATCTTTTACACAGTGATCAGATCTAAAACTAAAAATGTCATCAGGATGCAACACTGAGTCATTAGTTAAGAACAGTGCCAGCACTTGTCCTGGTGAGATGATAAGGGCTGGTTGCTTGTGAGATTAGAGGTAAAATGTCATTCTTTAGAGAGAGACTGATGAAACTTTGAATGAATATACTTTGAGGCTCCTCCAGAATGTAGGTATCAAGTTTGAAGAGAAAGGAGTAGAAACGTAGGAAAGGAAACACTGCTTGTTATTTGAAGGTGTTGAGCTATCAGAGGCTCAGTAATTTTTTTATAAAAGTACTTGCTTCATCAAGAGTAGAAAAAATAAACAACTGTGTATCTACAGAAAAACATTTTGATTTCTAATGCAATTCTCTAAGGAGAACCTAGTACTATTTGGGGTTTTATTTCAGAAGACACTTGTGTGGGCATTCTCCTGATTGCAATTGCTCTTAATTTCTATTTGAAATGTCTCTGACTTAAGTTTACAGTCATGAGTTTATTCAGATGTTTTTCCCCACAAGAGAAGGGAAACGTATAGATTTCTCTTTATTTCCTCTCTATGAAGGACCTCATACACAGAAAACAAATCCCTCTTCCCCCTGCTCCCCTCCTTTTTCTTAAAAATAAATTAAAAGACTGGGTAATTTGAGGGTGTGTCTTCATGATACAGAGCAGCATTGTGTAAAGGACAACCTTTGGTCTCTCAGGAGCTGTGTAGCAGCATTAGCTCGCTGTATGAATGGCCAGATTAATGATCTCCAGTTGGTCCTGGAGCAGGCTCAGCTGGCATCAGCAGTGGGCTGTCTCTGTCCACTGGTGTTGCACAACTTGGACATACCCTGGCCCTTACACAGTAAGTCATTTTCTACCGCCTTTGAGTCATGTCAGTAAGAATCCTCTGCACTTTGACCAGCTGGTTTAAAAGCCTCTTTGAATATTATGGTCCCTAGAACCAGACAGACTATTCCAGTGTTTTAATCAACATTTTTATAGGAGTGAAACTGTTTTTCTCCTGATATTTTTTACTCCTCCTATTTACATAGGCAAGGAGAGAAGAATTCCTTCCTCTTGTCAGAGTTTCAGTGGCAGCTCATTTTCAGGCCTGGGTTTGCTAGATCTCCCTCCCAGTAATGGCTTCTGGACACTTGACGCTTGCTGCTTTTCAGGATTGTGTCCGTAGCTAATTGCTAGTGCTCTTAGTTCCTAAGGAATGATTGTCTGTACACTTGATTTGAGTGGGTTTATTTTGGGATCCGTTTTGGCCTGCATTAGTAACATGTCCCTTTCACTGGTTGTCTCTCCTACGCGTCTGTTAGCTGCAGATTATTTCAGGTAGCATAGCACTGGGAAAAGCATTGAAGAGCACAGTTCTCAACAATGCTGGTAGAGGAACTCCTGTCTAATTTGTCAGTGTTAATCTTCAACTGATGGCTTCAATAGGAGAGCTGACGGTTAGTTCTTAATGCAGCAAAGATCAAACGTACTGTGCCAACTTCTTAAATTGGAGGGTCACATACTACTAATTCAGTCACCTACAAATATCTGTATATGTTGCATCGACACGGTAGCATTTGAGGCAAATGTGAAAAAAAAGCACCTTCATTCGACAAGACCAGAGTTTGCCTGATGTGATGATGATTAGCCTTAATTATTATTATAGCCATTTTAGTGGGATTAAAGATAAATCTGTAACAGCTCTCTGGTTGTTTTTCCCGAGTAGACCCTAGTCTTACCCTGCCCTTTTTGGTGGTTAAGCAGTGGACTGTAGCACTCCCTAGCTGCCTCTTTGAAGGCTTCTGTGGCTAACTGATTTGGACCAACTGATCTTCAAATGCTTGATTTTAACAGATGTTATTTAATATTCTCTTTAGTTACCAAAAGAACTAGAAAATATATCATCATTTTTCTGACAACATAAACCCACTCTACTCCAAATACAATACAGAGTGGTTTATATAACATTCTCTGTGATCTTAGTAATGGTTTTTGCTGTGCAGATCTAAAGGTGGATTTTACTATTGTTAGGCTTTTTCCTCTCTTGATACTTTTGTATTTTATCCCATAGATTTATCAATGATTAATTTTTTTGTGTGTGGTAACCCCTACCTATTTCTTCAGTGAAACAGAAGTTATATATTGTACAAAACTGTTCTGTTTTTTAACTAGCAGTTTATAACATTTTGGACATCTAATAATTCTGAAAATTAAATTCACTGAAATTGTACATGTCTGTGTTATTTAATTGAAAAAAAAAAACCCAAATGGTCCAGGACAAAGCTTCTCTTCCACCCCTTTATTGTCCTTATAATAAAGACAGGAAAAATGCTGAGGAAGCTCCATAATAAGTCAAACGTAAGATGGCTTTTTATCTCACCTTTTCCTTTTTCTTTTTGCCTGTTTTACTTTCTCCCTTCCTTCTCAGAATGTGTTATGGAAGGGATTTTAAGATTAGCACATACAACCTAGCTTTGCTTTTCATACTTGGTCTTCTAGGATCTGGGATCATTTGAGTTCTGTAAGCTTCCTGGTTGGGTTTGGTTTGCCTTTTTTAACAATTTGATCGATTTGTTCCTGTCTTTATCCTTTCCTCCAGGCTGACCATTTGACTAGACGTGGCAAACCACTTCCACAGCAGGAATCACTGGAAATTGAGTTAGCTGAAGAAAAACCAACTAAACGCTCTATTATCACAGTCGAGGAGTTAACAGAGATAGAACGTCTAGAGGATCTGGACACTTGTATGGTAAGACACATTCCTCAGCCCATTTGGGTAAGCATGCCAATAACTGGAAGAAAAATGCTTTTCATGCATTTCATGGTATCAGGAAACTGAAGTTAGGAATTGACCTGAGAAACAATAAATGTTAGCTTATGAACATTTTGCCTGAGTTGCAAATTGGTGTTTAGCCAAGGAAAACCTTTACCCTTTTTTTCAGTTCTCCTTTCCTGGTACCTATTCAAGCCCTTTCCCTTCATACATAGCCACAATCAAGCTAATACAGTAAGTGTCCCTTCCACTGGCCACAATTTCACAGAGGTTCAGTTGCATTAATAAATTGGACCGTGGTATCCTTTGACAACATGCTGGTTTCTACCTTTGTCTTTATTCTACTTGACGTGGATTCCTCTGAGCCATGACAAAAAATGCTTCTGCCTGGAAGTGATATTATTGACCATGAACAGAAGTTGATTTTTTTAAAATAAGGTTTTGCATGTATAAAAGAAGTCTTAAAACTTTGAGACTGGGCTGCAAGTGATCCTAGAGGGCAAGCTTTTCAAAAGTCAATGTTTAAGGTGTGTGAGATTCAGTAAAATGCTGAACATAAAACACTGAAGTGCTTTGTAAAATCCCATGTGTGACTGTTATTATAAAATGGCTCCATGACATATCATGATGTTTTTATGAGATGTAAATCTACAGAATTACAAATAAATGTGTTGCTACCTATTTTCAATCCGAAATTCCCGTTCACCTAGCTCAGTCTGTTGAGGAACTCTACTGTGGACATGAACTTCATGGAGTGCTTCTTTGTTACAGTTTATTCAGTCTAATAGGAGGTTACTGCTGCAAGGGATGTGCTTTCTCCTCTGCCCTCCTACCTGGCTCCTTGGCCCTGTACTTTCAGAGGAAGCTAAGCTGTCAGAAAAATTGATTGCATTTTTTTATAAAAGAAGTTTGGTTGATCCAGTTCCCTGAATAGACTTACTGCAGAGCCAGATAAGTACAGCTCAAGAAAGGGAGCAGCAGGGTTGCTCCTTTCTGCAGCAGCTATCTTTTGGTCTCACTTAAGCTGTAAAACAAAAGCATGTCTTCAATGGAAACATCAGCTTAATATAGTTCTATCTCCCTTCTATATCTCCTTCTCCACCAAGATTTGATTTGATGCAGTATTTGAACATCACAAATCCCTGTGAAGCATATGGTACTATCCTGGCTCATTGCTGGTACTATCAAGTTCCAGAAGCTTTCTGTAGCCAACATTCAGTAATCATTTGGAGCCCTAAATGCTATGGGAAAGAGACATCCCAGTAAAATATGTGGCATCTGAACCCTGTACCTGTAAGTTAGTTTTTGTATGCTGGCTTTGTATGTAGAAAAATAAGCTAAGTGCTCATTTTAATACCCCACCCTTCCCCTTTATATTTATTCTTAAGCCTGTTAAGAATAATAATACTGGAAATGTGAAAAATAGCTCATGTCTTTATCTCATATCGCCATGGTTATATGAAGGGATCATATCACTGCTTTCCCTTTGGTCATATTAAAATAATGGAAATGTGATGGTGCTTACACTCTTTAAAAGATGCATTAGATGCTAAACTGTACTTATATTCAGAAGTGTTTATATCTCTCGTCATTCTCTTCATTCACCTTCATCCTGCACAGATTCAAGTATCTTTGTGACCCCGATTTTCATCAGTATCTAATTTCTGAAGAGAATGAAACACCAAATAAATACAGGACAGTAATCTTAGTACTAAAGAATCCATTTATTAAATTTTTGTTAAGAGCTGCTTTTTTGCATCCTGGGTGCAAGTGATATTGGTTGCTGTTATAAAAATATCTAGATAAATAGATAGCCCCAGAAGGCTGACGAGTACAGGGATTTTTTCTGAACTAGTGTTCTTACTGAGTTTTTTGCAACTAAAAGCATCCTAAGAGTAGATATCTTGCATCTTCTGTGTGGAGTTAGTAGCTTCAAAGATAGCTAAAATACATCACTTGGAAAGTGCTATGGGAAAATCCTGTGGCTTTCAGATATTTATCTGCTCTAGTGGGACGTGTCCCTGCCCATGGCAAGGGGTTTGGAACTAGATGATCTTTAAGGTCCCTTCCAACCCAAACCTATTTTATGATTCTATGATACTGTCTTGGAAAACTGAACATGATTTGTGGCAGCTTGTAAGTGTCATACATATATTTGCGTGGAAATGATCAACCTTCTGAACGGGACACCAGTGAATATTTTATGAACTGGTCAGTGCAGGAAACAGATCTGTTGCTGAAAGTTTTTACTGAAAAGAGAAGCATATGGTTTTATGAACTATAATTACAAACCTGATTTCCTTTCATTATTTTAATATTAAAGGAGACATAACTATTTAGATCCCACTTCCACAATGGCATTAGTCCAGAACACTGCCTTGTTTGGCCATTGGAAATCCCTAAACATTACAGAGTGTGATGATAAGGCAGATCTTAGCCTGGTGAGTAGGTAATGTACTTGGTTGTGTATCCTGGAAACCTCAAACCTGGACCCTTGAATTGCAGCTTGGTGTTATGCATGTTGGCAGCCTGGTCTCCTGTGGCCAAAAGAATGAGGAACACGTGGGATGAGGCTGATAATGTTTTTGAGATGCCAGGAAAAACTCACCTATTCTAAGCCCTGTCTATCTCTTTGCTCCAAATGGTTGTCATGATGTCTGGGGAAGAAGAGATTTTGAACTTACAGGAGAGGCACTTAGCTTGGACCACTGCTTTGAGGGAGATGGTTTTTTTTACATTTGCCAGACTGGATTCATTTTGGAAATGCATTAGCTTCAGCCAGCCTATTCTCTTCATTCTTGTTTTTTTCAGCGAGCCTATCAAGGATCAGTATTCTGACTGAGGCAATGTGTACAGCAGCGTGTTGTTATTCCCCAGCCTCCCATAAAGCTGTATTTGAACAATTTGGGGGCAAACGGGATCCAGGTTCAGAGTCTATGTTTACAGGTAGATAGCACTGAAGCTAGGTGAATGACTATGAGTGAGGTAGATAGAATCATCTAGGTTGGAAGGGACCTTTAAGATCATCAAGAACAGCCATTAACCTAACTGCCAAAACCACCACTGAACCATGTCCCTTAGCAACACATCTCTAAATATCTCCAGGGATCGTGATTCAATTGCTTCCCTGGGCAACTTGTGCCTATGTTTGGTAAGCTTTTTATGAAGAAATTTTTCCAAATATCCATCTTGAACCTCCATTGGGCCAACCTGAGGCCGTTTCCTCTTGTCCTATCACTTGTTACTTGCGAGAAGAGACCAACCCCCACCTCACTACAGCCTTCTTTCAGGTGGTTGCATGTGTTTGTAATAAAATGCTCATGAGCTCTCTGTTCTTATATGCAGATTGAAAGTGGAAGGCAAGAAGGTTTGTGTCTACAACTTGGACTGGCAGCATAGGGATCTGAAACCTCCAGTCCTGGTGACAGAGTGGACAGGCAGGCACTGGTGTGTTTCGCAGCCTGCCCACCTATTCTGAGGCAGGGTGGCTGGGAGGATTTCCTTGCCCGAGTAGAGAGTGGCCACCCATCCACCTTGAACTTTGATATGTGTAAAAACACAGACAAGACCGAATGAAGTATTGCAAATGGGCCCATTAAATGCACCACTGAAAAAATAGACTTTTAAATGTTATTTCTAGTATTTTTGTTGTGGGAATTAGGACTTACTAAATACCAAACTGTGCAGTTAAAGCTAATTAGCTTCAATTTAGGATATGATTCTCATCCAGCCTTTAATGGTGGCCTGAGACCCCATAATATGAAAGATTTGTCAGTCATAGCAGAATTTACTAGTTTGTTAAATGAGTTCTGAAGAAAGCTGGGAGTGATTGAGTGGTCCAGTGTAGGATGTGATAGCTGGAACATCTCAGAAGCTGAGAATTACTGACCTCCCTGAGCTGCAATAAATTAATGGTTTCTTAATCTACAGCTTAGTTGTCTGTGTTTAATTAGAGATACATTGATGGTACTAAGTCACTAGCTAAAAGTTGCATGCAAGTAAGATGGAAAGAAAAAATCTGTATGCAGAAAATTACTTACTATTCTCAGATTAAAGGAAAAACCATGGCTTGCTTTTCAGAGCTTAGGCTTAATAATGAATTAACTTCATGAAATAGCACACCTTCTCTAATTTTTTCTGTGCGTATATGACAAGTGACACAGTTTAAACTAATGCATGCATTTTAAAATTAACTTTATTTAAAGCACCCTTTTTACTGAGATTGATATCATGTATCTTGGTATGTGTAATTGTGGGGGTAGATAGTAGCTGATTAATTTTGTGTAATGGTTCTAGTTGTACTTTATTCTTTCATAGCCATTAGTTTTTTGCAAGAGTAAGAAATATTAAATAGTGCTCAATTCCCCACCAAAAGGTGATTTTGTTAGGTTGTGCATCTTTGTTAGATTGTGTTTAACAGTTATGTTCTAAAGCTTTTCTTTTTTTAGCTATTTGAATGTTAGTTTCGCTTCCAGAATACTAAAAGGAGATCGTCACAGTTGAGCCACTATATAAAGAAAAGTTTGGAGAGATAGCTTTTTTTTTTTTCTAGAAACCTATGTATTCATTAGCTTTAAAATATCTATTTCAGGAATATAATTATATTACTATTACAAGAATGTAGCCAGGATAAGTATTGCTTTTAGAGCAAAGCAGAGATTATTATTTGTGTTATGAAGAGGTATGGTAGGAAATTGTTTGAAATATTTCAAGGACTTGTAGGTTGTAATACAAAAGTCTGCCTATAAATTTTCTTTCAGTGTAAGATTTAAAAGCTTTAATGGTAAATTATGTTTGCCAAAATGCTTGTAACTAATAGAAAAGGACTGCCTGTGATGAATATTGAATCTTAGCCATTCCTCATCTATTTCTAATTTTAACCATAGAAATGGTTCTATGACTTTAATGGAAGAAAATTATAAAAAAATATTCCATAAGCAATATATTAAAGTTTTGGTTTTTCTTGAACAATATATTTCACTTGTACAGCAGAGAAAAAAATTTGCAGAAGTAGCAGAACACTTATAGATTGGTGGTGTATTTTTTTTCCTGTGAATGGACTAGCTAGCCATTGTCAAGAATTTAGCAGATTAGTCCAATATCCACATGAAGACTTAGAAATCTATGGGTTATGAAAGACAAGGAGTGTATGGACCTCAGTATTTTCAGAGGAAAGGGAGAAATTGCACTCACCACATAAGAATTAATTTTTTATAAAAAAACTCCAGAACTCATAAAGCACCACTTGAAAGCTTTTTTTCCCCATCCCCTCATCCAAATCAAATTAGAATTAAAACAATAGAAACCCCTTCAGTTGCTTTCACTGGAGGAAGGAGATGATCATGGTACAAACTGAAGTTCACATGCTCTGATGCTGTAGGAAGAAAAATTAAAGTAGAGATTCTCTGGTACATCCTGATGTACTACCACATCTGATTGTGTTCCTCACTATTTACCTGCAGCAGAATTGTCTCAGGCATAAGATAATCAGCTTTTTGGATGAAGGACTGGAATAAAACCTCAGTTCCTGTTGGACTCTCTATGTTCTTCTGTGCTATAAATAAAGTTCTAGCTCTGTGACTGGCTTAATTCAGCAAAGATAACTGTTCTTGCTGAAAAGAGTGTTTCCCCTTTCCCCTCTACACAGCTCACTTTTCCTGCCCACACCCTCACACTTGTACTGGTGTTCACGCAGCCTCAATACAAACTGGGTGTGGGAATTGATTCCACTGAAAATTAAGCTTTCTGTGGAAGGATTTCTTTCCCAGGTTAGTTTACAGACTGACTAGTCCTCTGGTTGAGTCCACAAAACAAATCCTGAACGGCAGGAACAAGCAGGCAGGGATGAGGGCAAAGGCAGCAGCCTGGATGAATGCCGGATTAAATTGATTGTGACACTTTGGTTTCTCTCTTGTATGCATTAGCAGAAATGGGCCTTTGATGTGTGGTAAATACAGCACTCTGTGGGAAGCTAGGAATTGGCTTTATGGTATGCGAGGGTATTCTTGGCTTCTGAAAAGGCTCCGTCACAGGCATGCAAGCAAATCTACTTCAGTGGGAGTCCAGTAATATTTCTGACTCACCCCCAAGCTAGGACAGTTAATGGGAGTGTCACCAGGAGGGTGATGCTGGCACGGTGGCCACATGGTCCCTAAGCAGTTCCCTCCACATGCAGTGCTATGGCTGAGAAAGTAAGAGACAAAGGGAGACAGTGGGATAATTTTTCAGAACCTTGAATGTCTTATTTGCAAGTTGTGTGTTTGTACGTTAGCCTCTCCATTGTTACGATTGCACTAACTTCACTTGGGAATATTTGTTACCTGCCTTTCCCTGGGTTCTCTTATATACAGCTTTGCAGCATCCCTACTGCCCTTAGAGGTCCTTATTTCTGTTTATTCGGTGCCCATTTCACATATAGACTACAGACTATAGTCTCTTTCAGACTCATGAGAGGTTCCGTGCTCCCAGCTGAAATAGTTCAAAAGAAATCTGTCTTTCAATGTCTTTTTCTTAGTTTCTCTGTGTGGAATGAGGTGATGGATAATTGCTATATAGTATGGTTTTTTTAAACCAACTGAGACGTCCTAGTCAGAGTTGAAGGCTGCTTCTTACAATGTAAGATGTATTATTGGCACAATATGAAGTCGCCGAAGGATGAGATAAACCGCTTCTAATAACAGCACTGAATGCCTGGTTAAGAAAAACAGTAGTGTAAAATTGGAGACTTATTTTCTGCTTAGGTTGAAACGAGAATTGTGAAATGCAACTGCTGGGTATCTGTTTCCATAGTGGCACTTCTGTATCTGAAACTTGTCTTCCCAAAACTTGTTTTGCCATCGTAGACAGAGATTTGTATTGGGGATGGAGGGGAGGGTACATAGTTAGGTCCTTTGTGGCAGCAGTTTTCGTACTGGTACAGTTTCCATAGTCTTATTTCACCTGTCATGAAAAAGTCACATTGAAAGGAGAATTCAGTAACAAAGCACTCACTGAAACTCTGGTCTTGAGTGTTCATTTAAGGGTTTTAAGGGGAGCTTAGCTCTGCTACAGTGAATTGGAATGCCTGGGCTGCAGGCAGAGTCACCTGGTGGCTGCTGGAGGCTCTACCCTCCTGGTGGACCCCTATCCACCTCTTGCTGAGAGAGGTGACTATCCCCACCTGGGTTTGCTTGCCAGCCAGCACTGGCCCAATGGCAGGGATCACCCAAATGGCTCGCTTACATACTTCAGGTAAAGTTAACAGGTTACGAGGACAAAGCCCCTTTGCATGATCTGGATTGGGGGGCATTTGTGTGACCCCTTTTGCCAGCAGAGCTATGGAGTCAGTTGATTTTCAGCACAAATAGATAGAGAATTCATCTTTCCACAGCCTCTGTTTACAACAACCTACTCATTATTTCCCATGGCAGATTAGCAAGGGCTCCTTTGGAGGAGTTCTTGCCAAAATCTAGACTCTGTAACCTTTGGCAGAGGGACAACAGCAAGCAGCATGGGAATAACCTCTAATATTGCTGTTTCTGTAGCACACATCTGTCTGCAACCATAATGCTTCTTGATTTAATTAATAACTGGCAAGTTGACCTTCTCAAGTGTTTGAGGAATTTTCTGTATAGGTTTCATGGTCCTCTACTTTTTTTACTTTCCTACTGCTTTTTGATTCTTCCAGTGTCTCAAATAAATAACTTGGCACAAGTTACTTATCTGTGTCATATGGGGGTGTCTTGTTTACTCTGAAATCTGGAGAACCTACTGAAAATAGCACATGCATGAGTCTGTCTGTAAGAGTGCTTCATGGTTCTCGCTTCACCCAGAAGAACAGGAGGCTTGTGATTTTTTGCTCTGCAAAATTGATTCCTCATATTGCAGGGAAAAAGAATAGCTGCTCACAGGAACAGGGGAGAGGAAGCCCGTGTTAGGGCAGGTGGTTACAGGGTACCATTAGATTTTGCTTTATTTTGTTGAGGAAAAGGAGGTTAGGATGAGCTAGGTTACTGGAATAGGAACCTTTAAATAAGTAAATAAAATCAAGAGTTACATATTGCCAAAAGGCTAGAAGACAGCTTCTGAGTCACCAGATCTCATCCCTGCTATCACTGACAACTGCATCACACAGTCCTATTCATAAATTTATCAAGTTTCCTCTCAAAACATTTCTGTCTCAGGCTAGAAGAGAACTTAAATAGGTTATTTTTTCTGCTATTGTTCAGGCTAACTAAAACCTCATTGCAAAGTGGTGGGTGTGTCTCTGCAGTAAGATCTTGCTTCATGTGAGTAAAGATCAAATGAATGTAAATTTTGGAGGTGAGTAGTGACAGGATTGAAATACTTATCTGAGACCAAAAGCTCGTAAACTGGTGACAAAAACCTTCAAGTAAGCAAATGTTAACAACAACGAAGAGGAATGAACAAGATAGAAAGACATAGCAATTGAAAAGTCAGGGTAGTTTCATTTGGAACTAATCAGAAGAATCTCTTCTTATCTTGTATGGTTTAGCTGTGGGTCATTTCCAATACCATGGCATTTAGATACTCCAGAAGAAGTTTGTGTCCATACTGTATGAGAAATTGCAGAATCCAGTGCCTTCTTGCCAGCCAGCAATTAATTTCATGCTTATGAGTGAGCAGTCCTTTGCAAGGTGGGCGTCTTCCTCTTCTTTCATGGTGTTTCTGTCCTTCTTAGGCTCATGTGCTGCCCCGTGACTGACTGACAAGCAGCATTATTTAAGTCACAGCATTATTTAAGTATCACACTTAGGTGCTGGCACTCCATAGACCAGCCTTTGAATTTTGCCATCCTCTTCTTGTGTAATTATGATTGATCATTTCTGTAAGTTTGTCTTAGAGGAGAAACTCAAATACTCTGCTCAGGTATTTCTGTTTCCCACACAAGCTCTTAGCATATTTGCTAGTTGCCTATCAAGACATCTCCTGTTTTTGATAGGGAGATATCTTGATGTAGTAGTTCCTGACAGGACTTAAAATTCAGAAGGTTGGTAGATTTTCTTTAATGTTTAAGTTCACAAAGCATATCTCAAAGTATCACGGGTTTAAAGATCTACTGTGCATGCTGGAAAGATGTCTGGGACAAACTTCAATGAGAAAAGAGCAGCAGCTCAAAGGTAAAAATTCCTTCCCATAATAGGTCTGAGCAGGGAGACTACTAGTCCACTTCCCCGTCCAGGGCAAACTGTATCTGAATCACTGTGATGAGTCTCCCTGTAGCATTTCTATTTTCAAATGTCACTGCTTCAGCACAAGCAATGCATCGCCTGCCCCCAGAGGGTCTAATGATGGTGGTTTTTGCCTGGATGACTTCTTATACTTTTGGTAGCTGTTCACTTCAGGTTGTCAGAAGGGCAGAGAGATGCAGAAGTTGTGTTGGTGCTCAGTCCTGGGAAGCTCTAGGGCAGGCAGATACAACAGCTCCCATTCATAAAATCATAGAAAGGTTTGGGGTTGGAAGGGACCTTTAAAGATCATCTAGTCCATGCCCCTGCCTTGCGCAGGGACATCTTTCGCTAGGTCTGGTTGCTCAAAGCCCCAACCCACCTGACTATGAACACTTTCATTCAGGAGTACCTTGCCTCAAACTTGCTTAAATAATGTTATTGCACAGGGCACCTGACTCATATGGTCTTTAAATAATTGTGTAAGAATATCTTAAATGACTGTCCACCCCTCCATATTTGCTGGGTTTAAGAGCTTTTTCTTCTTACTATATATATATGGAAGTTTAGGCCAGGAACTAAGCAATTTTTGCACCATCGTTTGCCAGCTGAAGGTAATGAATGACCACAAGGAAGCAGGTTCTGGTGTCTTAAAGAGATAGTTTGTGCCATCTGACTGTCAGTAGCTCTCTGTTCTACACCTAGTTTTCAACTAAAATAAATTAGCTGGAACCATCCTCTTTGTTTGTCTTATAGCCCAGCAGCTGTGGAAGGTGCTGCTAACCTCTTCATCAGCAAGTGAAAAATGGAACTGATGATACAGAGAATTGCTTTTTCTCTCACAGGTTGGTAGTTGCAGGCAGAGTTCCTTGCAGGGTACTCATTCAGAACATTAAATAAAAAATTCAGTTTAATAATTTTAGGAACTGCTCAGCTTAATTAATGCATCTGATTTTTTACTCTTTATAATAAAAGCTTTGGATATTTATATGCAGGAATATTTATAGCAGGAATTTTATATTATTTGAAAGATGTAAGTGCAGAATTATTAATTAAAAGATATATTGAAATACTTGGCGAAATATCACAGAGTATGAGCCACATCTTAGCAAGTAGAAAAGCAAAGGGTTTTGACTAGTAAAACAAAACGAGCTTAAGGGCAAATCTGTTGAGCTTATCTTACTGCAGCACTACTCTTTTTATTTCAGAAAATATTACTGTACAAAGTAATTCAAAAGGTCAGGCTGGTTTAGATGAGACTAATTGAATTAATTCTGAACCACAGCTCCTCCTCTAGGAATTCAACTCTCGAGGAAGGGAAGGAAATAAACAAACATAGGCCTTAAATTCTTATATGGATTATTTGTATGCCATATTTATATATAGTATTTCCATATAGAGGACAACATGCTGAAATATAAGGTCAGGAGTAGATCCTCTGCTGGTGTGAAAATGCATAGCCACTACATTCAGGACAGTTGTACAAACAAACAGCAACCTATGGCAGTTTGGCTTTGGTTTCTAAATGATGTGTTAGTGGCTTTACTCTTCTTGTCTCCTGTAAAATACTCCATTAACTGTCATGGATTTTAGCATTGCATTTAACTTTCCAAGGACAATGGCACTCGAGGGGGAGATTCTGAGGTCGGTGATTCAGGTTACCATTGCTGCTAGTGGGAAGTACGTAGCTAAATATCTGCAAGCCATGCTGAGGATTTTACCCTGGAAATCATGTTATGAAATCTTCACTAGCAGAAGTAAGCAAAGGCAATTTTCTGGTTTCTAAGACTTTCTGTACAAATGGTGAGACACCTGTGTGTCCAAAGGTTCATATGCAAAAAGGCAAAATCGGTCAATTTACTGCTCTGCTTTATGAAGAATACCTGAAGATTTTTTTTATTTTATTTTATTTTTTAAATGAGAAGCAGATGTGTGACATCTCTGTCAAAGTAATTAGGAGACTAGAAGCAGCATGGGAAATGTCGATGACTGTAATGGTCTCATAGCAGCTTTACAGGTCAGGATTCCTTATAGCAAAAGAAACAGCAGATAAAATGCCGTGTTTTCTTATGCCTCTTTGTTAAAACAACCTACCCCACAAAATACATAGAGCGGTAACAATTTAGCACTGGTTGAAAATATTCTGAAAGAATCCTTGAAAATGTTTTTTGCTGACAGTTTATTCCCAGTTGGCACACTTATGATTCCCCCATGGAATTTCTGGTTTTGGTTGCGGCTTGGCGTTTTATCTTTAGCAAAGGCCCGTGCCCTGGGAGGCAGGACACTTTATTTTGCAGTTATGCTGAGAGCAAACGAAGTGACAGGTTGGGTGGGATCATGGTCTGTAGTACTTTAGGGGTCTGAAGACTAGCATTGGGTTCTCTGCAGAGCAGCCAGGTTCCTTGGTGACTTCAGGCGAGTCCCTGAGCCTTTGCTTTGCTTAATGGTGCTTCCTTGTCTAACCTGTTGCCTGCTGTGTGCATCCCTCTCCTCCTCCTCCCTGCTTACTCCCCACCCACAAGCTTTTTAGCACCTTTTAACTTTGAAATGGCTCAGTAGTCACACTCAATAAGGTGAGATCACTGAAGTGTGGAAGGTAGGAGGTTTCCATAAACCCTTGCTGGATCAGGATTGTAGACCTAAACTCACCCAAATCCCGGGATTGCCTCCTGTTATATACGTACTGCTTTGCACTTTGGTCCTAATCACATTTGCAGCTGCTTGTATAATATAAATTAACTTTCCTGCTTGTGTATTAAATACACAGAACACAGTGCAGTACTGCCACAAATCCTATCTGAAAGAGAAACTGTGTTACAGATTGATTTTTTTTTTTTTTTTTTAAATATGTGCTGGAGATTTATTTTTAATTTGGTTTCAGTTTTCAAGATGTTTCTCAATGGATTCTGCGGTCTCTCCAGCAATCTAGTGAATAGTACTATAGAAGATGGGCAAGAGAAGAAAGAGCATAGATTCTGGCAGGGAAATGGAGCAAGAGTGGATGTTTGTGTGGGTGGCATAAAAAAAATGAGAGTAATGAGGAGGTGTGCCTTAATCACTGTTAGCTGAGAACTCCTGCTTAAAGTCGAAGTTCCTGATGGTAGAAGAAAATGAAATTTTAAAAACCCCAAATATATAAACAAAGAAACAAAACCCCTGAGGACAGTAGGAAAATAAAGGAGTGGAGCCGTCTGCAAGAATATTGTTCTTGCTATTCCAAGAGAGCCCATTGGGTCTTTAAAACTTTTAGCTACAGTTAAGCTTATAAGTATGAACTGTGACAAGTGTTTGGTTTTTGTTGAAAATGTCAAAGCACTAAGAAACTGACCTTAATATCCCTTCAACAATTAAATTATGAAATTCCTGTTATGTGCAGACTGTTTTCACTGCTGGTAATTAAATGCCAGTGCAATATCATCCATTTAAAAAATGCAGCACTTCCTTGCCAAGAAGTTTAATCCAGACCATGACTATTGACTTCTGCCACAAACACTGTGCTAATACCTGCAGGGTTCTTATAGCAGCAGTTCCCATTCAACTTGAAGACAAAACCACACTTCTAATAAATGCTTTTTCTTACTCTAAATTAAGGAGGAGCGTGATTGGTCCTGTGCCACAAGAGGTGGGATATGGCATTGCTTCATTTCACGATGCCTGTGCTGCTTCCTTTTTTTCTTTTAATTTTTTTGAAGGGGAGAAGAAAGGTCGCACTTCATTAATGGAATAGCATTTTTCTAATGTGCCAAAAGTGTTTGAAAACCTGCACCTCTAAACCTCTTTATGGGAAGGAGAAATACTGTTGCTTTGGATTATGTTTATTTAAACCTCAGGAGAACAGATTTGCACCCCTTTTCATTCTTTCAAAAGCAGCTTTGTTTTGTTTTCCTTGCTCTCCTGCTTTCCACAACATACTGCTGATTTTTAATTCAGAAGCCTCCTTCCTAGGAACAGAATTATAGGAGTTTTTTCACTGCTGCTGGCAACAAAATGAAAAAACACAGTAGATTGGGACAGCAGGTGGCAGGTTGGCACCATTGATGAGTGACATATATTAGAAACAAACATCTGAAAACCTGAATTTGTCCCAATGGAGATAAAATAAGAGCAATCACACTCTTCTCAGGTTATTCTCTGGAAACACAAAGTGTATAGCACCTCCAGATGCAAGGGACTTTTACCTCATTCTTGCATGGCACCTTTCCTGCTAAGACTTCTAAGTGTTTTGGCTTTAGTTTTCTTTGTTTTGGTGACTTCTGGTTTTTGCCTCCTTTCCTGAGAACTGCTATTGCTTTGTCTTCCCCATTCATATTCTTTTTTCTTTCTTTTTTGCTGCATGGAGACTCTCTGCTGTACAAGTGTAAGTATTTTTTTAGCTCTGCAGTTTCTGGCCTACTTGTTTGCGTTTTTGTGCTCCATTTGCCTCTGTACTGCCTTGTGAGTCTCCTGGGAGACTGTAGTGCCATCCATCTGCACCTACAAATGAAACAGGCACCAGTTCAGGGATGAGACTGAGTTTTACAAAAAGATTCGGCTAGCATAGCTTCTGAATTTAAAGCATCCCTTGGCTTTAAGACCAAACCAAAGCAGAGTGCTGATGTTGAAGGTACAAGCACAAATGTTACTGCTCAGAAAGAAGAGCTATTGATTTGGGGTTTATATCCAAGCATCATCCAGCTTAATGAAAGAAGGGCTCAAAAATGAGCAAAACCCAGGTCTTTCTTGTCGCTAGGATGAAAGAGATGTCAGAGGTTATCTCGGTTTGGTCAATTGTTTTTTCCTTTGTCTGGCTGAATCACCTTGAGCTTTTGACTACTGTTCTCACCTTTTATGGCTGTCACCCTGATCTGAAAACCCATATATTTTTTTGCAGGAAGGAGGGTTGAAGGGAGACTGGATGGGGAGCTGAATTTCAAGAGGGAGGGGGAAGTTTTTCATTAGTTTGTTTGATATCTTTTGAAAGGGAAATGACAGGAGGGTCACAGACCATCTCTGTATCTATTAAGATTGAATATAAATTACTTAGGAAGAGGAGAAAAACATGGAAATAAGCATATCCCTCAGCACTGACAGTAATTTAAATCATCTGTATAATCAAGAATGTAGAGTATCCGAGACCCTGTTGCACGTTGTTTTCTAGCACTCTAAACAAAGTGATTTTATTTGTTAATTCCACAGTTGGTAACATAATTTAAGAAAATGTAAGAGAACTCTTATAGTTATGTGAGGAAGGGAGTCACAAGGGAGGAATCATGGGAAGGATCCTGGGAGTTTATAGTTAGCTTGGACATATGAGAGTGTATGACTTTAAATAACCCCTTATTTGGGAGCGTGGTGGAGACTTGCTGGCTCTCATCTATGGCAGAAATGACTCCACAAATTACCTTTGTGGAGTCATTTCCAGAGATCTTAGTGGCATAGGTGCAGTTAAACTTCCCAGAGAGCCTCCCAAGACCCAGGTGCAGTTAATCTTTATATCTGTTCTGACAGGCAGCCTAAAATGTGCTCATGGAAAAGTAGGCAAACCAAGGGAGAAGTTCAGAAGGTGGTCTGCTGGAATGGGAAGTCTCTGGAAGATGTGGAAGAAGTGAAGGAGGGGAGATTCATAGTAACAGCTATTCCCCTGTAAAGGCCACAAGTGAAACATAAGGCAGGAAAGCCTCGTTGTGCTTTTGTGGCCAGAGATGGTGGGAAGGCAGAAGGTGCACGTTTGCCAAACCTGAACTACTTCCAAGAACTATAGGAAACAGGGCTCAGGCTGGGGAGAGGCAGAGGTCTTTCCCTAGGAGTTCAGATATCTCCTCTGGTAATGACCTGTGCTCAACTGCTGTAGCATACTGCACAGTGGCTGAGATATTAAGCTGAGATTAAGTCTAATATTTTGTAAAAAGAGCACACTGGCCTATTTAAATTAATGCTTTGACCCATTTTGCTCTGTGTGTGATCTGGAAGGTTCTCTTGGCAAGAAGCCTTTCATCCATGCACTTCCTAAACAGACTAGAAAACAGAAGGTTTTCAAATAGAAGTGTAGGTATAGCTGTTATTCATGCTGTTAAAGCAAATGGGAGGCATATCTATCTTTATCCCCAGCAACCAAGCTGCTGATGGATCGTGCCAAGCTGACAGTAAGTTACAGCAGTGATCCAGACTCTGGCTTATGGTCATCAGCACAAGCTCTGCAGGGTCATCTGGGGGCATTTTCTTGTCTGGGAAGGAAGATGAAATTATTCTGTTCCTGGCTGTTGGGGATGTCTTGGAGCATTTAAATCCCTGTACAGGAATCTCAAAACTTGCCCATGGGTGCTCTGGGCTGATGCAGCACTCAGCTTGTCTGTGTTCATCCAAGAGCGCTCTGAACTCTGGCTGTGAAGTTACCAAGCGATTTGAGGTCTCTCAAAAGCCTTTTATTGTGTCCTCCTTTCCAATCTTCTTTAGCACATGAGTTGCTGCATTAGCCCACCAGATGTAATTTCCAGTCACACCACAAAAAAAAAAGTGGCGAACAGACTAAAATGCATACAAATATACATTAACAAGAGAAATGAGCTGTGGCTGGAAGTAAAACTA
The DNA here is from genome assembly GCA_004320125.1 of Scolopax mira. Taxonomy (NCBI): domain Eukaryota; kingdom Metazoa; phylum Chordata; class Aves; order Charadriiformes; family Scolopacidae; genus Scolopax; species Scolopax mira. The sequence goes on from BJBW01001433.1 coordinate 164,682, forward strand.
GGGAACTGCTGACAGTGCCTCCTAATTGCTGTTACCCAATGCTGAGCTGCTTCGTCTCCTCCTTACGTGAGATGCAGATGCCTTTGGTTGTTTCAGGTTTGGGTGGTGGATCAACAGCTGTCCAGGTGTGCAGTTCAGAGGCTTCCCACCTGCCAACCCATTGCACCATCCATTGCAATTTTGACTGAAAAAGTTCAACACCTCTCCAGCCGCTTGCCATCCAATCCATTTTACTTAATTTATTGGTAACTCTGAAAGTAATGTCTGATATTTTGATGCAGTAATACTTTGCCAGCTCATTAGTTTCATGGTAAGTCTGCTCAGATGGCAAGCTATTTCCAGGCTGGTCTTGAAACTATTGTGTCACTTACTGATGCTTGTCAAATGTGGAAGTGGAAACCTGCAACAGCTAAAGGTATCTTTTTTTCCCCAGCAATGTGCATGGCAATAAAAGCAGAGCTTCATTGCCCAGACAGTGCTATCACTGCCCACTCTGTAGTCTGCAGGTCCTTCTCTGGTCTTGAGAAGATGAGTAATAACTTTCCTGTTAGGAAAATCTGTCATAACCCTGAGCATGTGAATAGTGGCATAATAATCCTGCTGGCTACTTTGGATGAGAGTATGAATTCAGTAAATGTAAGTCTGTGCGCTGAACTTTCCATACACAAAAACTAGCAAATGTTTACCATAAACAATTCATAGTTTGTCTGAAATGTCAATGCCAACTATGTTTTTTCTCTGGCTTATGTAAAATTGATACTACTAAATTTGACTAACAATTGTGTTAATGAGTTGTGAGCCATAACAGCTTCCTGACTGACAGTCCAGATTTGAAGCCACTAGGCTTCGAGACTAGCAAGTAAATGGTAGTGTAGTGTATGAATGTCACTAAGGCCAGCACATGTGACAACTCTACCACAAAAGGAGCCCATCTTTGCAGAAGATGAGTAATTTAAAATTAACTCTTTAGAAAACCTGCAGGTCAAATTTTTGTTTAAAAGTCTTACAATGCTGAGCTATGTTAAGAGTTTTGGAATTGGTGACACACACGTTTCCTGTAGCAAAAGTGTCTTTCTTGCCATGCAAACTTTCAGAAGAGTTCAGGCAAGAAAACAATGGCAACTCTCTTCCGAAAATAACACACTCAAGTCTTACATCTGGGTATTTGCTCTTAAGGCAACATAGTCCTTCTTTTCTCATTCTCAGAATGTGAATGTAAGAAGAATAGCACTTAAGTTTCAGTAACTGCACTGAACGTATGCCAAGGTAACTTTCCACCTGTTTTCAGCATATCTAAAGTCCAGGGAGGTCATGTGTTTGCTGGAGATATTGCTAACACTTACAAGGTATTTTTGCTTTTTGAAGAAGAGCTGTGTGGTCCAAGACTGCGTTTTCCTAGAGAAGTTTGATCACCTGTGTGGTGGTGTCCAGAGGCATAGATACCTGAATTTAAATCATTCTCAGTAGCATGTCATTAACAAAAGAACTGAGAAAGTATTTTGTATGAAAAATAAAAGCCAGTACAAGGGGGAGCCTATCTCTGGTATTGTCATGAACAGTGCAGGACTGGATGCAGAAATTAATCTTTCTGTGCCTCATGATCTCAGATGCAAAGATGAGATTTTAATAGTTCCCTTGTTCTGCAGTTGGGGATCAATGAGTTAATGCTTGGACAATTAAAATCATCCTGTGTACAGCTTATGCTTTTAGTGAGCAGACTAGGCTACCCCCCTGGTTCTATTCAAAGTCAGTTGAACAAAATGTCAATTTCTGAATGCTTCTGGTGTTAAACCCAGTCAGATCTTGAAACATTACATAGGCTTGAAGAACTGATTTGTTGGATAGAAAGGAAAAGGTATTCTTTGTTCTTCTGTTCTCTAAAGTAATTTTTATTTTGTTTTGTGTTGATAGATGACTCCCAAATCAAAAAGGAAAAGCATCCACAGTAGAATGCTCCGGCCAGTGTCCAGAGCTTTTGGTAAGCGAGAATTTTTTAAAACCTTTCTGCTGCTTTGCTTGCCTGCAAGTCTTCTATGTAGTTCTTGATTGACACACACTGGTGACTCTCCCTCCCTCTGGAATGCATTTGAGGTGGCCACTGGTTGCTTTGTTTTGTGACTTTTCTAGTATGTTTAGTAGTAAATATTTGCTCCTGGTTCTCTATCTGCTGACAAACAAGTTGTGGCTGAGTTCTCTAAATGTGTTTGTAATTATTTACCACAAAAGAGAGGAATGACATTGTCTTTTGTTTTAAATAGCATGTTAAGTCTAATTAGAAAGTTTTGATTTCTCTTAGAAATGGAATTTGATCTAGATAAAGCACTGGAAGAAGTACCTATCCATATAGAAGACCCACCATTTCCTTCCAGCAGGCCAGACAAACGAACTTCTGGATTCATTTCAGAGCTGCCATCAGAAGAAGGGAGAAAACTGGAACATTTTACAAAATTAAGGCCGAAAAGGAATAAAAAGCAGCAACCCAGCCAAGCAGCAGTGAGTCTACATTAAAATATTGCTGGTGATGTCGTCTATTGATTGCATTGTGCTGTGAGTCAGGTCTTGCAATGTAATGAGAACAACTGTTAGAGTTTTAAAAGCCATAAGCAACTACTTAATTTTTCTTCTGGTATTCATGTCTTTCAGTGTGCAATCCCTATTACAAGCTTTTTGTCTTGTTTAACACAGTCTAACGGATATGTTTTATCCTTTTTTTAATTTGCTTTTGTTTTTTCATGGAAGCAGTTTCTGGAGGTATTTGGAGCTTTCACAGGAAACGCACAAAATATCATGAGACTTTTCAATTATATTGCAAGGGTTTGTTAAGTCTTAATCCTTTTTTCTGCCTGCATTAAGATGTGGTAACTTGGCATGAATTCTTATTTCTATCAGCTCTCAGAGGAGCTACTCTGTGACACCCAGCTTCCCACAGCTCCTTAACTAAAGATGGTGTTCGGGCCAGCAAATCTGCATAGTCACAGATCTGCTTTTCGTGCTGGAGCCTGTCTTAGAAAAGCAAAACAGAAGAGCACTGTCTGTCTTCGAAAGGCATTGGTGTGAACCCAAGTATACTTGTGGGGGGTTCCCACAGTTCCGTTTCCTAGGCATACCACATCAATAAAGATTTATTTCTGTGATGGTATGTCCTCGGGGCATGTAAGGACAGATCTGGAGGAGTTACAGAGCTATCTCGCAGCAACAGAGCACAGCTGATATGATAAGTAGCCCTTATCAAGGGGCAGCCATTGCTTCTCTTGAGTTATCCTGCCTGGTAATGAACGTCTGTGGCCTCTTTTGCTCCCTGAAGATTATCGACAGAGAGGACCCTTGAAAATTTCCCTAATGCTGGGAAAGATCATATCAGGCAGCAAAGTGCTTTTGGCACCACTTGGAAATGGAGAAACCTTCAAGCAGAGGGGGGGATGTTCATGCCAACTTTCCTTTCCATTCCATTCCTTGCTTTACAGGGAAGGATAGAGGTAGCAGAAGGATGGACCGGTCTCCTCGTTGTATTGAAAACACATCTGTGTTTACTTCTCCCAGTTCCAATTCTACAGAACGCACATGTTTTCCCAGTTGCTAAACTTGCCTCTCTTCCAGGCTTACTCAGCGCTGTCTGCACAGGGGTGTGGAAGGAGAGAGGGGCCCAGTGCTTTGCTACCAGTGTGGAACTGGGACGTACAGTATCTTGCTCAATAGAAACAAAAAGATTTCTTCTTGTAGAGGAGAAGTGTTGCTTAACAAGGATAGTGCAGTGTTGTGGGAATGTTCATCATATCATCAATAATGCATATTGGATTAGTTAGGAAATTTGGGCTTTATTTAGTTGCAGAAATTGAAAGGAACTTTTTTTACTTAAACCCATTTGTCTCTGTCTTGTTTTTATGGACCATTTAAATCCTTACTAGTTCTGACTTCGTAACAAGTCTAAACAAATTTTTGAAAGATTTAAGATGTTTACTTTGATGCTTCCAAAAATGAAACAGCAAAATTTTGAAGGCCAGAGTCAAGAGTGGGCTGTGGTGTTGTCTGCAGAATTGATTTGCTGCTGGTTTTGCTGCTTTAAGAACACAGAAAGCAGTGGTTCGGAAAAACACTTGAAATGTGAGAGGCAAAATCTTGACCTTTTCTACTACTTAAAGCAGGTGTTGGGTTGTTTGCTGTTCCCATTATTTCCATTTAGTAATTTAAGGGGTCTCAGATGATTGTTGCTTTACTTTGCTGGAAAACAGATTTGTCCTTTGTGAGCTCAAAAATGTAAGAAAAAAAAATGGGGAAAAAAAAAGATAAATGTAAATTTTTAACTTGGAGTGTGTGGGAGGGCAGAATAAAGATTTATAGTTTTGTCAGAGTTTTTACTGAAATAAGTGTTTAAAAGTTGGGGGGTGTGAAGAAAACCTCAGTGACATCCCTTCCCCAGATGGCTTTGAAGCAATACAATGAAACAGTTGTTTATCATTTAGATGCTCATGAGATCTTAACCTCATGAGTTCTTCTGTCATGTGTGAAGATTTAGTACAGCAAAGAGGTGAATGTCTAATATACGAAAGAGATTGTGATTCATCTTATTTCTGTTCCAAGGCAGTTTTTCCTTAATAAAGAAACATTGAAGGCTCACTTTTAAATTTAGGCTAAGAAAAAATAATAAAATTGACAAATGAAAGCTTAGGAACGTTAGGAGTGTCTTTTACATTAAGTAATGTCTAGTTGATCACTAGAAGGTATTACTATAAAATCTATAAGAAAAACCTGTGCCTTGAGGACCTTATTAGGCTCTCGACCTTTAGTACCTTTTTAGGAACTGTGGCTTTTTCAGATACAAACTGTTTTCTTTTTTGAGGTAGATCCTCTCATTGGCTGTAGATTATTTTATTCTTGCGTAATTCAGGAGAAGCACTTGCCTTTGGTACTTAAATGTTTGTTCCTACTTACCTGGAGGGCTCCAGTATCAATACTTTATGGAAAACCCCAAAGGTGGCAGAGAAGATGGCAGAGAAATGTCTGAAAAGTCATTGTGCTTCTTAGAATGAAACTGGTTTTTGTAGAAGATGTGCAGTTTGACTGGCAACAAAACTGTTACTAGCAGGTGGGCTCTTTTCAGATCAGTGTTACATTGCTACAGCAGGTATCAATGGAATATTAACTATTATCTTTCATAACAAAGTAAATACTAGGCTTCTAACAAGATTTAGCCATTGGAAAAAACAGAGTGGATATATCAAAGCATTAGTTCCTGTGCAAAGTGTTATCCTGGTGTAATGAGGCTGGATTTGATCTTAGCGGCTTTTACGAGTATTTATTTTTCTTTTTAGAGGCATAGAAAAGAGTGTGTTGTCTTTTCCAGCTGAAAATGGAAGTGTGATTTCTCTGAGTTATCGTAGCAACTGGGAGAATCCTTGATTTAAATTGTTTCAAATTGCTAACCCAGCTGTTTTGTGGGTGACTGATTCCTGATCAGTAGTACTACCAAGAACACAACTGGGTTGGGTCCTGCAGAGTCCTTTGTAGGCACCGAAAACGTTTCCAGATGGCATTTAACTTGAAGGAAGTCTCGCTACTGCTAATAGAGCTTTTCCACATCAAAGCCATGTACTGGGGCTTGACCATGTGAGAAATCCTCCCAGGAGAAGGCATAGTTCATCCTCAGGAGGCTGCAAAGACACTAGCTAATCTTCACAGGGCCTTTGTGGTTGGCAGGTATTACCAAGTTAGCCTGGTTTAGATGCCTCCAGTCACCCACATTCAAAATGTGGGCATTGAAACTAAAGAAAAGGAGCAGATTTTCCATTTTCAGACACTGGGTGAAAGTCTGTGTTGGGTTCCTAAAGTAAAACACCTGAAAGTATTCATAGTCTCTGCTTTGGGAAGTGCTGTATCAAATGAACTATAAAAGGCTCTGTTAGCCTGCTGGAGCTCTTTTTCTAAATCCAAATTCTGGAACGTATGTTTTTCTCTGAGCAGGGAAACAACTAGCTGTTGAAAACACTTTCTCTTCAGGTTACCACCTGATCAGGATTTAATTTTTCCTTAACTGGTTTTTTTTTTCTTTTCTGACTGAACGAGTGACAAAATCTCACAAGCCCAGGGCGTTTTATCCCTGGCCTCATGCATTGTATCCAATTTGACACTGGTGGTTTGGGTTACTTTGCGTTTGATGCAATGCATCAACTGGCCTGGCTAAAGGGGGAATTCCAGTGAGAATTCCATTGTCTGCACTGAGGTTTGGTTGGCACGCACAATTTTTATAATGTTTTAGCTCTTAATTATTATCATTGAAACAAATATGCCGAGGTTGTTACATACCAGAAAGAGTCTGTTCTTCTGTCAGGTGTCTGCTGGAGTGCCTCCAGAAGGGGATCAGAACGGCCTCATGGGGAGAGTGGATGAAGGCGTGGATGAATTTTTCACTAAGAAAGTGACAAAAATGGATTCGAAGTAAGTTCAAATTTAATATTTTTTTTTAATAAATAAATAAATAAATATCCTGATAATCTGGACAAGTAGCACTTCTAAGTCGTATTTGATTTCTGTTTCCAATATCCAGGGCTGCTGCTGTCAAAATCAGAAAATACCTAAGTAGTCAAGACATTGTGAATTCAATTGCCCTCCCTTAAAAAATGACTACTTTGAAATAAATTGCTTTAATATACCATGCGGAGGGAATTATTGACTAGTGTGTATTTTTATAATTCAGTTGACTTCATTTTACCCTTCAGTAGAACTCATAACATCTGAAGCAGAGCTGTGAGGCTGTCTTCTCCAGTGCTGGTGATGCACGTGGGTGTCTCTGTCTAGTAAGGACTACTGTTGGGCACAGTGTTTTGAGAGATGACAGTAGATTTATGTTGTTCTAGAAATATGATAAAGATGTGTTTGACCAATTTGTACTATTTCAGATTTAGGCAATGCATCCATCTGAAAGATGTCTCCTTCAGCTTTCTGTAAGGGTTTTACAGCTTCTCTAATTGCTTTATAGATGGTTGTATGTTTACAGAACCATGCATCTAGATGTTCTTGCATTCACGCATGTTCCTGTGCATACACACACAGAGACACACACACACATACTTAAATAAATGAGAAAGCTCGGACAATTTCCAGGCAACTTGGAATAACCCCTTCTGTGCTGTATGTGACATCCATTAAAGAAAATGGTATGTGTTAGCTGGTAGATAGCTGTGGCAGGAACACCAAGTGTTTTAAAGTCACTCCGAGTTATAAATATCTATAGGGATATGTGAAGCCATGTGTGATATACTGTGTGTAGTGTTATAATGATGGTAGCTTTGAAAAAATAGATTAGCCAGTTTAAGTTCAAGGTGCTCACAGAGTACTGTCTCCTCTTGTGCTTCCCTTGGGTATCTGCCAGCTGCTTATTTCGGATGTCCCCATAAACTTGCACTATCCCTGTCTGCCAATCCCTGGCCATGCCTGTGGCTAGGGATCTTGCTCTGTTTGTTGCAATGGTGGGTCTTTCTCCAGTTGGGGTGCTCATATGCAGATGTGTTATGTGCTCAACTTTCCCCTCAAATGTGAATAATTGGCTCATGAGATGTCTTACTGGCAGGTGGGTTGTTTTGGGGGTTTTTTATTTTATTTTGAGGATAAGCATCTGTACTGTAGAGTTGACCTCTACATGTTCCTTTATTGAGAAAGTGCCAATTAGTTCCTATTTCAAACAGGGCCTTTAATAGGCCAGATCCCTCAAAAGCTGTGTAAATCATGTACCTGGATCAGTTGTTCCCTTTCTACTAGTGGGCAGATGCAAACCAGAGGTAGCTTGCTCTGAAAACAGCACAGTGAAATTGTATGTGCATAGACAGCTTGGTCAGAGCTCCACAGAAGCAACACCTCTCTGGTGTTGGAAACAGCTGGGGGTGCCCATTGCAGATGAAACGGCTGCCTCTCTTCTTTGTACCGTATACAAGGCCAGCACAGGAATCCTCACGACAGTATGATCAATGTTAATTGTCCAGTTTTTAATTTAGGGAGACTGGCTAATGACTGATCCTCGGGCAGCGTATGGATCATACAAAAGATTGGCTTTGGCCAGGAGAAGTCATTTGGTATTATTTAAAAGAGGGGAGGGAGGAAGGGAGTGAAGATTTTAAAATGTCTGTTTCTTTTATTAGGAGACCATCAACTAAAAGTTCAGACAGCAGTGAGCCCAGTGAAGCAGGTGATGAGAAGAAGAAAAGGGACTCAAGGAAGAGTGGCTTCCTTAACTTAATCAAATCAAGAGGCTCCAAATCTGAACGTCCCCAGAACGTGGTGGTGACGGAGGAGCCCTCCTCGCCCAAGGTTGCTGCAAAAAGTCAAGCTGTGGACACAAGCAAGAAGGAGGTAAAGCCTGCAGAGCAGAATGGGGGTACAGAGCGATCAGAGGAATTAAAGACACCAGACTCGCTGGAGGAGATGCAGCCAGAAGATGCTGCAAAAGCTGAGAGGGGTGACAGCAAAGGAAGCCCACAAGGAGGCCGGAGGTATGGCGTGCAGGTGATGGGCAGTGGACTTCTCGCAGAAATGAAAGCCAAGCAGGAGAAGAGAGCAGCCTCTGCTCAGAAGGTGAAGGCAATTTGATTTATTTTGAGTTGTTGAAATAATGAACAAGAGTTAGGTGTCTTCAGGCGAGGTGGGTTGGGTCTACATGGGTTGGTGGATGGGTCTTGAGACGTCAGTCCTACTTTTCACCAGGGATTGTAGTGTTCCTGCAAGAAGATTGCTCTCTGCTGTGGTGGTTGAACACCAGGATATGGTTGGCTTTCTTGTCTGCCCCATTCCTGCAGACACTGGGTCTTGTAATAGGCAGATTCAAATTAACACAGTAGCCTATGGCTCATTAAAGGCACCCTCAGCATAAAAATTATTTTTCTAAAGGAATGAGCAATTTTCACCTTTATCATTGGTGCTGAGTGGTGCTGATTATTAGTCTCATAGATTGCTAAGACACCAAGTTTCCAATCAAAATGCCATATGATATTAAATAAAAGTTCTATGCTCTGCCCATAACTTATGAAATACTGTTACTCCAGGTTATACAAATTATTACAACAGCATAAACTGTGTGTGTTTGGTGCTCTTCAAGTTCTTAATACTTGTCATCTGAAGTTAGGCAGGTGTGGAATGATGTGTCTGATGCAAAATATTAGCATGCATAATTTTTTTTATTTCAGTGGGGAGAATAAAAGTCTGTTTCTGTTGATTAGCTTTCATAGGCATTGATTGAAAACTCAAATTTAATCTATCAAAAAGAAAAGTTGTTTATCCAGGATTTTTTTCCATGCTTTGCTTTGTTTCTCATTGGGAAGGTTACCTCTCTTCATTGAGCTTTATCATTAGTTTTCTGTTTTCTTTAAGCTGTTGGTGTATGAATATAAAAAGAAGAATTTATTTGTTTTGGAATTAAAAAAAAAATTGATCTAATTTTTGGTTAGATTTCATAAAAAAATATATATTTACAGAATGTAACAGTAAGGTCTCTTGTTTTGAGTGACAAGAAAACTGAACTGAAACAGGAATATATACGCAGCAGGACACTGAGTTATCCATTTTTAATGTTGCCCAGACCATACAAAATCTAACTGCTGTTTGAAAGAATTTTTCACACACTTCATCCTAGATCACAATATTGAACAATTTATTTTTACGCTTTTATTCATGATGTTCATGAAGATGAAAAATCATATGGTATCCTGTTGGTTGAGCAATGGAAGAAAGCATCCTGCTGCTGTTACATTGTTTAGGATGGGTATGACATCAACTTCCCTAACATCTTCAAATTTATCGGAATTCCAGTATGATAGAAAGTTGTATTTTCCTTTATGGTACAGATGGCTGCTTATATTCTGAGCTATTTTACGTGAAAACAAAGCCAGAAGGAATTTACTATTTCGTTCATACCCTACCGCAGTCTTGTAACAGACACAAGTGATGAGCAGGTGCACAGTAGATGGAAAGATGGTAGATGTTTTTTTGTGTTCTTTTGCTTAGAATACAATGTGCGAATTGGCATTAATGGTAGAGAGGAATATTTGCAGATTAGTGTCGCCTCTAGGCGTACATAAAAGGATCTTTTAGCTCCATCTAGTGTTTACAGATTGAATTTTTAAATACCTCGAGCAAGACCTGTGAGCAAACATCCTCTGTAACCTGTTTATTCACTCGCAATGGCACCCAACTCTGTAATATTTCCCAACCTTGCATGAATTCTTATTAAAAGTAGAGCCTGACCATTATTTATCTGCATGATAAATTCATCTGCATTCATCTGACATGAATGACAGCTTCTTAGGGTAAATTTTTTACAGCAAGTGTTTAGTATTGTCTCAGGACCATAAGCAGTTTGTAATGTGCATACAATAGGTGGGCAAACATGCTAACATCCTAATTGCATTTTTAAATACTACACTAATAGATGCCAGCACTGGCTTTTGTACTTGTCTGTGTACATGGTCAAATTTCCCCAGGAGACCCATAACTAGGGAGAGAAGGAGGAAGTGTGATGAAATTAGTTTTCACGTTGTTGTACAGGTCTCTTAAAAGTCATTTACTGTAGCTAACTGTCATGCATACGTCTTCAGTATTTACATAGGAAAATGAGTGTTTTAGTGGAAGAACATGAGAATGTATATTCCATGAAGAAATTATTGGTAAATTCAGTTCTCAAAGTTTGCTTTTTTCCAAGGTGTGGGAGAAAAATCCAGTAAGTGGAGAGTAGTATTCCCTTAAAAAATATATATCTAACAGTCTAACAGAGAAACATATGGCTTTAGGAGGTGGAGAAGTGAGAATTTAGCCAAAATATCAGTTACAGTAAAGAAATGGGAATGAAATTGAGTTTTCACCCAGTGGTACAAAGCATTATATTCCTTCTAGCTTTGGAGGGGACTTTTTTTTTTTTTTGTCCATTCAGGCCCTGTAGTTTACCATTCTGTCCTACAAGGCATGGCATGTCTAGAGTGCTTCTGACCAGAAGACTGTTGTTTGACTTATATGTGGTTTTTAATATACAGGTGATTATATACTTAAAACCTGTAGAAATATAGTCCTTTAGAGTAGATAGTTATGTCTGTATAGGGGTAGTTTTACAGTGCAGGAGTTTAATGATGATTTCAATAGCATCCTACTTAACACTGCAGTGTTAAGAGCACACCTGTACTTAGTGGAGAGGTTGGGAGGTAGCATTACCCTGCCAGGTCTCACACAGGAACAACGGGCACTCAGCATCACCATCCTTTTCTTTGTTTTAAAGAGAGGCTTTGTTTTAGGAGCTGTGAGATTACATGAGCAAAATGGAGGTATCAGTAAATTTGTAGGGCCAACCATAATTGTATTCTTCATCCCTCCCTAAAATCTGTTTGTCCTGAAATGTCTGTGTTGAATGACCACCACAGGGGAAAGACATATGGCTAGTGTGGATATTTAGAGATCATTCCTTTATGTTTTTATTTAAAATACTGTTTTCACTCTAAATCTGTCAATTTTTCTATAATTAGTGTGTGCTTCTACCATTTATAACCATTCTCTTCCTTCCTACATTTCTTCTTGTCTGATTTTTATCTACATGCTATACCTAGGACTCTTTTAGACTGTAACCTCCAAAGGGCAGTGATCGTGTCTGGTGTACACTCCATGGCATGTGGTAGAAGTTTCTAAATGCTAAGGGGCAGTCAGATCCCAGCACAAGTCAAGCAGAGGTGGTGTTGCAGCAGGTAGTAGCAGTGTCCTCAATGTGTCAACATGACTTACGTGTAGGTATATAACCAAGTGCAGTGGTCATCAGCAGAAATCATGTGCTTTCAGTCATTTGTCACGCTAACTGTCTTGAAATAACAAATCAAGGTCAAGATTGAAGCTGCATGCAAAAGTCTCACTTTTTTTGCCTAGTCTTATCTTTATAAGGCTTTCTGTCATAGCATATCCTGCCCTAATTTCTATGCACTTTTTATATCCTTCCTTTTATCCCTTTGCTTAAGCTTTGGTAGTAGGTAAGACAGTAAAAGAAGGCCGTTTTTTATACAAGCACGTCATCTGCATGTCTAAATTTCTTCTGGTGAATACACAAGTTTCAAGCTCACTTGGGCTAGACCTATGGTATAAAAAAATCTTCACACCTTTCTTTGGAGGCCAGGATTTCAGGAAAGCTATTCTTGAGAACAGAAGACTTAGCCTTGTTAGCAAAATAAACGAGATGTGTCAGCACATGAACATGAAGGCCCCTGCCTTTAGGGAGGCTGAGCATCTAGCAGCCCTTTTGATGGGAAGCTGTAAACACCTTTCAACAAGTAAAGTCTATTTGTTTTAAAAGTAATATGGTAAATATGTGGGGTGCGGATGCTTCTGTAGTTGTTATTTTATCTAAAATGAAAAGTTATTCTTGTATGTGGAAGAGCACAGGATCCATTCAGCAGTCATATATACAAAATCTAAACCTTTAGAAAAGGACGTTTTGTCTTAAACCTAAACAAGGAATTTTAAAATACAGAGCTATCTTTGAAGAAAAGACTTATTTCCAGCTAGCACCTTTAGTTTCAACTCCTGTACTTTAAGAGACCTGTTGCTGAGGAGGCAGGGTGTCACTGCAGCTTTGCTCTGTGTGTGGCAGTACTATTATCAAATCAGCAGTTTTCTTCCTAATTAGGTCTCAAAGACCTGAAAGAGAAACAAGGAGAGAGAATCAACCAACTATTACTATCACTGCTTTCTCTGCCTTATAGCTTCCAAATTAAGAGGGGTTTTTCTAACAGAATGACTGAGTTGTATTAATTACTGATGTGTTATTAATATGAGAGTGTTTTTCACTCTTTCAGAAACTTGGGAATGACACAACTCCCAGAGAGTCTTTTGACACAGCGATGAGCTCAGAACGACTGGATGGAAGTGGTACAGGTACAATTTTGTTTTCCTGGAATAAACTCTTTACAGACAATGTAAAATGCCTGACCCTCAAAACTCTTACTTTCCTCTCCAGATTGTGTTCATGATTGCTCAAGTGAAATATGAGTTTAGGCAAAGTGAAAAAGATTAGAAACAAGCTTACTTTTTGTACTATGTTTGACAGCACTTCTCAGGAAGTCAGCTCTAGGGCTGGCTGACTTAATGGCTCAGCTTTTTACTTCGGTGCTTCACTCTTGTGCTTTGTGTTGCACAGGAGGGAAAGTACTTGGTGCATGTGCCTGGGGCACCTTCAAAAGGATGCTGACCTGTAATGGGACCAGCGAAGCTGAAACTGAACCCAGCAGCCAGCAAAAATGTTGTCACAGGGAGAAGTGAAACTCCTGAGTACACCTGACCACCTAAATATGACCAATTTGCAAAGTTTATAGTAGTCAGTGCAGGTACCAGCTTGATTAGTGCCGACTTTGACCTATTAAAGTAGACATCTCCTAGGCAATGGCAGCTGCTCTTCCCAGGGCTTAGCCAGCTTGACCAAAACCAGGGCTGTCTGCAAAGCTGTGGAGGTCCTGGGATACTGCTTGCATGTACTGCTTGCATGTACAGCCTTGTAGTGTTTACAGTGTATACACTTCTGGGACTGGCCTGTGAAGTGTTTGAAAGGGATTCAGATCTGGTGATCTATGCGTGTTACATTCTGTGGACCAAAGGATGTGCCTGAACTGGGAAATTCAGGTCTGATTTCCCAACAGTAGTTCTGGGTATCCCGCAAGAACGACGTGTAGGGTTGCTGCAATATGCAGAAGCATGGCTGAAAAGCCAGGCTGAAATCTAAATCCATCTTGGTTGGGTGCTTCACTAATCCATTTTGAATTTTTGTACCTTCATAAAGCTTGTTTTAAAAGACAGCATATCAGAGCATGCTGGACTCTGTAAAGCAGTGCTATTAAAGCCTGCTTGTCTGTTGAAGAGGACCTTGTCTACTATGTGTCTCTCAGTGTCCTCAAGCTGAAATCGGAGGTGCAAGGATAGTCTGTGCTTGGGGCATTAGAGTAGTTGAGGGTGTCTAACCCCAGTTTTTCTCAGGTCCTTTTCTCTGTGTATGACACATTTCACCCCCACCTCACTGCACTGTGCACACCCCTTACTTTTGGCCTCCAGCTGTCAGTTCTTTCTTTACCACTCTTGCTTGAGAGATTCCCGAGGCTGTTCTTAGCTGTTGCAACTACAGTTTGTCTTTGTTTTGGGTTAATTTATTTGAACTTACTGGGTTCTAATAATATTAGCAGGCCTGAGGTTAGGAAGGCAAGAAAGAGAGTTAATGGAGAATTGCTGGATGTTGCTACAGGAAAACTACAGAGAGTGATGCTGAAGGAGAATAAAGGGGCTTTTTATTCCTTGCTTCGTGTCTGAATATTGCCTGCTTTTTTGTATGCACACACGCACAGGTGGGTAGGGTGTCCTGCTGTTTCTCTTACAGCATGAAGGTCTATTGTATGCAGACACCAGCTCTCTCTGTCACGCACTCACACAAATATATATGCACCACACAACTCTTTCTATGGTTTGCAGGAGTTTAACTCCAGCTGGGCTGAAAGCTGTAAAAACGTATTGGAGATTGGCTTGCAATAAACCATATTGACACTCCCCTCCCTCCCACTGCCATTAAAACTCTGTGCTCAGCACTTTTGTAACAAGTAAGATTTCTGAATGGGAATAGCAGGTAGGTAGGTCAAGCCATCATCTGTGAGCAAATCCTTGGCTTTTCCAGGTATCTAGGCCACCAGTTTGCATTCCAGTTAGTCTATAATTCTCTTCTGAGAATAAAGATGTGGCAATTGTTGAAAGTTCCAAGTTTATCGTTATACCTGCCACATCCAACCCTTCAACGTTCTGAAAGCTGCAGAGTAGGAAAGTAGGGCAGGTGTTTTGCTTGTTTGCAATCTGGAGTCCAGCAGGCTTTCTACCAGCTTGCACAGCTAGACAGGACTGATTTATTGCTTGGAAGTCAGTGTAGCTTGGTCTTTACTTGGGATAAATAATATGTTGATAAACTTGCTAATGGGTGGAAACCATAATCCATATACAGTTTTATTATATAAATCAAAATATTATATAAAGAGCACTTTGATCTCAGCTAAGTTTCAAAATTTCCTCTAGAGCTTGCTAAAAACAGCAAATAAAAAAGATGTAGCCTGCTGAGCACACGTTTGGGATTTATTTTCTGGGCCAGGATTTCTCTGTTGATCTTGGATACCCAGTGTTTTGTCTGTAGAGGCACAAAACAGCCGAAAGCTGCCTTTTCCACTGATCCATCACCACTTTCTCAGGAGGTAGGCTGTACCATCTGCTCCCAGAAATATGACAGCCTTCACCCCAAATGCATTAGAAAGGGGGAGATGCTATCACATCTGAAGCAATTGAATTATGAAGCTTAGCACATGAAAAAACTAGTGGGATTAGATGCTTTTCTTGCAATGATTTTGAAGGACATTCTTAGGGGTCCTCTTGCACATTCACTCAGCAGTGATATGTGAGCAAATGATGGTATTTTCCACACAAGCATATCTCTGCATGGAGCCTTCTGTGTTGCAGGAGACTTTATTTTGTGTGTCTATTTATTTCAGTGCCTAAACCCCAGCAGACCCTTCCAGAGAGTCGGTTTGCTTCGAATAAAGGTGATTCCATTTCAACAGCATCAGAAAAAAACTCAAAAGCTGAACCAAAGGCAGAAACTGGTGCAAAGGCAAGAAGTTCTTCCAATACACCAACCAGCCCAAAACCCCCACTGCAGTCAACAAAGCCCAGCCTGGCAGGACGACCCACAGTGCCACAGAAACCACGCTCTGCCTCTCGTACTGGTGAGGAACTCTTCTGGTTATTTGTTATCCCCAGCTGGGTACTTCTGAGTGGTGTTTGTGTGGGCTACAGTGGGGACACCCATGGTCACATCCTGAACAGAAGCTGAATGTAGAGGGGTGGGTTCTTCAGGCTCTTGCTCTTGACTTGCATCCTTCTTTTCTACCTCCCTCTGCCTTAATTCAAATAAACTTATTAAAACAGTTTAATCTGTGATCCACAATAGTAAAGCCTGAGGAGAAGCTGTTTTGAGTCAGCCTGCTTTCACAGGAGAGGAGAGCATGGAGAGCTACTTCAGTATCAAAGCCTTGTTACGGTAGCACCAACAAAAAGAACTATTTTCTTTAAACACCTGGCTGTAAACTAAAGTTCTTGGGGATTTCTGGCAGGCTGTTCTTGGCCCCTCAAGCAAATGTCTCTTATTCTTAGTGACTTGCACCGACAGACTGTGTCTCATTCTCTTTTCCTTTGTTTTGCCTTTGTTTCTTTCCTTACTGCTTTTGACTGGAAATAATTGCAACAGTGCTTTTATAACCCTGCAAGGCTGACAGTTGAATGACTATTAACTTCTGCCCTGTCATCACCTTCTGCCCAGTTGTTATCTCAAGGTTTCCAATAGCAGGAAATATTTCAGCAGATCTCCCATATGTTTGTCTGTCCACCATTTAATAGGCCGATGTCACAACCCCCTCTTCCCAAAGTACAGACACTGCAGCTGAGGGGAATTAAATGCTGGTCACTGACTCCCCTGGTAGCTATGGCAAATACAGCTTATTAATTGTTAATGACTGAAAAAGTATGAGCACTGCCATCTGTAAGAGCTAGCAGACCTCTAGACTTTTCCTGTACTCACTGTTGACCTTAGAAAGATGTCATTTCTGGTGAAGATGAGGGGACAGAGGGATACTGCAGCCTCCTCCCTGCACTTGATGTGTAACCTGAGCATTACTTAGTCTTTGCACTCAGAGACTAATATTGGAGAATATTGTTCAAATGTAGACACACACTGAGGTTTTAGATGGCTTTAAATTTATTTTATTGACCATTTTAGAAGTGGAGATAAAAGTGAGAGGTGTCGGGAAAGATGCTCATGAAGATGAATACAATAGGAAAGCATGGCTTATTTGGCAATGATTAGTCTGTAAAATAGTGTGTTATCTTGAAATCTTAGGTATCAGAAAGACCCGAGCTATGTGTTTCTGCCAGCTCCTATTTCCTGCAGAGAGAGCATACTGTGGGTTTAACGTGGAGAGCAATTAGTATTTACTGATAATAGGCCAGCTCCTTGGGTGGCAGTAAAAGCAGCACCATCTCTATTGCAGTCTAGCTTCTATTCTAGCAACCTGCTGGCTAAGTATGACCAGGCAACGTGATGAAGAAGCCAAGTGATAGTCCTAGCTATGCTCTTTCTCCCACTGTTGTTTCCAACACTGTGGTCAAACTAATGGTAGCAGATTTTTGCTAGGTAATCTGAGGACAAAGGAGCACAGCTCAGATGTTTTCAAATTATTGAAGACTGAAAGTGGTTCCTTAGTGAAGCACGTAACAGCTTTAGTTCAGAAACACATAGCTGTGTTTGCCAGGCACTGTGCTCATCCATATGTTGATACCAAGCTTCACAAAGCAACTGGCCTCAAGGCCCATCAAAAGCACGGAGAAGGCCTGAGAATTGGTATATCTGTCTAGATCAAGTTGTATTGGGAAGGTCATCACTTTCCTGTGCTGAAAGTAAAAAGACTGACTCCTTTGCAGTGGTTCCTCAACAGTGAGATAAATTCCTGTTACTTTCCAGTATGTAACTGAATTAACTTGTTGTACAAATATGTAATAGAGGTGGTACTCTGAGTTCCTTTTTCCTTCTATCCTTCTATCTTTCCTTCTAATGTATCTTCCTAGTTCCTCTTTTGCATACATATGTCACTGTTTACTCCTTGGGAAGCAAACATACAAGCAGTTTAAGTAACCCATTGAATCTGTACTTCCCTGCTGTTCAAAAGGAAGGCTCTCTAGTGCAAGTCCTTCCTGTAAGGACTGTAAAGAGTGTAGTCAACTCCCCATACATAACACATATCCAGCCTTTTAGAGAAACAAGCTATCCAGATGGTTTGAACTATGGATTTCAATTTAAATTCCAGATTTCCTCACAGTTTAGGGGACGAAGTATTTTTTCTATTTAGAAAGTCTTTGCAGAAGCTATCATATTATGTAATGGCAATTTATTCCTGGAAGTACAGAGTTCTGTAGGCTATTTATATAATTTGTATTACTGTTTCACTTTTATGCCTTGTGACTGTAAAGCAGGACATCTAACTTGATCGGTTCATTATGTTTCAGGACAATAAATATATAAATAGAACAAATATTTCCGAAAATCCATCCAAAATATTTTTCGGCTATTCTTTACAAATTGCATACTTATGTCTTGCAGGAAATTCAGTTGGTCCCATCAGATTTCTATTTGAGTTACAATACCAGTGCATGTTAAAAATGCTGAAATTAAGATCTTTGCTCTGGCTGGTAAAATTCTTTCACCTGGATTGAGAGCCATCATGTGTTCTCTGGACATAATGTAAATTCCTGAGTTGTCCTTCTCTCACAGATTCTACCTCTTTCCTGTTTGTGTATTGTGTTGAGTTTGGCCCATCATAACAGCATCATTTCTGTGAGTGATAGTGCAAATAAAACCTCTCACCATTTTTTTCATGGTACTCCACAGAGGATGCTCCAGAGTCTCCCTCTGGCCCCAGTTCCCCAAAAGTTGCTCTGCTTCCACCAGTACTGAAGAAAGTTCCTTCTGATAAAGAAAAGGATGGTCAAAGCAGCCCCACAGTCAGATCATTTTCTCAAGAAGGTAGGAGTGTTGGTGTAACTGTTGTTACAGCATGCTTGTCTTCTACTAGAATTCAATGTGTCATTGTCCCCTGATTTGTTTTCACTTGGAAGGGAAGAGGGTTATTAATTTGGAGGCAAAAAAAAACAAAGCAAAGAAAGCGTCATCTATTCCCCATCTTATTCAGTTGGTGCTCTATGTTCCTTTGACCAAAACAAGTGAAAGATGAATCCCTTGGTATTAATGTAGCTGAACAACTTAGGGACTCCTGTGTTGTGTATGTTACGGTTTAGTTTGGTCTGAATCAAGAATGCTGATTGGTACTGGTCACACACAGTAATGTGAAATGCAGCTCTGTGGTTCAGCACGTTCCCAGTGGATCAGCCATGATTTTGCTCCTTGCAGCCAGCCTCTTGCTCTGCTTGTATCTCCTCCTTTCTCTGGGGTTGCTGCATGTGACTGACGTCACCACCTCCTTGGGCAGTGAGTCTCTGTGACAGGGCAGGGCTTGGTATCTTTTACGCAGTAAAACAGTAGGCTCTTGCCTTCTCTTTGCTTCTTTTTATGTGTGCGCTGGATCTCTACTTTCGCTGATGCGTTTGCTCGTCCATGGTTGGCTGTTAGAAGAGCTAAGGCTTCCTCTGACAGCATAGGATATGTTGAGAAGCAGTCACAGAAATACTGCTCCATGTGGTGTTAGCTGGCACAAATGACAAGGTTGGCCATCTCAGGGTGAGACCTCTTCCTTCCTAGGACTCAAGAAAGACAGTGAGCACTGTTTCCATTCCAAGGTGGTTGCCATCGCTTAAGCTGTGAGACAAAGGGGTGCCTTCTCACACTCTGGCAGCAGTTTTTCAGAGTATAGGATGGGGGCAGACGAGCCAAAGCAGATACATTGCACACTGGGTTATGAAGATTGGGCACTTGCGCTGCCCACAAATCCCACCACTACTCTCTGCATAAGTGACCCATTGAATCTGTGCTTTCCTGCTGTCCAAAGGAAGGCTGTCTAGTGCAAGTCCTTCCTGTAAGGACTGTAAGGAGGGGGGAGAGGCAAAGCCATCCCTGAAGCGGGCTGGTCCAGAGGTGTATTTTGAGAAGCTGCTTCTTTCTCTCCTAGAACTACCATTTCCCTCATGAAACTGCTTATCTCACGACCTGGGTTTTGCTCTGCTTGCAAAATTGTTGCTATGATAGCTACCATTTAGTGGCCACATGTCAGCACATGTGTGGTATCTGTCTACAGATTGTGGCTCTTGCTTCAGCCACCTGTATGTTGTTGTTGAGATGCTCTCATGCCATAAAGGTAGCCCAGAAGAACCACTACCATCTCACTGAGTTACATAGAGCTAGCAGGACGCAGCACACCCAAGGACAACTACTGTGTCTGGAAGGGACCGAGGGTTCAGATGGTCCATTTTGCCAAAAGCTGCTGCAGTGTGTGGCTCAGGGTGCCAAAAAGACATTGGGGTATCTGAAGTGCCTCCCTATGGCTGTGGCATTATGAAGCCTGCGAGGTAGAATAGACCCTGTTTATTCTCCTGCCTTTAGTCTGAGGCAGACTGTATCGAGACAGGTGATCTGGGCTAGAGTATAGGGATCAGACTCATTACGCTGGTGCCATTGTGATGAGAATGGCTGCAGTCAAAGGCTTTTGCCCCAAGAAGACTCTCTCAGCTGCTGTCTGATAACTGCATACACTGGAGTCCTTGTTTTCTCACCAGCTTTTCACCATACTGCACGAAAGAGCTTGTTACTACATAACTGACATAACTGACCCCCCAGGCTGAGGGACTTGGGTCTTTTTAGTCTTGAGAAGACTTAGGGGGGATCTGATCAATGCATATAAATCCTTAAAGGGAGAGTGTCAGGAGGACAGGGCTGGTCTTTTCTCAGTGGTGCCCAGTGACAAGGCAAGAGGAAATGGGCACAAACTTGAGTAGAAGAAGTTCCACCTAAA